>CM070623.1:26344870-26927824 GCA_036346255.1 Ampelocalamus luodianensis
AGCACGAGGAAGTAGTACGACTACCGCCCGACGCATCGCATCAACTTGGTACGACTTCACACCGCCTCGACGCTGCATCAACTTCGCACCACACAGCTTAGTGGTAAGACCGTGATCTATAAATCGCAGGATCTTGCTTACGTAGAATTTTTAATTTATGCTAGTGTATTTACCCGCTTTCTCATGTGTTCTTAATAAGAACTGTCTGTGATGACTAAGATTATCACAAACGGTTTGTAATCGAAACACTATGATAGCCGATGTATCACAGATAGTTTGTAGTCAAATCGCCTGTGATGACTTTTCTATAAAGTATCCAAAGTCGCTGTGCCTTCAAAATCGGCTTATATATATATATATATATATATATATATATATTATTGTTCATAGTCTCACCACTTTCGGTCGCCTACACAAAGAAGAGTAAGGAAGGGACATAGCTACGACAACTTCATCGAGCCCCTATAAACTCAAGAAGCATGGCTACAGAGAGCTGCGGACATCCAATTACCCGATGTCACCGATAGGTATTTGGATGTTGCTATGTTCGAAAGTGACGTGACGCGCAGTAGTCTAACTGGAAGTGGCATCATGTATCAATAACCAACCATTTCTTGATGTCAAGTCATCAGAGAACTTAGATCAAGAAATTAATTATAGCTTCTGTGTTATTGAAATGTACTTTAATTAAATACATCCGATAACAATTGTTAATGAAGGAACAAGATCGCCTCTTTATTAAAGATCATGCTAGAGTATAAATTTAACAAGCAAACCGATCCAATAATCGATTCCTGACATATATCTCACAATGGTTCCTGT
Organism: Ampelocalamus luodianensis; assembly: GCA_036346255.1. Taxonomy (NCBI): domain Eukaryota; kingdom Viridiplantae; phylum Streptophyta; class Magnoliopsida; order Poales; family Poaceae; genus Ampelocalamus; species Ampelocalamus luodianensis. The sequence continues at coordinate 26,345,693 of CM070623.1, forward strand.
GATCAACGACCATTGCATATATATCCTTCAACAACATTGCATCATACACATACAAGTCATTCATTTACATAATTAAACATAAGTTTACAACTTGCGGTCAAGTAGTACAATATTAAGTGACTTGGTACACAAAAGTCTAACAAACAAGAAAAACAATATATTAAAATCCACCAATGGCTCATCCACCAAGCAGCAATTGCGTGGAGGAAAGAAGTAGCTTTACTGTTAACGCCACCCGATCGGGCGCTAACGGGTACTTCATAAAGAAAACCTTCTCACCGCAACAATATAGGTGATTAGCACCTTAGTACTGGAAGGTACTCGACAAGTCTTACACAAACTAATAAAATAAAGTGTTTATTAGAACCTAATCAAAGGAATAGAATTTTTACATGCATGAAGGTTATGACAGAAGGTATAAAGGTTCAGATTTGCATAAAGCGATACATCTTAACCTACAAATGCTAAATTTTGATAAAGCAATTTAATAAATCAAAGTTGGACGGACAGATCAAAGTAAAGACATTAAATGTAAACAAGATCTGATGCATGAATCCCTCATGCTAAACCAAAAATAAAACACAGTTGTAAATCAAAACTTCTATCTGAGTGACATATAACATCCCAATCTTGGCTTGTGTTTCAAATGTAAGAAAATCGGTAAGAATTATTACTTTTTCTTACATCATGTATTTCCTATTGTGCCAAACAATTCTTGTACAAGGGATTATGGAAATACATTGTCACAAGTCTAGTTGATCCAAATCTTGACATTCCAAAAACAATCTTGTCAAATTTTGTGATTATCCTCTGAAATATTTTTCCTAAGTCTCAGGATGGTTTGTGACCCTCTGAAAAATTTCACAATTTTTAGAAATTGTTTGAATATTTTTAGAAGCGATCAAACTGCTTGTCTCAGTCACAACATTAAAGCAGAGCTTGCGGAGATTACACAGATTTATTCACGATTATAAAAACCTCCTGAAAATTTTACACAAGGTTAATATACGGGTTAGCAAGCTCAAGTAAAAATTTCATAATTTTTGGTGTTAATATGCCACCTCAAATAAATCATTCAAAGTCTGTTCTTATTTCAAAGTCAAACTTGGTTTTCTTTTACTTGAGTTCGAATCGGACTGGGCTGAGCCAAGTGACTTAGTCGATCAACCAACCTTATCACGCTCGTTTGAAAATCCCGCGACCGATCTCGACCGTTGGATCTAAATCGCACGGCGGGCGATGCTAAGACCTCGGACCTTCCATGCAAGTTTGAATGTCAAGCGTTAGATCTCCATCCAACCATCGAGATGCGCGAAACCGGACCCTCGGTTGCATTTACGAATCGTGGGCGTTGGATTAAGATCCAACGCCAGCGTGTTCCTCCGCTGTATGTCGCGTTTTGCGGCGTGGGGCTATCTGAGCCGTTCGTTTCTAATCATAGGGCTCGTAATCTCCCGGTTGTGTTTTAAAGCCCGTGAGGCGCGGGCTCTATCTCGGTAAGTCCGGTGTCATCGCAGGCCCGAGAATCACCGAGCCTTTTTCGGGTCATCTTCTACCTCCGCCAGGCGAGCAAGAGCAGGGAGTAATATTGATGTCATTTCTTGCTCCTAAAGCCACCCTAGCCAGCGTTTAGGGGTATAGGAGATACTCTGGCGGAGCCATGCCCTAGAGCAAATCTTCACCTCTTTCCTTGCTCAGCGCACCTTGTGCTCTGTGTTTTGCTGTAGAAAGATTGGTGGTGCAAACCTAATATGCTTTCATGGCTTAAGCAGCTCTCAATGCCTCACAGTATTTCTTTGACTACCATCAAGCTTCATTCACGCATGTGGGAGCTTAACACCTCAAAATGGCAAATCGCCATTGTTGACCGAGAGCTCCATTGGTGTTCTTGGTGTTCCGGTGGTCCTCCTTCACGCTTTCTTTGCCCTAACCTTATCTACTTACTTCCTTGAACATTTCCCTCTCTTAATTTTGGATTTGATTATCAGAATTGTCCAATTTGGGAGTTTGTTCAAGTCGTTTAAAGTGGTCATCTTCTTCCTCATTTGGTGAGTGCTCCATTTTCTAATTACTTGCTCATATAGCTTGGTGAATCATTATGAAGCTATTTTGATGCTTTGGAATCACCTCATTTGGCTGGGGGTATCTATCTGGGTTTCTTCTGTCAAGTCGTGCTCACCGTGGATCAAGCATCTCGGCCATCTTTAAACTTCTCGTCCTAAGGTAGCTTCTTATTAGTCTTAGAAGCTTTGGCACCCGTGATCCTAGGTTTGCGGTGGAGCTCATCGCGATTCCGTGTTTAGCGATGAAGCTCCATTTTTCGTTTCAGGCTGGTGGCGTTCTGATCCTTACGTGCGGTGAGAATGCTACCATTAGATTAGTTGTGCTTATTGCGAATCCATTTGGTCCTTGGGTGGCGCCATGCATGTGATGTCGTAGGCGATTGCCGTTGAAACCACTCGGGTTCGCTTGGCCGCAGCGCTCTGTTTTCGTCATAATTAGGACACATTAATTACCAATCATTAGTTAATTAATTGTGTTTAATCTTTTAATAGTTGAGCCAGCGACGGTGGGCCCGATATCCATAAATCGCTCTACAGTTCAATCCCACTGTTCGAGCATCATTAATGTTAATCATTGGTTAATTAATGCGTCGGCATTTTAGTCTCTCGGGAAATCTCCTGCATTCATGACTTGTGGGCCAGGGTTAAAATCAAATTCGGTATTCATTAGTGCCTAGTTAATGGTAATCATTAGAAGCATTAATCCTGCCCTAACTGCCACTCTCGATCGTGACAGTGGGCGATGCCTTGCTCGCGGCGTGGGTTAAACCGTAGCGTGGGTGACTCGAAAATCAGCGACATGCGGTCCCGCATGCCGACACCTCTTTTTGAACTTCGATCTTTATCCACCGTTCGTTTCTAGATCTCATGCGCCCTATTCGTGTGCATTCGGACCCTCGGATGCTCTTGATCATTCTCGGCCATCGATCTTGAGATCAACTACCGAGATCGTGTGTGCAATCGGACCTTCCGACCGGTTGTGCGCTACGGGCCGTCCATCTGCGGTCTGCTGGTGGGATTGGCCCAAGCAACCGCACGCGTCGGATGCATACACTCGTGTGAGCCGTTGGATCGTGATCCAACGGTGGGCTCGATTGAGTTATGGCGCGTCTTGGCTGTTTTTGTAGCGCGTGAGCGCGTGAGGATGTTAGATCAAGGGTTGTCGAGCGCCCACGTCGTATTCTTTTATTTGGGTTATTACGTATTTGATAAGTATTTGTTTAACAAGCGAAAATGATATAAAAACTTTAGAAACTCCTAACTAATTCATTTTAACCGCTTTTAGATAATTCCAATTGTAATAAATCATTATTTATCACTTTAGTTTATTATAAAATGGATTTTTGCATGTTCGAAGAGCGTAAAATTGTGTAACTAGGAATAACTCGATTTGCCATTTTGAATATTCTAAATAGTTTTAATCTTGAAAAATGCATATCTTTTTCTGTATAAATCCATATTGTGCAAAATCAATTTTGTTAAATTGATCTGCATTAATATACTTTCATATAAAATAGGATTTGAGCATGTTCATAATTGTTAAATGATTTGCATTAGATTTACAACTTGGAAAATCATAAGTAATTATGTATAACCCCAAAATTAGTAATCCAACTTTTGTCATATTAGATGTCATAATCTATCTACTATAAAAATTTCTGACCTTAGATCATTCTCGAAAATTTTGCCATGAGCAATGATTAATTATTAATTAGGTTGTTATATCGTAGAAAGAGCATTTTGCTCATATCTCTTTGTATGATTAGTCCTAATTGCATGATTCTTGTTCCTATCATTGTCTTAGATCTTTCCCTAGCTGTAGTATAAACTTTATTAGATTTGGATGTGTTTCTTTGTTGGAGTTTATTGGTGTTCTTCGTTCTATTTGCTTATCGCTTTTCGCGTTAGTTCCAAGACAATATTATTAATCTTGATATTGAGCCACAAGAATCCATCGATCCTCGCACTTCACCGCAAGTGATGTAGCATTCATTTGATCATATTGTTCCTACTATTTTCAAATTCTAATATATTGTTTGTAAATTCTATGTATGCATTGCTATGTTGTTTTAAGCTATTGTCGATAGTTGGCCTACTAGATGCATTATCGGAGGAAATGTTCATTCCTCTACCACCAAGCCTAGGTTACTGTTTGTGATTTTGGGTTCACGATGGACCCTTGTCACTTAGTAGTTTACATGTCATTATGCTTAGCCATGCTTAGCTATTTGGTAGAAATGGGCGATTATCGACTGGCTCGATAACTTTGATCACACAAACTATTACTATGTGTATATTTCAGCCTTTGTGCTTTGTCTAAATTGCAAAACTAAAACTGAAAATGGAAACAATTTAGACTTGGGCACAATGGTAAGATGGTGTGATCTCTTGGTGTGATTGAATGGTGCCCGTCAATTAAGGACCGAACTACTTGTGAGTATCTGTTATCCGAGCATTACAAAGGCGTGCTAACCACTAGAGGGATATGGGACCTCTCTTAGTAGTAGTACTTTGACCGTGTTAATTAATGAGTCGCGTGGTGGGCTGCATATTTGATTATATGCACATGGACACGTTTGTAGGAGAGGAGAACACCGGGCGAGGCTTGGTAGATCTTGCTCCACGTATGGGTCCTTGTGATCCATATTTCGCGGCAGATCACTAAGGATTAACCCCATACGGGCGCCTCTTGATTAGCATATTCCATTGAAAGGGTTCAGAGGACTTAGCCGCCAAGATACCAAAGGAAGTGTGCTTAATAGCTGGCAAAAAGCATGTCCAAGTGTGGGTACATTGGTACACTCGCAGGATTAAAACTATTCGAATAGCCTCGCCCTAGGTTATGGACACGCTTGGATAAGCTTTTCAAGAGTTAGACTACAACCTTTTTAAAATTAAAACTTGATGGTGGTATGAATCAGGGATTCATGCTATGTTGTGGTGGCTTTGGGGAAAGTCACTTCTAGGTGGATACTTGTTACTTATGTTTACTGCTGTTATTTAAATGCTTAAAAACAGATTTTGACAAAGCATTGCTCAATCTATTACAATATTGCAAATGAAACTTGCTTTATGCGTCCAAAGAACCATATAACCACATTCCTTCGAATACAACTTTCATGTAGCTATGTATAGGCTTGCTACTCGAAGTCTTGTGAGTACATTTTTGTACTCACCGCATTGCTTGTGTTGTGCAGAGGATGATAGTGAGTCCGATGGACCTCACTTTTGTGAGTTGTGCTGCAAGGGCGATTTACTGCGATTAGCTTATGCCCCTGCTCGGTTGCTACGTGGTGTTATGTGGCTAACATGTCGTCTTTTGGTTTGAGCCATCTTATGGCAACTTTTGCTTCACTGCTACTTATTTGGTACTTATGTCATTTGGCCTGGCCTACCGTGTTGTAATAACTTATAATATGTATGTCTTTGGTAGACTTGTTATATTCTCATTGTATGGAAATGATGCATGCTCGGAATTGATGTATGTGTTCGCTTGTTCAGGAGGCACATATTCATCGAGACGCAGGATTATTCTATTTGTGATACTAGAACCATGGAAGGTTAAGTATTACAAGTTTAATAAACCAGGGTCTCACATGACATCAACTCGTTATCGCCCATGACCGTGGACACGCTATTCGGAGCAGCTTTATACCCCGCAGGTGTACATCTTACCCACATGACTTAGCTAGCTCGCTGCCTTCTGATGCCTCCGAATGATGACATACTTCCTTTGGTATGCCGACCGTGGGAAACTAAGATTTGGTATTTTTCAACAAGCTAACACTATTGAGTTGGACCCCATGTGTGAACCGATCTCGCTTAAACAACGATCGATAGCATCCGCTAACCGGGCACACATGTTGCGCCAAGAATGCCGATCCAAACAATTAAATGCGAATCGGGCTCACTACCCATATTAGGATGCAATCGCACTATTAAGGTAATGATATGCTACTGAGCATATATATCACCCTTCTAAGAACATCCGATATTGACATACAAGCTCACATGGCATACAACGCACTTCATCGACTCTAAGCATCTATGCCATACAAGGTCAATACACATATTCTTACTTTCCTGCTTCCAACCCAATAGTCTTAACATTTTACTTAACCAAACAGCGCCATACAATCGCATGTGGAAGTACGTGGGGACTTGAATTGAATAGTCGAGTTCGGTCCTTAATTAACCCTGACAAGTCCACCACAAAACCCAATCTCGCAAAAAGCACCATCGTAGCTTCCTCTTGTCTAGATCAGCTTAAATTTAAAATACAAGTCTGATTTAAAGAAATCGGACAAAGAGTTCAAAATAACACAAGTTCATTTGTGGTTCCCTGCTTGACAAGATATTCTTGTCAAACTCTAAAATCTCTAGATCAGCATGTCTAAGCTAAATCAAAATATATGTTATAGTATACAAGATCGAGCTAGGGTTAGTGTATGATTATAATTAAGGTGATCCACCATGTTAGGTTATAGCTAGCTACTACAGATCACGCTTTGTATTTTCATAAAAATAGCATGCACAGTGTCACTTGGATTTGTAAAAGCTATTGTATAAAATTTGGGATCAATATGGTGCAGAGAGGAAGCTTGCCTTGATAATAGTATATCATCTGCAGTGTGCTCAGATGTTCTGTAAATAAATTCACCCACTTCAAGAAACCGATTCTAAAAGAAGCAATAAGATCCAATAAATGTCAAAATCGACAATAAGCACAAAATGGAAGAAATATGTGATCAATATGGAAATGCATGATTGACAAGATGCTTAAGCCATAACTACCCATAATAGTGAGAATAACCCATATTATAACCCATCAAGCTTCAAATGGCGAAACTAAGGCTTAGTTCAAAGTTTCAATTTTCATATTTTGAAAAGAACCGAAAACAGTGACAGAGATAGTGATTTTGGGAAAATGAAGATAGATCAAGCAAAGGTTCAGAAATGAAACTTAGCATGATCTTTTAGGTAATTAATATCCCAAGCTAACCCTATTCTAACCCTAATCGATTAGATTACATCAACTAAAAAGAAACCTATTTTTGCCTGCTGAGCCACAAAAGAGAACAGAGACATATCTTTGCTATGAGGCAAAATAGATGATGACAAGAATTGAAAGATCAACTTGTTATGCTACTAGGGTTTAATGAGACCTAACTAGGATAACAAGTCGACAGTAAGAAACCCTAGGTCTTGAAAAGATATGGAAAACCTAAAGTTATAATAACAACTTTTTTCGCCAGCAAGTTGAAGCTACTGATATTTAAAAGAATGATTTATATGGTCTCCTAAGGTCCTTAGGATGCTCAAAATGTTAAAAACTAGGGTTTTAGCTACTGGAATAGGAAAGACACCAAAAGTTGAGAAAGTCGATTTTGCTCAGAGAGATAACCTCTGCTTTAACCTACAAAGAGGTCAAAACCTTAGTGCAAGTGAAACCAATGGCTTAAGATGGATAAGCAATGGACAAGGGCAAGAAACTCCACCGACAACAATGGAGGATAAACTCATGGTCAACAATGGTAACAAAGAAAAGCTAGGGTTTATATATATAGAGGTTGAGCTACAGGCAAGATGGAAAGGTCTAGAGTTGATGAGGTGTCCATTTAGGCTAATTATCCCAAAAATTAGTTGCAAAGTTTTGGGATAAACCTCTTCTGCTTACAGAGAGCTGCAGCAGAGAGACAAGGGAGATGATAAAATCATCCGACATGTGGGTCCCTCTCGTCACCCATAGCTGCCTCCTAAAGCCTCAATAATATCACCGTCCGATTAGAAATGGGCGTATGTGATAAATAGAGAGGTTAAAAGGTTTTAATTTGTATCTTTAATATGGACTGCAAGGATCTAGATCGGTCGATCGAGATTAAAACAGAGCCCAAAAGGATTTCGGGTTTTAAGTTCAAATAGGGCGTTGGATTGAAATCCAACTACCAAATTAAAGATACACGCTATCCCTTAGATGCACCGATGCAACACCGTCCGATTAAACTACTACTCGGGATTGACGCGGATCCGGATGGTCCGATTGCATACACTAATACGGACCCTACGATTGAAATCCAACGCCACTAAATTTGGGCCTTAAACGCGCCTGGTCAAAAAGGAGCGCCGTGATTTAAATCCAAAGGCTTATAAAAGCGCGCTTATGATTTCAAATGAAACGAAGCGACGCGGTTAGATCAAGAATGGACGGCGGAGATCGTGAGGGGATCCGAGTCGTCCGAATGCATACACCGCTCCGACCACACGATGAAGATCTAACGCCCGCAGGAGCGCAGCCTTAATAGCACGCGGAGAAAAGGAAAGTCGAGGATTTGAATCGGCCTTTAATAAAAGTGCGCCTTTAAGTTTAAAACGAAAGGGAGGCGCTGTTGGATCGAAATGAACGGTGGAGATCGAGAAGGCTCCGAGTTGTCCGACAGCACACATCGATCTCGATCGTTAGATCAAGATCCAACGGCGAGATCAAGTCGCACACGTGGACAAACGAGCGCCATAGCCTCACCCGCTCGATTGAAAATCAACGGCTCATCACGCATGGGGTTCGCTCGCTCGAGCGCGTGATCGGCCGACCACTTCCATTGGGTTGGACCCAACCGCATAAGTTCGAAGTCGCATAAGCATCAGAGTTTAGGTTTAGACCGAAGGTTGACTAAATCCTAAATTCAAAGTTTAAAAGTTTGATCTGGCTTTTAAAAATAGCAAATAAATTTGTAAAATCATGAAATTTTTGTTGAGGTTATCGATAATATATTTCCCAGATAAATTTTAAAATCACATGATCACTTTGTAAAATACATAATTATTTATTTTAGTCTAAAATATTCATTTAAAGACAATTATTTTTCTTTAAGTCAATATAATTTCTAAAAATGCAACAAAAAAATATTTTCAGCCAAGATAATTTATCTAGGCTTTAATAAAAATACTTCCACTATAATACAAGTTTTATCTTGTATTTCCTTGAAAACTTTAAATAAGTTTTTAGTCTTTGGCTAAAAGGAAGGTTTTACTTGTAACAAAGAACTCCCAACCGGGTGATTAAAAATAAGAAGGCTATGAACAAGGTTCCATTAATGCTCATAATGCATTATTATTGTTTATAGAATTGGGCTGTTACAAACCTACCTCTTAAGAAAATCTCGTCCCTAGATTTGGAACAAGTTAGAGATTAGGAAGAAGTGAAATTGAGATGATTTATAAGGAAATTCAACATCTACTGCCTTGATTTCCTTCAAAGATAACAAAGAGGAACTTTACATAATAACATGGTGTTATCATTACATCTTTGTTTACATTGCTTTGTTTAAACTTTCCTTTCTTGATTCAAAGGAAAGTTCTAAACAACAAAGATGGGGTGCTCAACTGCATCGATCTTCAGGCCTCCCAAGTGGCTTCATCTTCGAATGATTAGCCCATCGAATTTTCAAGAACTTGACAAGACGATTTCTTGTCCTCGCGCTCCGTGGTGTCGAGGATACGCATCAGTTGTTCTTGATAAGAAAGGTCGTTGAGATCAAGATGCTCATAAGCAGCTGCCACAATAGGAACACAAGGCATTTCTTTAATTGAGACACATGAAAAGTATCATGCACCGCAGAGTGATTCTGTAGTTCTAATTGATAAGCTACACTCTCGCTTTGCAATGATTCGAAGGGTCCAATATAACGAGGTGCGAGCTTCCCTTTACCCGAAAACGATGAGTGCCTTTCATCGGTGATACTTTAAGATAGACATGATCATCTACCTTAAAGCTTAATTCACGACGACGATGATCAGCATAGCTCTTCTGACGAGATTGTGCAGTTTTCAAACAATCTCGAATCAGACGAACTTGCTCTTCTGCTTCCTTTATCAAGTCTGGACCATAGAATGATCTTTCACTGCACTGACCAATTCAATGGGGTCCTACAAGCTCTCCCATACAAGGCTTCAAAAGGTGACATTTGAATACTTGCTTGGTAGCTATTATTGTAGGAAAATTCCACAAATGGCAAAGATTTCTCCTACTTTGCTATAAGATAGTACATAGGCTCAAGAAGATCTTCTATTATTTGTTCACTCTCTCATTTTGACCACTAGTTTGAGGGTGATAAGCAAGTGATCGAAAGAGAGTTCAGCCCCATAGCCTGATGAAGACAATTCCAAAGTGGGAAGTAAATTGAGGGCCACTACGTAAACAATGACCTTGGGAACACCATGAAGACAAACAATTCTAGCAATATAAAGCTCATTAGCTACTTGCCACTAAAGATGGTTTTGACAGAATAAAATGAGCCACCTTTGTCAAACGGTCGATGATTACCCAATGGCATCTGACCCATTGGAAGTTTTGGGAAGACCAAAGAACAAAATCCATACCGATCTCTTCCCACTTCCACCGTGGAATAGGCAAAGGTCAAGGGTACCAACGGCTTCGATGTTCAGCCTTAACCCTTTGGCAAATATCACATCTTGCAACATACTCGAGCGATTTGCCTCTTCATTTGGCTCCACCAAAATGTTTTCTTTAAATCTCGATACATCTTGGTACTTCCAGATGTAGAGAAAACTTGAATTATGAGCCTCTCTAAGAATTAGACTTTAGATGAGGATCAGCAGTACCACCAAACGACACGATACCAAATCATACCGCGATCATCTTCGTAAAATTCGCTGGCTTTGCTCGCCGATTTTCCTTGATTTCATCTACCTCAGATTCGCTTTCGGGCCTCAAGAATTTGAGATTCTAATGTCGGCTCCATTTGTAATGCAAAGAAGAAAACCTTCTTCCACCAAGTCAAGACTTAGGCGCTGAAAATCAGACACAAGTCCTTGGCCGCAGTAGAGAAATGTGCATTGCATTGTGACTTCTGCTTAAAGCGTCACACAACATTGGCTTTACCAGATGATAATGAATACCCATGTCGTAGTCCTTGATCAGTTCAAGTCATCTTCTTTGTCTCATATTCAAATCGATTGAGTGAATATGTACTTTAGGCTTTTATGATCGTGATAGATCTCACAACGATTACCAAGAAGGTAATGTCGCCAAATCTTCAATGCATGGACCACGGCAACAATTCCAAATCATGAGTAGGATAATTAACTTCATGAGGGCGACCGCCGAGATGCATATGCCACAATCCCTACTTCTTGCATAAGCACACAACCAAGTCCATGGCGAGATGCATCGCAATAAATGTCGAAGCTCTTATGAATATTCTGAAGAGTAAGAATGGGAGTTTAGTCAAGAGAGTTCTCAAGTTTCAAAACTCTCTTCACATTTAATGACCATTCAAATTTCTTCTCCTTCGCAAAAGCCGAGTTAGAGGTCTAGTAATTTTGGAGAAATTTTCAATGAACCTACAGAATAACCCGCAAGTCCAAGAAAACTTTGATCTCAGTGGACACTCTTGGGAGGCTTCCAATTTAGTACATCTTGTACCTTGCTTGGATCAACAAATGATACCTCCTTCACATAACACATGTCCCAGAAATGCAACTTCTCCGAGCCGTAAAGCACACTTGCTAAACTTAGCATACAATGATGCCGACAAGTGTTTCTAGCACAAGTCTCAAATGTTGTTCATGGTCCTTATCGACTTAGAATAAATAAGGATGTCGTTAATGAACACGATAACGAACTTATCCAAGAAATCCATGAACACCGAATTCATAAGGTTCATAAAATAGGTCGCGCATTGGTCGCACTCAAAGGACATACAAAGATACTCGCATAAACCGTAACGAGTAGAGAAAGCTGCTTTGGGAATGTCTCGCTCTAACCTTGATTTGATGATAGCCCACCTCAAATCAATCTTTGAAAAGACTCTGCACCAACCAACCGATCAAAAGATCATCAATACGAGGCAAAGGATACTTGTTCTTGATAGTGACCTCATTTAACTGGACGGTAGTCCACACACATCCGCAAAGTGTTGTCCTTCTTTTGACAAAGATTGCCGCATCCCCAAGGTGAGGAACTCCGGTCGAATAAACTTTGTCAAGCAACTCTCCAAGTTGTGTCTTTAATTCACCAACTCATCATGTGCATTCGATAAGGACTCGGATATAGGAGCAGCCCAGAACGAGTTCAATAACAAATTCCACTTCCGATCCGTGGCAAACCGAAGGTCTTCAGAAAGACATCAACATACTCACAGACAATTGCACCGACTCCAAAGAAGGAGTAGTATCAACATGGTGAGCACAAAGGTGAGAACCCATTGTCCTAGATTGAAAACGATCAAGTGCCGCTTCATTAGTTAAAGAAATAGATTTGTGAGCACAATTAATTTGCCCAAGGTGCTTGGATAACCAATCCATTCCTGTGATAACATCCAACCCTTTAGAATCTATCACAATCAATCAGCCCAAAAGTCTACCCTTCAATATTTATATTGACATTACGGCAGCACTTGATTAGTCATAAAGGTCGATCCAGTGAATGGATGATATGAGGTGGATGAAGATGATGCACAATTAAATGATGTTGAGTAGCAAACCGCCTACTAACAAATGAATGGGATGCTCCAGAATCAAATAAAACAAACAAGCATATTGAAATTAACTAGAGTATACCAAGAACAACTTCAGAGGACACCGCTTCCTCAAGAATAATCTGTTCACCCGCCCCGAACCTGAACAGGTCGCTTGACCACGGTCGGTGAAGGTGGTGCAGACGCACAGAGCCGGGAAGGTGAAATAGGTGGTATCCCCTACGCCTGGCATAGCACTCGATTGGCGAAATGCCCCGACGCCACAATGATAACATATAACTCCCTACTGACAAGAATAACAGATGGTGGCGGCCTACTAGGTCTTGCTGATTAGTGGAAGAGGATGGACGAGGGGCAACATCACTGGCCTTGGTGGAAAGGGAGTTGGTGTCGCGTGGTCTAGGCACCCACATGCGAGGCCTGGTGAGTCGCCACCGTGAATAACCGAGAAGTCCGCCGCCATGACTCCTCCAAGGCCTTGCTCTTGCTTTCGCCACAATAGCTTTGTTGACCAAATGGGAAAATTTCAAGTCATGCAAAGCTACACCATTTGCAACTCCTCGATAGCCCATTCAAGAACCGGCCCGACGACGAAGGTCACGAAACATCATCGTGGGCATATCCGCAAGGAAGTTGAACTCGTGCGCATATTCGGCCACGCATTTTCGCCTTTGCTTGAGAGTGAGAAATTCCTATTGCTTGATCATCATCACCCTCAGAATATGAGCTTCGCAAAAGCCTCCACTAACTCATCCCAAGTAGGGACATGTCCAGCAGTCGAATGGCAAGGAGGTTATCCCACCATATGCTAGCCGCCCATCAAGTCGATAATCGCGAAGAGAACCTTTTCCTCTCTAACACCGAGCATTAATAGCTTTTTCTCAATGGTCCGGCCAATCCTCGCTTCCATGGGATCTTGAGAGCTAGAGAACATCGCGGTTAGTCCGCCAAAGTCGCAAGACCGCTCGCACATAGTGGCCTCTCGCCTCGGCACGGGTGCAACAGGAAGAAGTGTTGCGCGCAACCTGCCCAAGATGCGCTTGGTCCATTCGATTGCGCCGATTTGCATGAGCACATCGCCATAGAAGGTGGTGGAGGAAGCTCCTCTTCCCGGGACCACCTTGCGGACCTCGAGAGCTAGAAGGTTCGGGCCGGCCCTCCCGAGAATGAGGCATGGGAGTCGACATGCTCTTTCCCTTGTTGCGCTTGCGCACGAGTAGTAGGTCCCGCCATCCTCGCTACCACACCATGGTTAACAACATAACAAGGATATACTCAAGCACAAATAAGGTTGAAATTAGAAAGAAACAAATACTGCACATATAATGCATCATGTTATGGTGTGCATTTAAATTAACACCAAAACCGTAAACTTCATATATACAACAAAATATTCGGTTCCAGCCTTACATCATAGTCGGCCATAGAGGTCGACATAAACCAAAGGTTAAACTTACATATTCGCATAAAACACCACCGCCTCTATTACATGCGGTTTATTTAAGGGCAACTACTAGACTAGAAGGCACTTATCCACGAGGATTCATCGTCGAGGTGCTAGCATAAAGATCCCGCTTAAAGTTCACCTGAAACTCATTCAAAAGATGAGCTCCGTGGGAACCCGTGTCAACAGGATCCAAAGGACTAATAAGACGCCTCGAGATCCTAGAAGTGGTCGGTGACCTCCGTGAGGTACAACCGCAGAGTGCGAGGAAAACTCGCACTCATCCGGCTTGGCGACTTGTCCATAAACAGCACGCACCCGGCCACTTCTGGAAGCTCGGTAAAGAAGTGGTGCAAAGAAGAATGGAGAGGTCTCTGTCACCATAAAGCACGCTATGCAGGAACGCGTTCATGTTTACTCCAAGAAGGTGTACTCTGGCCTCATTAAGACGATGCCGAGTTTCCCACAACTCCTCACAAGACGATGGATTTGGTCCATGATGCGAACCATCCTCGCCAACTGCCGCACTGAGGTCTTCGCCAAATCAGATCTCATCGAACATGCTCACTTGAGGTAGGACCTGATTCGGAAGTGGTCATAGGTGGTTGAGACAATTCCACAAATCATGACGAAGAAGGCTCATCATCCTACTTGCGCTTTCCCAAACACCATAGCCTCGAGAGGTGGCAAGTGCTTGGACACGAGGGAACACCGCCGCCACATGCCTAGCGATGACGCTGATGAAGGCACGGTGCATTCTCCATCCTCGGGCCTCGGTCCCGCCGATAGATGGCATACTCTACCGATAAGTAAAATTGATCGCCACATTATGTCCCGCAGAAAGCCGAAACCCATCAACATCCTCTCGGCTGGTCTCCTTGACCAAGTACCACCCACTCATCTATAGACAAAAAGACAAGATAAGAAACAATTCACTTTTAGAAAACCAACAAAGTTGGGGCAAGAATTGACATTAGGAAAGATAAGAAATAAAAGATGTCATACTTAAGCTTTCAAAATTATACTATCGCTTGAAAATAATTTTTATTAGAAGACTCTCTAATAACTTCGCCATGCTACTTAACCTACAGTAACTGGCTCGATATCAACGCTGGCGCTCCGTTATTGAAATGTACTTAATTAAATTCATACTCAGAGCACAATTGTTAATGAAGGAACAAGATCGCTTCCTTTATTAAAGATCATGCTAGGAGTATAAATTTAACAAGCAACCGATCCAATAATCGATTCCCTGATATATATATCTCACAATGGTTCCTGTGATCAACCCATCATTGCATATATATCCTTCAACAACATTGCATCATACACATACAAGTCATTCATTTACATAATTAAACATAAGTTTACAACTTGCGGTCAAGTAGTACAATATTAAGTGACTTGGTCACTTCAAAAGTCTAACAATGAAGCAAAATAAAATATTAAAATCCACCAATGGCCTCATCCACCACAGCAGCAATTGCGTGGAGGAAAGAAGTAGCTTTACTCATTAGCGCCACCCGATCGGCGCTAACGGTACTTCATAAAGAAAACCGCCCTCACCGCAACAATAGGTGATAGCACCTGGTACGGAAGGTACTCAAGTCTTACACAAACTAATAAAATAAAGTGTTTATTAGAACCTAATCAAAGGAATAGAATTTTTACATGCATAAGGTTACAACAGAAGGTATAAAGGTTCAGATTTGCATAAAGCGATACATCTTAACCTACAAATGCTAAATTTTGATAAAGCAATTTAATAAATCAAAGTTGGACGAGAATGTAAGTAAAGACATTAAATGTAACGAAGCGATTGCATGAATCCTCATGCTAAACCAAAACCAAAACCAGATTTGTAAATCAAAACTTCTATACAGTGACATCAACTCAAGTTATCGTCCATGACCGTGACACACGCTTATTCGAATGATTTATACCCCGCAGGGTGTACATCTTTACCCACATGACTTAGCTAGC
Organism: Ampelocalamus luodianensis; assembly: GCA_036346255.1. Lineage (NCBI taxonomy): Eukaryota > Viridiplantae > Streptophyta > Magnoliopsida > Poales > Poaceae > Ampelocalamus > Ampelocalamus luodianensis. The sequence goes on from CM070623.1 coordinate 26,361,679, forward strand.
GTTGCCTTGGATGCCTCCGAATGATGATATACTTCCTTTGGTATGCCGACCGGGAAACTAAGATTTGGTATTTTTCAACAAGCTAACACTATTGAGTTGGACCCCATGTGTGAACCGATCTCGCTTAAACAACGATCGATAGCATCCGCTAACCGGCACACATGTTGCGCCGATGAATGCCGATCCAAACAATTAAATGCGAATGGGCTCACTACCCATATTAGGATGCAATCGGCACCATTAAGGTGCGTATATGCTACTGAGCACATATACGCCTCACCCTTCTAAGAACATCCGACATCGACATACAAGCTCACATGGCATACAACGCAGTCATCAGACCTAAGCATCTATGCCATACAAGGTCAATACACATATTCTTACTTTCCTGTTTCCAACCCAATAGTCTTAACATTTTACTTAACCAAACAACGCCCATACACTGCATGTGGAAGTACGTGGGGGACTTGAATTGAATAGTCAGAGTTCGGTCCTTAATTAACCCGGACAAGTCCACCACAAAACCCAATCTCGTGCACAAAAGCACCATCACTAGCTTCCTCTTGTCCAGATCAGTTTAAATTTAAAATACAAGTCTGATTTAAAGAAACTGGACAAAGAGTTCAAAATAACACAAGTTCATTTGTGGTTCCCCTGTTTGACAAGATATTCTTGTCAAACTCTAAAATCTCTAGACTGCATGTCTAAGCTAAATCTGAAAATATATGTTATAGTATACAGTACTGAGCTAGGGTTAAGTGTATGATTATAATTAAGGTGATCCACCATGTTAGGTTATAGCTAGCTACTACAGATCACAGTTTTGTATTTTCATAAAAATAGCATGCACAGGTGTCACTGGATTTGTAAAAGCTATTGTATAAAATTTGGGATCAATATGGTGCAGAGAGGAAGCTTGCCTTGATAATAGTATACTACATTGTGCTCGGGATGTTCGTAAATAAATTCACCACTTCAAACAAAACCAGATTCTAAAAGAAGCAATAAGATCCAATAAATGCCAAAATCGACAATAAGCACAAAATGGAAGAAATATGCATGATCAATATGGAAATGCATGCTTGACAAGATGCTTAAGCCATAACTACCCATAATAGTGAGAATAACCCATATTATAACCTCATCTGCTTTCAAATGGCGTAAACTAAGGCTTAGTTCAAAGTTTCAATTTTCATATTTTGAAAAGAACCAAAACAGATAGATAGCGATTTTGGGAAAATGAAGATAGATCAAGCAAAGGTTGAAATGAAACTTAGCATGATCTTTTAGGTAATTAATATCCCAAGCTAACCCTATTCTAACCCTAATCGATTAGATTACATCAACTAAAAAGAAACCTATTTTTGTCGGTTGAGTGAGACAAAGAGAAACAGACATATCTTTGCTATGAGGCAAAATAGATGATGACAAGAATTGAAAGATCAACTTGTTATGCTACTAGGTTTAGTGAGACCTAACTAGGATAACAAGTCGATGTAAGAAACCCTAGGTCTTGAAAGATATGGAAAACCGAAAGTTATAATAACAACTTTTGGTTTGAAGCAAGTTGAAGCTACTGATATTTAAAAGAATGATTTATATGGTCTCCTAAGGTCCTTAGGATGCTCAAAATGTTAAAAACTAGGGTTTTAGCTACTGTAATAGGAAAGACACCAAAAGTTGAGAAAGTCGATTTTGCTCGTGAGAGAGATAACCTTCGGCTTTAACCTACAAAAGAGGTCAAAACCTTAGTGCAAGGTGAAACCAAGGCTTAAGATCGATAAGCAATGGACAAGGGCAAGAAACTCCACCGACAACAATGGAGGATAAACTTGATGGTCAACAATGGTATCGACAAAAGCTAGGGTTTATATATATAGAGGTTGAGCTACGTGGCAAGATGGAAAGGTCTAGAGTTGATGAGGTGTCCATTTAGGCTAATTATCCCAAAAATTAGTTGCAAAGTTTTGGGATAAACCTCTCTTCTGCTTATGAGAGAGTCGCTGCAGAGAGACAAGGAGATGATAAAAATCATCCGACATGTGGGTCCTCTGTCACCCATAGCGCATGCCTCCTAAAGCCTCAAAGAATATCACCATCCGATTAGAAATGGGCGTCGTGATAAATAGAGAGGTTAAAAGGTTTTAATCAGATCTTTAATATGGACCGTGCGATCTAGATCGGTCGATCGAGATTAAAACAGAGCCCAAAAGGATTTCGGGTTTTGTTCAAATAGGGCGTTGGATTGAAATCCAACGCCAAACTAAAAGATACACGCCATCCCTTAGATGCACCGATGCAAAGACCGCTCGATTGAACTTCTACGGCCGATTGACGCGGGATCCGGATGGTCCGATTGCATACACTAATACGGACCCTACGATTGAAATCCAACGGCCCACTAAATTTAGGCCTTAAACGCGCTCGGTCAAAAAGGAGCGCCGTGGGATTTAAATCCAAAGGCCCAGATAAAAGCGCGCCTATGATTTCAAAATGAAACGAGCGACGCGGTTAGATCAAGAATGGACGGCGGAGATCGTGAGGGGATCCGGAGTCGTCCGAATGCATACACCGCTCTGGACCACACGATGAAGATCTAACGCCCGCAGGAGCGCAGCCTAATAGCACGCAGAAAAGGAAAGCCGAGGATTTGAATCGGTCGGCCTTAATAAAAGCGCCTTTAAGTTTAAAACGAAAGGAGGCGATGGATCGAAATGAACGGTGGAGATCGAGAAGGGCTCGGAGTTGTCCGATTGCATACACTGATCTCGATCGTTAGATCAAGATCCAACGGCGGAGATCAAGTCGCACACGTGGACAGCTCGCGTAGCGTCATAGCCTCACCCGTTCGATTGAAAATCAACGGCTCTCATCACGCATGGGGTTCGGGCTCGCGCCCGAGCGTGACTGGGCCGGACCACTTGCACTGGGTTGGACCCAACCGCATAAGTTCGAGTCGCTACAGTACCAGTGTTTAGGTTTAGACATGAAGGTTGACTAAATCCTAAATTCAAAGTTTAAAAGTTTGACTGGGCTTTTAAAAATAACAAATGAATTTGTAAAATCATGAAATTTTTGCTGGAGGTTACTGGGATAATATATTTCCCAGATAAATTTTAAAATCACATGATCACTTTGTAAAATACATAATTATTTATTTTAGCCCGAAAATATTCATTTAAAGACAATTATTTTTCTTTAAGTCAATATAATTTCTAAAAATGCAACAAAAAAAATATTTTCAGCCAAGATAATTTATCTAGGCTTTAATAAAAATACTTCCAGTCATAATACAAGTTTTATCTTGTATTTCCTTGAAAACTTTAAATAAGTTTTTAGTCTTTGGCTAAAAAGGAAGGTTTTACTTGGTAACAGCAACTCCCAACTGGTGATTAAAAACAGTAAGGCTATGAAGAGCGTCCCATTACTGTTCATAATGCAGATTATTACTGTTTATAGAATTGGGGCTGTTACATTAATAGTTGGTTACTGATACATGAATCCACTTCCCAGTCGGAGTATCTGCTTGTCCACGTCACTTTCTGAACATAGCGATGTCCAATTACCTATCGATGACATCCAGGTAATTGGAGGTCTATGCGCTCTCTTGGCCGCCATGCTTCTTGAACTTGCAGGGGCTCGATAAAGTTGCCCGTGGCTACAGTCCATCCTCCTCATGCTGCGTGGACAACCCCTCGAAAATGGCTGAGGGACTACAAATATATATATATATATATATATATATATATATATATATATATATATATATATATATATATATGAAGTTTGTTTTAAAGGCACAAGCACCTTCGCTTGGAAACTCTATTGAGAAGAGATCAAGAATGGAATAGTAGGACGTACTCGGGATGCAAGGGAGGAGAACTTGACCGGCTTGAAACACGGCTACACAGGCAAAGGTGAAATAAATGGCGAGAGACAGGTGAAGAGGTGTTGTAGTAGTTTTAACTCATTTGGTCTTGTTTTGGAATGGAATAGCAAATTTAAAGGGCATAATTGACATATAAACATGTGAATCCCTCAGGTCATTTAAAAGACACAATCTATACACAATATCACATCCAATTGCATTTGTAACATCAGTTAGCAATTCAATTGTATATCAGAATGTATAAATTTGTATGTGTACAACAATTAGCAATTCATTAGAGCTCAAATATAAACTAATTATCAATTCAATTTCAGCATAAGACTATTAACATCATTGAGCAGTTCAATAGAGCATACAAATTTGCAATACCTTTCAGTGCTAGGCACAGACAAATCACACAGAGCATACAAAAATCAGTGATTGTGCCAAATTAACACATTAAGCAACCTAATAGGATCTATCCACAACTAGCAGCACCAACAGTCACACCCGAACACGACCCCATTCCCCACCTCCAGATCCATCCATCCATCCATCCAGCCATCAGTCACATTGCAGCTCGGTTCACATGAATACCAACAGCCCAAACCAATAGGCGATAGATCTGTCTTACCTCGACGTCGCTAGTGTCGGTGGTGAGGTAGTCGAGGCTGAGGTCGGTGGAAGGTAGCCGGGGGAGGTCGGTGGAGAGGTAGCCAGGGGAGGTGAGCCGGGGGGAGAGGATGAAGAGGTCATGTGCGCTGGGAAGAGGATGACACCGTAGCGGGGGAAGCTTCGGGCGACGACGGCGAGGTGGATTTGGCTGCGAGGAGGTCGATTGGACTGGCGGTGTCGACGAGGGGTCAGGGAGGAGGCTTTGGGCAGCAGCGACGTTGAGGTGGGGAGGGGAACGGGCGAGAGTAAGGGCGCTGGGGAGTGACGAGTTAGGGCGCAAATCCTAGCGGCTCCTACTAATAAAGAGTTATCACAGACGGTTCTATTATGGAACCGTCAGTGATATGGTTGTTCAAAGTTCTATATATGTTTTGAGCACATACTGTGATGTATATATTTACATGACATGAAAAAATTACATATTTATATGTCAATTTTGTCATTTAAATACTGATGAAAATTTACATATGGTTCAACATATAATATAGTAATTTGATCACCTCCAAACTAGATTTTTTTTTTCATTTTGGAATTTACATATGGCCAAACAGCGTGGCCAGTCGCTTCTTACAAAGATTAAAAAAGTAGAAACCTAAATAAACAAAGTTTTTCTAGTGGCGGAGGTAGGCGGCTATCTTCGTCTTCAAAACTTCGTAGGTGGCGGCGTCAGCATCGGACGGTTCGTGAGCAAATGAAGCCCTCGGACTGTTGAATCAAGAAGAATTGAGCCCATAGGCTCTCTTCCTTTGCTTGAGGGGTCTCAGCATGGTCAACTCGGTCGCCCGCTACCTCGATTAAGCAGTCCAAGTGACGATGAGCCTCCTGGAGACATGCAACGTCATTGTGGAGAACCATGTCGATGACACGGTAAACTCATCGGAAGTGGGAGATCACTCGGAAGACGCGGCCGAGGTGGATGTAAAGACGGTGGAAGGTGGCCATCACCTGCTCTGGCAAATCCTTGGATAGAGGAGTGAGGACACTATTGATCAAACAGTGTCCTTCCATCGCATCCGCCAATGTACGACCGGAGAGGTGCTCGTATAGTATGGCCAGGTAGGCGATCAATGCCGACAAGAAGGAAACAAAAGAGGGAGCCATTTCTGCTAGTTTTAGAAGAGTAGAGTTTATATGTGGGGGATGATGATCGTCTTCAATGGCGGATGATCTGTTTTATAAAACAAGGAATAAATTCAGTACGTGAGACGAAGAGACGCATCGGGGAGCCAAAGCGGCATTGAAGTGGCACTGATGCGACGAAGAGACGCATCGACGACGAAGAAACTCATCGGGGAACTGGAGGGATATTATCACAGATGGTTATAATTAAGAACCGTCTGGAAAGTATCACAAATGGTTATTTGTTGAAAATCGTCTGTGATATTTATAAATATCACAGACGATTATTTTTAAGAACTGTCTATGATACTTCACATACGGTTTTCATCATGAACCGTCTGTGATATTATCTCTCCACAGACAGTTTTTAGTGTAGCCAGCAACATAGACGGTCTCTAAACCAAAATCGTCTGTGATTGCATATAATACATACAGTTTTGGTCAACCGTCTATGATGAGGCGTCTAGTATTAGCCTTTTTGTAGTAGTGAGTTAAAATTGAAGGCTTGATTTGGACTTGATGTGTCGCATCAGCTGGTGGGGGAGGGGGTGTCGCATCAGCTGGTGGGGGAGGGGGGTTTTGTTGAGTGGCAATGGCTAGTAAATAACCCTGAACTCTAGGGGCATTCTCAGAAGTCAATCCAGTCGAAGCCGAGGGAAGCTGCCCCTAGGCGACTTCTGGCTTTCGACTTCCACACAATGTAAACGGCTCCCGTCTTCTCCAAAAGCTGCTAGAGAAAATCGCCTGTTAGGGTTGGCTTTCGACTTTTCCCCGCGAAAAGCCAAAACCGTCCCAAACAGGCTCTATATTCATTTGCCTCACTCTCGGTTGCATCTCAAGTAAGTATTTTGATAAAATTGGATCAATGCCACCTACCTCACTGTCGGGACCCGGATTTACACATCTAAAATTCTCTGTGCATTCTGAACTAATCCTAGATCAGTAGCTAGCTCACACAAGAAACATCGACGAAATACCATCCATTTATCAATTTAACTAAAAAGATCTCAAAATAACAAATAGTAATAATAATTAGACCTTATGGTCAACGTTTATTTAACTTGCCACACAGGGCTAAAGAAACAAATAAACTCTTGCAGCGGAATGGAAAACTTGAAAAGACCATTCAACATGCCCACAGAAAATCAAGTGGAGAACGTATCCTATTTCACAAAACCTTCACAAAACTCCTCTTCGTAGAACTCTTGAGCAGGTTGATATTTTTCAACTGAGAAGCAAAGTTTAAAACCGTAAGTCCATGTAATACCCGATTATTCGATATCGAATGCTATAAAGATTAGAGAGGAATTAAGTTTAAATTCAGAATTTTTAGGAGAGGTATGGGCCGCCAACCCATATTCGAGAAGAGGGGAGCTGGCCATAGTGGCCCAAGGCCCATGAGTGGGCTGGCAGCCCATTAGAAGGCAAGAGAGGGGAGGGGACCAAACCCTAACCACATGTGCTACAGTAGACGCTATGCTACAGAAGCAGCATGCTACAGTACCTCTGCCGCCTGCTGCTCCTCCTCTCCTTGGCGCCATCTTCCCAGCTGCTTGTGGCCGGCCATGGGAAGAAGAAGAAGAGGAAGGAAAAGAGAGTGGAAGGAGAACTTCTTCGTGGGATTTGATCAGCAATCTCTGGTGGTTCTACAAGGGTAACGATGGATTCCCCTCGCTATTTAGGTTGTTTTAGATGCAAATTTGATTACGTTTAGTGGATCGAATCCCTGCTGCAGTTAGAACAATTTCGTCTAGTACCTTGCATGACAGTTTTCATGTGTTTAGATTTCGAATTTCAGGATCCCATCTCCTAGAGTTATGTAGGGTTCGTTCTTAGCTTTCAGTGGACACAAAGATCACTCAATTCCAAGTTACGGTTTAAACGTTACGATGAATTCTTTGCTGTTGTCCTCAAAATCTGACGAGTATTAACAGTCACTGTATTTGTTAAAATATGACCTAGTTAGAGGTTGATTCAGAATTCTTGCCCATAACGACTTTTGTAGATAATCTCATTAGCTTTCAGGATTGATAAAGAACACCCTATTTGGATTTGTAGAAAAAAAGTTATGCACATTTCAAGTTGACTGTCCAGAAAGCAGGTCAGGTTCTGTCATTTGTTTTGACCCATGTGCCACATTTTGTTAAGGGCAAAATTTGGGTGTCATGCCAATTAGGATTTTGAAGATAGTGTCCTTAGCTTCCCAGAACAGTAAGAATTTTGGGTTTTGGTTAGACCAATAGAAAGTTATGAATATTTCTTTACCAACGTATAGTTCTGCTAGACAGATTGTGTATTAAACTTTTTCTGAATGCTATCCTAGGTTTTTGGCAGAATTGGAAGTTTCCGCCAACTAGACTAACGTGGAGGTTTTAGATACCTTTTCATAGGATCTGAGATCACTCCATTTCGAGTTTCAAAGCAAAAGATATGACATTTTTCGTACCGCTATCCAGATTATCGTTCAGCTAGACTGTTGCTCTTATTATATAGAACAATCTTGTGAACCTTGTGTTGGGAGATGCGTTTAAGGGCCTGTTTGTTTCGGCTGTGCTTTTTTGAAAAGCGACTTCAGGTACCTGCATCGCAGGCTTTCGTCGCGAGTTGAATGACCGGCTTTTCTGATTTGGTGTTTGGCTGTTTGGCTTTTAGATAGGCTGGCTGCAGCTTCCGAGATGTAAAATGTCTAAAATACCCCTAAGGACTGTAATGGCTTGTTTGATGCCGTTTAACGCAATTAACAAAATTTAACGATATTTAACAAAATTTAACAACATTTAATGACATTTGACGATATTTAACAATATTTAACAATATTTAATGACTATTAACAACGACTAACGCAATTGATGAGAACTACCATAATTGACGAGAACTACCGATATTGACCAAAATTAACAACAATATACTGTAAACAATAGAATAAACCACAATTAACGTATTTAACGATAATTATTACAATAAACATTTATCACAACAAATAATTACTACAAACAATTATTATATAAATAATTATTACACACAATTATTACATTGAATAATGAATACAACTAAAACTCTTATTACAATGAATAAATATTACAATAAATAATTATTAAAAACAGCATGACCACTGCAATCATTATTCTGAAATTCATCTGAAGGCAATTATGAACAATTTTTACATAGACACAAACATTAAAGATAACCGAACAAATTTCTATAGATGTTGAGGCATCCAGATTAGTTAGTTCAGTACAACAAAGTGACAATTCATGCCCCCTCCACTTTTTTCCGGGCTTGGGACCAGCATCGGCAGTGTTAGGCACCCCACCCTCACATGTACCCCCAAGCATAGCATGTTCAGATTTCAGTATGTAAATAACATTGTAATGATGTAAATAACATATTCCACGAGATATATCAGTATGTAAATAACATATATCAGTATGTAAACAATAGAATTACATATATTAGTATGTAAATAACATTGTAATGATGGAACATTTAAAATGAAAACAATGAGATATATTCATTGTCATGTAACACAATAAAAAGAAGAACGGTCATCATCACTATAAAAAGAAGAACTGTCATCATCACTACAAAAGATATGACCTGCAGTTACATAAATAGACACCACAAGGTCATTGAAACATATTAACTGATCTAATGTCATGCAAACATATTAACTGATCAATTTGTAACTATCAACAACATGTTAACTGATCTAATATCAATGCATGCAGTACTTGGATCAATCAAATGAAAAATTGAATTGTATGAAACTATGAATGCCAATCAGAACTATGTATACATGTTATAAGTGTGCACTTTACAAACAATTCGACTTAGTTTTATAATCATGTAGATATCAAGAATCTGAAGCATGCCCAGAAAATTGATCTAACAATAGCATAATCTGACATCAGATCTTCAATTCTCTCCAATAGCATACGTCTGGACAATGGTGCATTGAATCACAATCTGAACACTGGACTCAATCTGAACATTGAACTGAACATTCAAACAATTTCATCGCATGCAATGCATTTCATCACATGAACACCAAGCCAACAATTTCATCGCTGTAGGGGTACTACCGTGCATGGAGGACGGAGCCGGGGGAGGAGGCCGGCGAGGAGGATGGAGCCGGGGGAGGAGGGCGCCGAGGGAGGAGGAGAGCTGCTGCATCGGGGAGGAGGGCGCCGGGGAGAGGAGGGAGGAGGACGCGCGGGCGGCGGATCCGGAGGCAACCGAAGAGGGAGGAGGCCGCCGGTGGTAGGGGAGGAAGCTGGAGGAGGGAGGGGGAGGAGGGGGAGGGCAGCGGCGCATCGGGGGTGGAGGGAGGGGGAGGGCGACGTGGCCTCGCCGGAGCTAGAGGAGGAGGCGCCCAGATTTGGGCGGGGGAGAAAGCGGCGGTAGCTCGGGGGGAGGAGGGGGAGCGCGACGGGGGAGCAGGAGGGGGAGGGGGAGGGCGGCGCGGCCTCGCTGGAGCCGGAGGAGGAAGCACACGCGAGGAGGAGGCGGCGCCCTGATCTGGATCTAGAAGGTGGCGGTGGCTCGGTGGAGCAGGAGGGGGAGGGCGGCGCGGCCTCGCCGGAGCCGGAGGAGGAAGCACGCGCGGGAGGAGGAGGCGCCCAGATCTGGGCAGATCCAGATCTGGCGGGGGAAGAAGGCGGCGGTGGCTCGGGGGGAGGAGGGGGAGCGCGGCGGGGGAGCAGGAGGGGGAGGGCGGCGCGGCCTCACTGGAGCCGGAGGGGGAGGGCGGCGCGGGAGGAGGAGGAGGCGCACAGGAGGAGCGGGAGGAGAAGGAGGCGCTCGCACGGGAGGAGCAGGCTGGGGGGTGCACGGCCGGGGAGGGTAATTTATTGGATGGCATTTGGCAGGTATATACCCCTGAAGTTCGGGGGTAAATTCAGAAGTGAGGTGGTGGGAAGCCGCGGGAAGCTGCTGAAGGGCAGCTTCCGGCTTTCTCCTGTTGAGGTGGAAAGTGGCTTCGGCGAAAGCGAATTCCAAAAGCCAGCCGTTTGGAACAGCTTCGGGCTTTTCCGAGCGAAAGCCGGAAGGCGAAGCCGTTCCAAACGGGGCCTATGTGTTGCGATTAGCGTCTTATTCGCGTTGTATCTTATTCAAGTAATTCAATTGGTTAGGAGGAGAGGGTTCGAGATTAGTGGCTTCGTCCTTGCCTCCTAATGTGTCGCAACACAAAAGGCAAGTACATTGATATTCATATGATTTGTGATGCTGGATGCTTGATGTTTGTATTGTGTTTTAATATGATACGTGAGAAGATTCAATGTTTATGTTCCTTTCATATGTGAAATTCCCATGTTTAGAGATGATGTTATCCATTATTCATAAGTTCATTACATGCATCCATTTTCATGTTCCATTCACGGGAGTGGATTGTAAAGACCCATCAATTCCAGTATGGGCACGTGAGACCCGCCATTCCAATGTTGGCAGTTTTGGACACCCGTATGAAACGTTATTCATACGGGATTTGGATCCGTATTTGGTTAAATACGGGCTTAAGTGAACACCGACGGGTGTGTCACTAGCAATACCTGTATAAGCAGGAGTGCAATCCTTTTATTTCATTAAATCCATTTATTCCATTCATTCATATAAACATTCGGTGTTATGTTCATATCATTTAATGTTATTGTCTTGTTTATATTTGTTGTATGTCCAATTATTCACTGTACTTGCTGGGTCTCGGATTCACTCTTGTTTTGTTTGCTTATTATAGGTGATCGTTGATGATGACTCTATTGGGAGGGAGTAGACACACACTATTCATTCACTTCACCATATTCTAGTTTCAATAACAAGATTTGATTCTGTCTTTTATTCGTTAAGTGATGAACTGTAATAAATAAAGTTAGATGTGGTTGATAACTTCCTCTATATTATGGTGGATTATTTCTGCTTGTGATACTTGATCATCCCTATTGATATGCTTATTTGGATTCAGACTATATTCCTGCTATTGTTCTATTAAATCTCGGACTCTTTATGTACTTAGATGAGTTATGGATTAATTTTTTCCGCTTGATGGTTGTATGTTAGATTATTTAGGTGACATCTTTGTAACACCCTGGCTATTCGGAAGCCAAAATGTTACCTAAAAGTCTAATCTACAACAATTATGCAGAAGGATTTAAACAAAAACTCATCAACTAATATAAAAAGATCAACATGTTTTAGAACCTAAACAGGTATTAACACTGTATCCAACAACAGTTCACAAATTCTGAACAGTTAAGTCTACTGCATACATTAAGATAAACATGTCGAATGAATGATCAGGGAACATAAGCAATTATTTAAACAACCTTAGCATGAAGAAAGAGAAATGTCATCCACATCTGAGTCTATTTATTACAGTCCATCACTTAATAAAAGAAGAACAGAATCTAATTCTTTTATTGGAGCTGGTGTAAGGTTAAGTGAATGAGTGGTGCGTGTCTACTCCCGCCCAAGAGGAACATCTTCATTGATCACCTAAAATAAATAAATAAAGCAAAAATGAGTCCAGGACTCAGCAAATACATAATAAAGCCATAAACAACAGTTTATCAACCAATATGGACAAGACAACCTCTTCACAATTTCTGAACATACCACGTACGAATATTTAGGAATGCATGAAATGAAAGAATGTAATCAAAGGATGGACTGCACACATTCTTATACTGGTATAGCTAGTGACACACCCGTCGGTGTTCACTTAAGCCCGCACCTTAACAAAAGTGCGGGGATCCAAGTCCTGTATGAAGAACGTTACATACAGGTGTCCAAATCTTCCCATATTGGAATTGATGGGTCTTACGTGCCCATACATGAATTGATGGATCTTTCTATCCACTCCGGTGGACGGGACATGACGATGTCCAAATCTGCCCACATTGGAATGGTGGGACTTACAATCCACTCTTGTATATAAATATGAATTATGGATGCATGAAATGAATATGAATACTAAAAAACATCATCTCTTAGCATAGATTCAACACATATGAAAGAACATAGACAATTCATCATCTCTTGTATCACAAGATGTCACAACATAATCATGTAAGCATTCATCAATCACAACCATTAATATTAGCAAAGTACTTGCCTTCCGCGTTGCGACGCGTTAGCAGACAACGATGATGCTCCCAAACCCGTAGCCTCGCTGCCTAAACAATTAAATAAATGAAATGAGAACAACATGGTACCCGACACGACTTAATGTTCTACAATACCCTCCTGAACACCCAAGAAATAGCCATAATCCCAAATCTGAAAAACAGGCAGCACCACGGAATCGCATCTGGACAGTAGCACGATAATGACCATAGCTATTGACCTGGGACTCCAAACGAGGTGAGCCCAGATCCTACATAAACTTAACGAACATATCTACAACATTCTAGTTGACGAGATAACCCAATTCGGCCAAAATAAAATGCTAACAGGCTGTGGAACTCAGAAGACAGATTCTGTCCAAACGACACGAACAGCAGTAAAGAACATAGGATAACTTTTGATCTGCAACTCCGATTGGGGCGTTCTTTGACAATCTGAAAAGGTTATAAAATTCTATACAACAACCTAGTTGAGAGAAAACCATGATTCGTCCATTAACATAAACATATTTTAGGAGACAACTTAAAAGGTAATTCTCGTCAGAATTCTGGACAGCAGAAACTAAAATGATCATAACATTTGATCCGTTCGTCGGAATCAGGTGTTCTTAGCGGCCACCGAAAGCTAAGAATATTATCTAAATAACGCTAGGAGATCAAAATCCCTAATTCTGCATCTAAGCACACGAAACATGCCACGCAAGAAACTGGACAGAATTGAATTTACTGCAGACAGAACTTAATCCGATCAAACCTAATCAAATTCACCTCTACGATTAACCCAACAACAACAATCGACGTTCGTTACCTTTGGAGCACCCAGGAAGATGAAGTTTGATCCATGAAGAGGTTCACCTCCTTCTTGGACAGAATTTCCTTGGAGATCCAATCGATCCTTCGCGAGATGCCGGCAAAAGGGGAGATCGGCTCCACGGGCAGCTCCAGGAGATGGGGGCACAAGACTAGGGCCTTGGGGCGGCAGCAAGGGAGGTGGAGGAGGGGCGGCACCCTGCTGGAGGCGCAAGATGGAGGGGGAGGGGAGAGGAAGGGGGCGGCGGCCACTAGAGGGAGGAGGTGGGAGATGTGGGGGTTAGGGTTTGCCCCCCCTTGTTGGCCGACCACTAAATGGGCCCCTTGGGCCCCACGGCTGCTCCCCCCTTGGGCTCAAGGCTGCCCCCTTGGCCCACAATGTAACACCCCAGCCTGACAAAGGCCTGGAATGCTACTAAACGGACACTATAACCATTTTAATATTGATACAATTCTCTAAAATCCGACAGAACCTCCTTTGTTTAGTTACTAAACCGGAGGTTCCAACCTTTAAATATAGCATAGTTAAGTAATCGAACATCCAGCATAATCAAGAGACCACCAAAACTATGCTAATCATCACTATATCTTCCAAAGCATGCCAAACGACTACAAGCATAAACAAAAGGACATCCAAGATCCTCTAATCAACTCTATTACAAATTATTCCAAGCAGAGAGAGTAATCATAAAGAAATCTTTAAGCAAGTTTCTCTTCTACTAAATTATCAATCTATCAATTCAAATGTGAGTAGTTTGTGCCATTGTGCAAATGCTCTAAGTCTTACTCCCTCCCATGCATGTCATTTTTGTAAAGGGGCACCTAAAAACACAACAACAGCAAGAGTGGGTCCCAAGACTCAGCAAGTACAATAAATGGCAATAATAACATAAACAACTGTAATCATCAACATCCATCTACAATCTCTATTATATACATGTCATATGCTCATGCTATGCAGGATGCTCAAGTGCACTTTCTCTTTCTCTTTATCTTTTGCATTTTACCAGAATGCAAAGTATGTAACCGTCATTGCATACCCATGCTCGTGCTCGCAAGCGCAGGGACCAATTGCCCAATACTCCGCAAGTAAAGGGGACCTCAAGCCCACACTCCACAAGTGTGGGGACCATAAGCCCATCGTTTTCATGATGGGGACCTCTTTTCAATGCCTACATTCTATGAATGTGGGGACCTCAAGCCCGTCATCTACATGACGGGGACCTCGAAAATGCTCAGTCACCACGTGACCAAGCCTCCAATATGATAGCATGATGCACATGAGCAAAACTTTAAACCACCATAAATTTGTATTCACAACAACGACATACATGAATACACTTATTCATACTTCTAGCATTCATCATCGTTGACATTCATAGCACTCTAGTATCCATGAATAGCACATATATTCATAATACTAGCAAACATGAACAATCACTCATGAATAACAATTAATCATATCTCCAGCATTCACCATTCTTAACCATACATATCACACTATCAACCATGCATTGCTAATATGTATCAAAATACTAGCACTCTCTATCAACCATTCATAATTATTCTATCAACCAGAGTACTTACCTTAACCGCGTGAGAACGGAGGATATGCAGAGGGTGCTGCCTCCGGGACCAATCCCCCACCTAAAAAATACATTTAAAAGCTTTCTAAGACAATAGTAATGGACCAAATAAACCATATGAGCAAGCACGAAATAGCAAAAGTTTGTAACACGACCCTGACTCCAATTTCCTAAATGCTGAACTGACCCCTCTGTAAGCAGTCGTATTAAAAAATTCGTATCTTTTAGTACAGGAGTCCAAATGAGGTGATCTTGGACTTCATTGAAAGGTTATCAAATTACCCACCTAAACCTAGTTGGTGGGCCTTCCTGATTCGGCAATCTAATATCATTTTTAAGCTGATTAACAAAACATCAAGTTCACATCAGGTTATCTGGACAGAACACTAAAACTATCATAACTTTCAGCTCGTTTGTCCAAATTTTGCCTTCTTATGCTTCCCTGAAAGCTACGACAATTATCTACAACTTTAGTTATACTGAGATCCTCTAATTCTCTTTTTAACTAATCGCACAAGTCAGATTACTAAAACCTGTCAAAATACTGACAAATTCGCGGAACAGTCGCACTAATAATATCATAACTTTTGCTACAGAGGTCCACAAAATACGATCTTGCACTTCATTGAAAGCTTTTGACGTCCTCTACAACTTTCTAGGAGATGACAAAGACTGATTCCACACTTAACTACATCAAAACATCCCTCTAACACGATTTGTCCTGAGGCGATAGAACTACCAATAAAAAACAATTAAGCGCTAAAACATCTAAACAAGGGGAAAACGAGGTTACCCTTGAAGAACCGATTACTGGGCACGATGAGCACCCACCAGCGAACTCTCCCCCCAAAGATGGTCCTGTTCCCCTCACCTTCTTCCTCCTCCAATAGCCGGGCACCTCCAGCGATCTCCTTCTTCTTGGCCAATCGATCTCCCGGGTGATCGCCTTCTTCCTCCAATTGGGGTAACTCATGCTCACGGATCAGAAGCGGCAGCCATCTGTAGCACACCATGCTCTGATACCACTTCTAGGTTTCCTTCCTCTTTTATTGGTTGCCCCTCATGGGCCTAAATCTTGTGTAATGGAAGCCCATAGCCCAAGTTATCAAATTATGCGTAAATCCCCTCTAATCTCTGTTAAAACATTTTTCTAATTGGTCATTGTCTCTAATTTATTTCTTCTCTCTAATACATTTGAGGTATTACATTCTACCCCTTAAATGGAATTCGACCCAGTCTGCTCACACTTAACGCTAAAGAATAACCACGACTAAGAACATCGACATTACCACATACCGAGTGAATAATTTTGTATTCGATCGCGTATGTGAGACTTCAATTCCCAAGTCGTCTTTCTCTCGAATTATGGAACCCCGCACCTTGATGCAATCGACGTGTTACGCCTTATTACTCGCCCCATCCTTTCAAGAGTCACTCAACGGATATGACTCGAGGGCACAGTCTTACTCGTGGGTCACCGGCTTCAACGAATCTTCACACTCAGAATGACTCTAGCATTCTCGTAACACCAGTTCACCCAACACGTTATATTCCCTACTCCATGACTCGAGACGGTCCTAGTGAATGGCTTTCTTCCAAGTCCCGTAACTTCGAACAACCAAATATACGTTAGGCTATCTATCTCTTCGGGTCAAAACCACCAAACTTGCATGTAACATATAGAACTCTTGTTCCATCTCTCAGTCGACCTCTTTATCTTAACAAGGAGTACCTCTTTTAACCAGGGACACACAACAGAACTCGACTAAAAATAAAGGATTCTCATTGCAAACACGCATTACCAACTCCCCACCAAAGAGAGTTAAATCCAAAACTAAAATATTCATCATGAAACTCCTCCACTTTCCAAGTAGGCAGTTTGCCAACAAACACCACATAAGCTAGAGGCGAAATCACTCAAATGCCCAAAATAGCCATTTCCTTTCTTTTCTTAACCAAAAAGAATCACGCATATCAAGAAGAATCAACACAGTTTATAATTGGCATATGTCTTGGAGACAAAGCTCAAATAAAACCAAGAGTACTTCTCATTAACCGAGAATACCACCTTTTTCCCAAACTTTCTATTAAGAATTCAACTTCCTCTTAAATCATGAAGTCTCAAACCATCGCATAACCCAATAATTCATTTCTTTAAATTTGGCTGTAACATCCCAAATCTTGGGTTGTGTTTCAAATGTAAGAAAATGAGTAGAAATTAAAACTTTTCTTGCATCTTGAAGTTTTTGAACAATTCTATAATTCTTGTAAAGGAATTGTGGGAAATCAAAAACCAACACCTCAATTGACTAAAGTCAAACCCTAGAACAATCCTTGTTAAATTTCTGGAGGAAAATTCTGTGCATGGAAATCCTAGCTAAGTGACTAAAGCAAGTTTGAAAAAGAATTTATTTTAACCTTTTGGCTTATGAAAAGTGACCAAAATAAATTTTCCTAAGTCTTAAATGAACCTGAGGATACCCACAAAATTTTTCAAAATTGTTGAAAATTTATTTCTATTTTGAGCAACCCAGTCAAACTAGTTTTGATTTGGTCAAAATGAAATCCAATTCAAAACCCTAACCTAACCCCCTTGCTTTCCCCTTCCATTCCCTTGCCTTCCCATCGGCGGCTGAGTGCGCGAGCCGCCCCACGCGCTCCTCTTCTCTGTGCCGCCCATCCCAACTCCCACCGAGCTCTCCTTCCAGCCGCTCCTCGGCTCTCGGCCCTCTCTCTATTCCACCGCCGCTACCTCCCGGCTCCAGCCGCCCCCAGCTCCTCTGCGTACTGCCGCCGCCTCCCCCACCGAGCGGCGCGGCCTCCCATCGCGCTCCCATGCCGGCTTCTCCCCAGATCCGGCCGCCTCCAAAGACCCTTTCTCCACCGAGCTCTCCTCCTCCGCCCCCTCTGTTGCTGCTGCTCTGTCCGTGCCGCTCGTTGCTGCCACTCGCGAGCTCGTCGAGAGCTGCACCGCCACCCCGGCCCTCTCCCGCTCAACCGCCCGGCCGCACCTCCTTCCCCTTAGATCCGCCGCCTCGGTCCATGATGCCGCGCCGCCTCAAGAAGCCCGCCACCCTCCTCATCGCCGCCGCCCCACCAGTGCCTCTCCTCCTCTGTGCCCGGTGCCGGCCGCTTCCACCGCCGCCTTCCGGTTGCCCGACGGTGCCGGCTCCGTCTTCCTCGGCCCCAGCCATGCCGACCTCGTCTCCTCCGCCACTGCTCCAGGAACTGCGCGCCACCGACGCCTTCACTGCTCCGAGCCGCCGCGTCCTTTCCTCGCCGCCCGGCTCCCACGCAGCGCCGCCACCTGTGCACTCCCCTACGCACGGCGCTACTTCAGCTCCTCCACGGCCGACTGCCGCTTGCAGCTGCTCGGCCACCGTCGACCGCCTCAAGCCGCACCACCATTGCCTTCGGGGTCACCGTAGCCTCGCGTTCCATTTGCCGTGTACGCCGCCACCGTTGGACCTCCCGCGGCGATGAACCCTGGCCGGGCCACCTTTGGCTCCTCCTCTCTGTGTCAGGTGAGTCTTCTTATCTCTCTAGCTCTCTGTTAATGCTAGTCGGTATGAATGAGTGAGCATATATCTGTGAAGGCCATAGAGTAGTTAGCATTCATAGTTAATCAGTGTAATGGTCTATTTGGCCTGAAGATGAAGATCTGCGCTTAGGAATCTGTTCTTGAATGAGCTCAATTCACCTGGGTTTTGGTTTTTCAGGTGTTCAATGGCTGTCTGTCCTGTAGTTTCACCCCTGAAGCTCCTCTCTGTACTCGAAAAGAGAACTCATTTGTTATGTCAACTCTCTTAAACTAACAGGTTTTGGGCATGTTAATTGATCACTCAAATTTTATTGATAATGAATGGTTGATCTAGTGAGATGTTAGGTGACAAAGCTTTGAAATTCTTTGGATAACGCAGAGAAGTTTTTCTACAGGACTAGAATCGTCAGCGAGTTGCTAACCTGACCAACTCTAATGGTTAGAATGTTGTCTTAATCTTCCAGTGGCAACCAAATCTGAAATCTGTCGGGAAGTGAGTTTTTAACAAAACTAACAGAGAAACAACCTTTTCCCCTAATAGGAGGTAGGGTCAGAAAAGGCCTCATTTTGAAATCTGCTTTGGTCTATGGGCTGTTGTCAATTCTGAAAACAGTCGGTAAGTTTAATAGCTAGTGGATCTTTCAGAATCTTCAAACCCCTTATTAATAGCTAAACACGTAGTTTAAGAGTTGAACCTTGAACCATCGGGTTTTGCCAATAAGTTTATGACCTTGTTAGTCTTTGTAGTTAGCCATGTTTCGAGTCATCTCGTTGGTTGGGCGATTATCTAGTAATAGTAACCTAATCTGAAAAACCAATAGGATTGTGAATATTGAGAAACTAGCGATAAAAGCAATCAAATTGCTTTTGTTGTAATGTTGATCAGAGAAATCCTTTGGGTTGAATTAGAGATATTACTAGGCTATTGTCACTTCAAATGCTTGTAAGTACAAGGGTTGTGTTGGCTTGAAAAGTCTTTAAAGCTAACCTAAAAGAGAGCACCCTTACGCACACCACTCAAGCTAATAAGATACATAATTAAGGATTAGTGAGAGTATAAGATGTTTTACCTATATCTAGAGTTTTGCTAAAAAAAAACAATCTTGGCTAGCAGTGTTGCCACTCAAACTTATGTTTAGCAAAATAAAATTTGAACTGTCAGAAGTTGAGCTGGCAGCACTCACTTCAGAAAAATGTTCTTTTGTAGGTGGTTTAAACAGTAAAGGAATTTTGGTGCCTTGGGCTGTGTTTAGCTTTGAGGTCACTCAAAACTTTGCCTAACTAGCAAGTATGTGAATATGATTTGTTAATACCCGCTCAACTCAGGCCATTTCCTTTTAAAGGATGTTTGAGCTAGAAAAGAAATTAAGGTGCAATTAAGAATATGAGAAGTTTTGTCAATCTTATTTCATGTGCTTAGAAAGTTGATTGCGGGTAGCTTTTAGATTGACCAAGCAACCCAACTCGAGAAGGTTTAGGTTGAAATCTTGCTTTCAACAAGTGGACCTTGCTCTAGTTTCAACTCTAAAATTCATAACCAATTCCATTCAACTCTTAAATCAAATAATTTATGTCTCTAAATTCATCTAAAATAAATATCCTTTCTTCTATTTTTTATTTTCTTATTTGTTGGATACTTTTGGTATTCGTGTTTATTTCTTTGTTTTTTCGCTTTTCTGTTTTTGTCGTTAGATGGCGTTGTTTTCGAGAGCGATCCTCTGCAAACAAGTCGAATATCTCAAACCCAAAGGCAAGCGGTTTGATCATATCGATTCATTCCCATTATTTTCAAGTCTAATATTTTGTTTAACTTGTATGTATGCATGCTTTTGTGTCAAAGTAATTTTGTCGATTAGAGTAGTTAATCCCATTGCATTGTTGCCACGAAAATTGTTCACCCTCGCCACCACCTTAGGAATATTATTCTCCTTTGGTGAATTAGAGCCGATGAATGATTTAGGGCCTTTTATTTGTATTTACGCTATGATGCTTAGCCATGCTTAGTCAGGTAGAATTGGGCGGTTATCGACTTAGTCGGTAACCTTGACCACACAAAATTATTATAACTTTATATTTTAGCATTTTGCTATGTTATCTGTGAAAACTAAAAATGAAAACAAAATGATTTGGACTTGGGCACAATGGTAAGATTGGTGTGCTTTTGGGTGTGACTGGAATGGTGCAGAGTCAACAAGGACCGAACATCTTGTTACACTAAACCAAGCATTCTTGCGTGCTAACCACACTAGAGTATATGGGACCTCTCTTGATTTAGTACTTTGGCGTGTATTGGCTCTCGGTCGCGGAGGTCGCGGGAGGGATGGTGTTGGGAGCATGGTAGTTGTCAGAAAAGCTTCACCCGTGATGGGATTTGTTGTCTTTCGGCTTTACCATGTAGCGGATGGATTTCTATCCATACGAGCGACTCGTAGTTGATACACAATATTGGAAAACGTCATGTTAGACTTAGCCGTGCTGCATACCAAAGGAAGTATGCTAACAGTGGTGGTGGAAAGGCGGTCTAAAGTGTGGGTACATTGGTACACCTCGCAGGTTAAAACTATTGAATAGCCTCGCCTAGGTTATGGACACGCTGGGGAGGTCTTCCAAGAGTTAGACTACAACCTTTTAATTAAAACTTGATGGGTTGGTATGAGCGGGTGTTCATACTATTATTGTGATAGCCATTGGGTTGGTCATCTCGGGATGTCTTTTGTCACTACTTTCATTGTATATTGTTATTTCGCAAATAAAATTGAATTGTTAAAGCGCCTTCAAACTATTACATTATTGCAAAAGAAAACTTGCTTTCTCGCTAAAGTAAGTCCAGAGCCCTTCCACTTAAATAAAGCTTGCATGTAGTTAAATTATAGTTCTCATTGCCCTTACACGTCAGTCTTGCAGTACAAAATAATTTTTGTACTCGGATGCTTTGCTTAATGTTTTGTTGCAGAGGAGCGGGTGAGCCCCAAGGGCTTCCCTTTTGTGAGATGTCTTTGCGGGTTTGACGACTAGCTTGGCGGCCGGTTGGTTGTCTTGTGGGTAAAGGCACACCGATTGGCTTTTTGTTAATTGCCATCTTATGGCCTATTTGCTTCATTGTGTATTTACTTATTTGTATGACTTTTGGCAGTCGGCCTCTCTTTTGTACTAACCCTCTTATATTATGTATGTCTTTTATGTTGTGTTGTGCTTCGGTTCTATGTGAATGAATGAGTTTGATTCATGATTTTGTATCGAGGTGTGTATACTGCATTTCTGGGAAGTATACATATCTCGAGGCTTAGTTTATTTGATTTGTCTTGTTAGGCCAAGTGGATGGTTAAACAAAGACAAGTTTAGATAAATCGGGGTCCTCACAAAGTTGGTATCAGAGCCATTCCAACCGTAGTAACCCAAGCTTGGTTGTCCTTAGGATATTTTGAAAACCTTATTTTCAAAGAGTCAAATGATTTATGAAAGCTTAAGTAAGTTCTCAGATTTTACTCCTTACCTCTCTTAGCTTTCTATCTTACCTTGCTCTAATTTGAGTTTTAAAAGTTGCTTTCCCTTTCCTTCTTTCAAAAGATAGTGTTATCGTTTAAATTGGGTTTTGGGAACCAATGAGTTTGGCAAATTGAAATGTTAGCCGCCCTCTACAAGATTTTGAAGCTTCCGGAGTTGAAGGTTTCGGCTAGGAGGCTTGGATGCAAAATCTGGACAGCGATCATTCAATTTCCGGACAGCAGGCTCAAAGGTTTCTAAATAGGGTAGAAAATGAGAGGATAATCAACTAAAACTTGTGGGAATAAAAGGGTAATATGTGATACTAGTTCGCTAAGTACCTAACGCTATTTTTGCCGCCTTAATCTTACTCTTGCGTAGTGTTAGGCTTGAGGTAGTGTGCTGAAATTTTATCTTCTCAAACCATTGCTCGTTCATTCAATACGGGTTAGTGGCAGTGAGAAGTTGAACTTTGGTTTGATGTTTCCTTTGATGTTTTGGAGCCTTTTTGGAAGCATTTAAAGTTTGTTTACTTACTGTTTTTGGTTTTTGTCTAGGGTGATATCTCATTTCCCCTAGTCGTTAACTTTTCGCTTTCATCAACTTCGAGTTTTGGGCGGTGTTGCTAACCAAAGTTATTATTAACACCCTTGTTTTCTAAACCTTTTCTAGGCATTTAAAATAAAATAGAACCATTTGGTTTTGATGAGAGTTCAAAACTTAACCTAAGTTTTCGAAAGAATTCTAAGTGGTTAAAATAAACTTCAACAAGTCAAAGCTGGAATTTCTTTGTGTTGAGTGGGTTCTGAAACTACCCAGGCCTCCCTTCGGTTTTGTCTTCTTTAGAACTCTCTTTCGATGCCCCTTACTCTGGAATATCCATACCGCGTCAACTCGGTGTTACCGCTATGCAGTATTACCTTCGTTCAATTCGTGGTCACACCGCTTCATGAGAGAAGCAAAATCTCAAGAACATAGGTTCTGGGAATCCCTTACCGCCATGTAGCACCGGTGCTACCGGAGGTGTGATGGTACCGAGTCCTGCAAACTCGCAAAGACCAGTGTTTGAACCTCTTTATACCATATGAGACCTCCTTGATTTGTCAGAGCCATTGGACCTCTTGTTGGATCAATCTTGACCGTTAAGGACTACGACATGGGAAGTCATTACCATCCGGGCAAGACTAATGTTGTCGCAGATACAATTAGTCAAAAAGGTGTTTTGCAATGCATTGTTGCTCCAGGAACTGCAGCCTACCCTCCTTGAAGACTTTTATTGTCTCAACCGGTGTGGTTGGGCACGGGTCTATTCTTCGCTTTGGTTGTGCAACCAACCTTAGTGGATTAGATCAAGTTTGCTCGGCGATCGGATCTTTGGAATGAACCAAATCAAGCAAAATGTCAAGATCGAACAACCAACCCGGTTAAGTCGAGATCGATTTGTGCACTCAACCGAACGAGAAGGGCTATGCGGATCGTTGTCATCACAAGTTAAGTTTACTTCTGTGGCCTAAATGGCCATAGTCCATCTAAGAAGCTTGCTGCGGAGGGATGACTCCGTATAGTTAGTTAACCGATTGTGGTCTCGTTCATTAGTGGAGTAACTAGACAATTTGCTTCACCAACTAAGGATAACCATAGTCCCTCTAAGATAGCTAGTCTGCGGAGGATGACTCAGTGTAGCTAGTTAGCGGTGAGATTCCATTGTTAGTGGAGTTAACTGGACAAATCGCTCCACCAACTAACCACCACCTGCACCACCACCCATAGTATCGGAAAGAGCTCTCGATCTGTCAATCCTTGTTGTATCCGGACCTAGTAAGTTTTCCCGTGTCGACTAAAAGTGGCACGTTTCTCACGGTCTAAACCAGTTCGTCTTTGGTCGAATCTTTAACCTTTGCATCTCGGGATCGTATGTTGGGTCGTAATCGTGACCTAACGAGAAACAATGCAATAAAACAATAGATCCAAGTACAACAAAATATTCTAAAATAGATAAAGAATCATAAAGAAAGGTTGTGTCTTTGCGAAGCGAACGAAAAGCAACGAATCGCACTCAATTCGTGAAAGTTCGATGGTCAACTCGTTCAGTGAGTGAGATACTTGGGAACGAGAAGATCATCTCGCACGCAAACTACCCTCTTTCGTCCCCGGCTGATCCAAATCTCGGGACGAGATTTCTGTAAGGGGGAGATTTGTAACATCCCAAATCTTGGGTTGTGTTTCAAATGTAAGAAAATGAGTAGAAATTAAAACTTTTCTTGCATCTTGAAGTTTTTGAACAATTCTATAATTCTTGTAAAGGAATTGTGGGAAATCAAAAACCAACACCTCAATTGACTAAAGTCAAACCCTAGAACAATCCTTGTTAAATTTCTGGAGGAAAATTCTGTGCATGGAAATCCTAGCTAAGTGACTAAAGCAAGTTTGAAAAAGAATTTATTTTAACCTTTTGGCTTATGAAAATTGACCAAAATAAAATTTCCTAAGTCTTAAATGAACCTGAGGATACCCACAAAAATTTTCAGAATTGTTGAAAATTTATTGCTATTTTGAGCAACCCAATCAAACTAGTTTTGATTTGGTCAAATGAAATCCAATTCAAAACCCTAACCTAACCCCCTTGCTTTCCCTTCCATTCCCTTGCCTCCCCACTGGCAGTTGAGCTGCGCCGAGCCGCCCCCCCCACGCGCTCCTCTTCTACAGCCGCCGCCACATCCCAACTCCCCCACCGAGCTCTCCTTCCCGGTGCTCCTCGGCTCTCTGGCGCCCTCCTCTCTATTCCACCGCCGCTACCTCCGGCCCGGCCGCCCCAGCTCCTCTGCGTCGCGCGCCTCCCCACCGAGCGGCGCGACCTCCCACCGCTCCCCATGCCGGCTTCTCCCCGGATCCAGTGCCTCCCACACCCTTCTCTCCACCGAGCTCTCCTCCCTCCGCCCCTCTGTTGCCTTGCTCTGTCCCGGCTAGCCGCTGTCTGCCTCTCGCGAGCTCGTCCAGCTGCTGCCACCTGGCCCCTCTCCCGCTCAACCGGCCGCCGCACCTCCTTCCCTTAGATCCCGCGCCTCCTCGTCCATGATGCCGCCGCCTCAGCAAGCCCGCCACCTTCCTCTGCTCGCGCGCCCACCAGTGCCCTCTCCTCTCGTGCCCATTGCCGGCCGCTTCCACCGCTGCCGGTTGCCGACGGTGCGGCTCTGTCTTCCTCGGCCCGACCATGCCGACCTCGTCTCCTCCGCCACTGCTCCAGGACCTGCGCGCCACCGACGCCTTCACTGCTCCGAGCCGCCGCGTCCCCTTCCTGCTGGCCGGCCCGGCCTCGCCTGAGCGCCGCCACTGTGCACCCCTGCTCTGCGCTGCTACCAGCCTCCTCCACGGCCGATCGCCGCCAGGCTGCTCGGCCACCGCCGACCGCCTCAAGCCGCACCGCCATTGCCTTCGGGGTCACCGTAGCCTCGCGGTTCCATTTTGCCCGTGTACGGCCGCCACCGTTGGACCTCCTGCCGGCGATGAACCCTGGCCGGGCCACCTTTGGCTCCTCCTCTCTGTGTCAGGTGAGTCTTCTTATCTCTCTAGCTCTCTGTTAATGCTAGTCGGTATGAATGAGTGAGCATATATCTGTGAAGGCCATAGAGTAGTTAGCATTCATAGTTAATCAGTGTAATGGTCTATTTGGCCTGAAGATGAAGATCTGCGCTTAGGAATCTGTTCTTGAATGAGCTCAATTCACCTGGGTTTTGGTTTTTCAGGTGTTCAATGGCTGTCTGTCCTGTAGTTTCACCCCTGAAGCTCCTCTCTGTACTCGAAAAGAGAACTCATTTGTTATGTCAACTCTCTTAAACTAACAGGTTTTGGGCATGTTAATTGATCACTCAAATTTTATTGATAGTGAATGGTTGATCTAGTGAGATGTTAGGTGACAAAGCTTTGAAATTCTTTGGATAACGCAGAGAAGTTTTTCTACAGGCTAGAATCGTCAGTGAGTTGCTAACCTGACCAACTCTAATGGTTAGAATGTTGTCTTAATCTTCCAGTGGCAACCAAATCTGAAATCTGTCGGGAAGTGAGTTTTTAACAAAACTAACAGAGAAACAACCTTTTCCCCTAATAGGAGGTAGGGTCAGAAAAGGCCTCATTTTGAAATCTGCTTTGGTCTATGGTGTTGTCAATTCTGGAAACAGTTGGTAAGTTTAATAGCTAGTGGATCTTTCAGAATCTTCAAACCCCTTATTAATAGCTAAACCTGTAGTTTAAGAGTTGAACCTTGAACCATCAGTTTTGCCAATAAGTTTATGACCTTGTTAGTCTTGTAGTTAGCCATGTTTCGAGTCATCTCGTTGGTTGGCGATTATCTAGTAATAGTAACCTAATCTGAAAAACCAATAGGATTGTGAATATTCGAAACTAGCGATAAAGCAATCAAATTGCTTTTGTTGTAATGTTGATCAGAGAAATCCTTTGGGTTGAATTAGAGATATTACTAGCTGCTTTGTCACTTCAAATGCTTGTAAGTACAAGGGTTGTGTTGGCTTGAAAAGTCTTTAAAAGCTAACCTAAAAGAGAGCACCCTTCATACACCACTCAAGCTAATAAGATACATAATTAAGGATTAGTGAGGAGTATAAGATGTTTTACCTATATCCAGAGTTTTGCTAAAAAAAAACAATCTTGGCTAGTAGTGTTGCCACTCAAACTTATGTTTAGCAAAATAAAATTTGAACTGTCAGAAGTAGAGCTGGCAGCACTCACTTCAGAAAAATGTTCTTTTGTAGGTGGTTTAAACAGTAAAGGAATTTTGGTGCCTTGGGCTGTGTTTAGCTTTGAGGTCACTCAAAACTTTGCCTAACTAGCAAGTATGTGAATATGATTTGTTAATACCCGCTCAACTCAGGCCATTTCCTTTTAAAGGATGTTTGAGCTAGAAAAGAAATTAAGGTGCAATTAAGAATAACAGTAAGTTTTGTCAATCTTATTTCATGTGCTTAGAAAGTTGATTGCAGGTAGCTTTTAGATTGACCGAAGCAACCCAATCTGAGAAGGTTTCCGGTTGAAATCTTGCTTTCAACAGTGGACCTTGCTCTAGTTTCAACTCTAAAAATTCATAACCAATTCCATTCAACTCTTAAATCAAATAATTTATGTCTCTAAATTCATCTAAAATAAATATCCTTTCTTCTATTTTTTATTTTTCTTATTTGTTGGATACTTTTGGTATTCTGGTGTTTATTTGCTATTTTTCGCTTTTGCAGTTTTTGTCGTTAGATGGCGTTGTTTTCGAGAGCGATCCTCTGCAGCAAGTCGAATATCTCAAACCCAGCAAAGGCAAGCAGTTTGATCATATCCAGTTCATTCCCATTATTTTCAAGTCTAATATTTTGTTTAACTTGTATGTATGCATGCTTTTGTGTCAAAGTAATTTTGTCGATTAGAGGTAGTTAATCCCATTGCATTGTTGCCCTGAAAATTGTTCACCCCTGCCACCACCTTAGGAATATTATTCTCACTGGTGAATTAGAGCCCGATGAATGATTTAGGGCCTTTTATTTGTATTTACGCTATGATGCTTAGCCATGCTTAGTCACCGGTAGAATTGGGCGGTTATCGACTTAGTCGGTAACCTTGACCACACAAAATTATTATAACTTTATATTTTAGCATTTTTGCTATGTTATCTGTGAAAACTAAAAATGAAAACAAAATGATTTGGACTTGGGCACAATGGTAAGATTGGTGTGCTTTTGGGTGTGACTGGAATGGTGCCCGAGTCAACAAGGACCGAACATCTTGTTACACTAAACCAAGCATTCTTGCGTGCTAACCACACTAGAGTATATGGGACCTCTCTTGATTTAGTACTTTGGCGTGTATTGGCTCCGGGTCGCAGGAGGTCGCAGGAGGGATGGTGTTGGGAGCATGGTAGTTGTCCGAAAAGCTTCACCCGTGATGGGATTTGTTGTCTTTTCGGCTTTACCATGTAAGCGTATGGATTTCTATCCATACGAGCGACTTGTAGTTGATACACAATATTGGAAAACGTCATGTTAGACTTAGTCGTGCCTGCATACCAAAGGAAGTATGCTAACCGTGGCTGGTGGAAAGGCGGTCTAAAGTGTGGGTACATTGGTACACCCCTGCAGGGTTAAAACTATTCGAATAGCCTCGTCCTAGGTTATGGACACGCTTGGGGAGGTCTTCCAAGAGTTAGACTACAACCTTTTAATTAAAACTTGATGGGTTGGTATGAACGGGTGTTCATACTATTGTTGTGATGGCCATTGGGTTGGTCATCTCCAGGATGTCTTTTTGTCACTACTTACTGTATCGCTGTTATTTCTGCAAATAAAATTGAATTGTTAAAACTGCCTTCAAACTATTACATTATTGCAAAAGAAAACTTGCTTTCTGCTAAAAGTAAGTCCAGAGCCCCTTCCACTTAAATAAAGTTTGCATGTAGTTAAATTATAGTTCTGTTACCCTTACACGTCAGTCTTGCGAGTACAAAAACAATTTTTGTACTCAGATGCTTTGCTTAATGTTTTTGTTGCAGAGGAAGCAGGTGAGCCCCAAGGGCTTCCCTTTTGTGAGATGTGCTGCGGGTTTGACGACTAGCTTGGCGGCCCGGTTGGTTGCCTTGTGGGTAAAGGCACACCGATTGGCTTTTGTTAATTGCCATCTTATGGCCTATTTGCTTCATTGTGTATTTACTTATTTGTATGACTTTTGGCGTCGGCCTCTCTTTGTACTAACCCTCTTATATTATGTATGTCTTTTATGTTGTGTTGTACTTCGGTTCTATGTGAATGAATGAGTTTGATTCATGATTTTGTATCGAGGTGTGTATACTGCATTTCTGGGAAGTATACATATCTCGAGGCTTGGTTTATTTGATTTGTACTGTTAGGGCCAAGTGGATGGTTAAACAGTACAAGCCGAATAAATCGGGGTCCTCACATTGGCAACCTCAAAGTTATGCTCAAACTGAACACAAAATCTACACCTATGTAGTGAGACTCTTTCAATCCACCATAACATACTCTGATCAACTTCCCTACCAAAAGAATTACTTTAACAAATAATTCTCAACACATCTCAATATAGATTTCAGCCACAATCACGTTACCTCAATCTTGTAAGGATAATCAACTTGAAATTCACCGCATACACACTCATTTACTACATTCAAGGGATTCTATCAAAGATCACCATAACTCTTGGAACCTAATCATGGGAAACCAAGGTGCTAGCATAAAAATGCAAGCCCGAATTTAATCTCTAAGACTCCTACACTGAACTTCTGGTAAATTTGATAGGTAACCCTCAGGTCTGATGACTAAAATTTCACACAGCCCAACAATAACCTCAGTCCTTAGTATCAACATTCATCACTTGTCAAGTAACCGCCCAAGGCTATTCGTTTCATCAATCTTA
This sequence comes from Ampelocalamus luodianensis, assembly GCA_036346255.1. Taxonomy (NCBI): domain Eukaryota; kingdom Viridiplantae; phylum Streptophyta; class Magnoliopsida; order Poales; family Poaceae; genus Ampelocalamus; species Ampelocalamus luodianensis. Next base: position 26,391,301 of record CM070623.1, read on the forward strand.
GCCCTTCTCTAACCCACACCAATTAAATGCAGTTACTCAACCACAATAAACACATATTGTCACAACACCCTAACTGATTGACCAAGATTTAAACATACTCAATCACTAACGTCAATAAATAAATATATTTTTGATCAAGTTACCCTTAGAGATAATCTAACTCCCATAGGGTTACTCACTGAGGCCGAGTCATACTTGACAATAACTCAACAATCCCTGCTATCTCATTAATTAACACGACTATTAGATTTCTCTACACTGCTACTCTCCTTGAACTACTCCATCATACTTCTTCTACACAATCTTATCGAGTACCCAAATGCGATACTCTAATAAACTGGTCAAGATTTCCACACTTGTTAATTCTAATGTTCTGTCAAAATGAACACAAAATCTTGGACCACATCTCGCTATAGGTCCTACTAGTTGTAGCAACGAAACCTGTTAGCTCCAAAGACAAGCATTCTTTTTAAATCAAATCCTCTGCAAGGATTATTCTAATAAATTGATTTATTACTCAATGCCCCTCAGACAACCTGACACTTAAAGGTTCACCAAACCATCTACTAGACCACCACTATCTAGTTGCCAATTCACATCCGACGAGACTTTGCAATACAGTTCAGTTAACCCTTTCTTAGAAGAAGAGGCAAATAGAAGTAAATTTCAGCACAAAGGAAACGTTACCACTTACGATCGTTACAAGATCAAGAGAACAATTAAATAACAATGATCTTGGAAAACAAAAGATGAGATCATAATTGAGGGCACACGTTCCACAAGCGAGAGAGAATATCAAGCCTCAAGCGAGAATAAAACATTGCTTTGAAATTCGGAAAAAACCTCTTGTGGGCAAGAATAACGATTTTAGATAAACTTCAATAACACGCAAATTACGAACTTGACTTCAATCTCAAATACTTCTACTTCACTTTTTCCTTTTACAAAGAAAATGACTTCGTTGGTTACAACATCACCATACCAACTCCAACAAAAAGGGATTTCAAGACTACAACACATAAACCACCTAGGAACTTATAAAACCTCTCAACACTTCACTTTGCTCAAAACAATTTCAGCTACCACACCAACCTGAGGTCTGAAAGATCATAAACACGAAACTAGAAACATTTTCATTTAATCAATATTAGGTGAGCAATCCAATTCCTTTACACAAAATATTCAATATTATGATCATAATCCCTTACTGACCATCGCCATAACAATGACATAATACACTCTTAGCGAGACTCATTATAGCCTCTTATCCCCTCATAAACCTACCCAAAACAAACACAAGCCACAAGGTTGAAATAAACCTCTTCTAATCAGATCATGCTATCAAATAATAATTTCGCTAGGCACACTATCAGAAACCACATAATCATTCATCCACTAATCTATAAATGGTGCTCAACACCCACCTCATCTATCATCAACAATTGACAATTGTAACTATCACATATGCAAATAGGATCATACGTCTATTTGTAATCACCTGAACCATCTATATACACTGTGTCAATATTCCACTTTATGCTCAGAGTTTAAGTAAGGATTTAATAACATCATCTCCTTAAATCACCGGGTTTCACAAGGTACTACCTCAACTTTCATCCAATCCGGTATACATGTTTCAATCTAGCAATTAAGTATAATCATCAAGTAGTCAGCTTATGAAAATTTCTGGATTAAAATCCTCTAAGTCAACGTCAAACATATCCTTAACATAATCATCACTATTGATAGATTAATCCATTGGGACCCATTACACCGAATTATCCAATAAATTTAACAAATTCCACAATCTTAATGCTCAGACCAAATCACCAATATCTCATAATTATTAATAAATCCTTTAACCTCAATTGGGTACAACCATACCCTTAAACACAGTTCGACAAGAACTACTACAAGACACCATCGAATTAAACAACTTCCCTTCTAAGGGTCTTAGTTAAGATCCAATATGCACCACACTACAGACTCAACTTGATAACCCATATCACAACCATTAATTTCTTCGGTTATAACCTCTAGTTTAACCATGACAAGACATCGCTAAAGGTTTAACGTTTCCTTTCATAAAAGAGAAACATTCAACTTCCACACTCAAAATACCCAAAAGAGATACCTTGCGTCAAAGCCTCCATGTACTAAAGGTCTTGCAAAAGGAAACTTTCATTAGCTAAAAAAACATCAAGCGAATAAATGAGTCAAGGTTTTCCAATGAGAAAGACAAAACTCCATTATAAAGGTCAAGCTTGACAATCAACCAAGTTCACCAGCCGCAAAAATAACTCAACGATTGGGAAAACAATGATTGCTTTACAGGACAAAATTAAACCAATGGAAACAAATCAATCCTTTTCAAAGCAACCCATCAGCCGTAATAAACTAATAACCCAAGAGAAGCTCATCAACCCCAACTAGACAAGAGTTGACCAAATTCAAATTTCAAAGAAGAGAAAAACTCTTCTAAATATACTTACTATTAAAGCCTGAACTACGATATCCAATGTGGGCACTTCACTATTGCTATACCACGAACAGTGGTTTAACCTGGTACAGCACAGGGCCACAACCTCGACCTCAACCTCTCAACATGGGTTATCCCTACACATATTAACTATAGCATTAATATATATATATATATATATATGTATGTATATATATATGTATGTATGTATGTATGTATATATATGTATGTATGTATGTATATCATAATAGGAATCATCAATACAACATGCGAAAACGTAAATGCAATGCAATAACCCAATCCCACCTACTGTGCTTAGTGTGTCAAAATTAATGTTTTATCAACCACGGACTTACAGCCCGCTCTGATACCAACTGTAACACCCCAGCCTGACAAAGGCCTGGAATGCTACTAAACGGACACTATAACCATTTTAATATTGATACAATTCTCTAAAATCCGACAGAACCTCCTTTGTTTAGTTACTAAACCGGAGGTTCCAACCTTTAAATATAGCATAGTTAAGTAATCCAACATCCAACATAATCAAGAGACCACCAAAACTATGCTAATCATCACTATATCTTCCAAAGCATGCCAAACGACTACAAGCATAAACAAAAGGACATCCAAGATCCTCTAATCAACTCTATTAACAATTATTCCAAGCAGAGGGAGTAATCATAAAGAAATCTTTAAGCAAGTTTCTCTTCTACTAAATTATCAATCTATCAATTCAAATGTGAGTAGTTTGTGCCATTGTGCAAATGCTCTAAGTCTTACTCCCTCCCATGCATGTCGTTCTTGTAAAGGGTACCTAAAACACAACAATGAGCAAGAGTGAGTCCCAAGACTCAGCAAGTACAATAAATGGCAATAATAACATAAACAACTGTAATCATCAACATCCATCTACAATCTCTATTATATACATGTCATATGCTCATGCTATGCAGGATGCTCAAGTGCACTTTCTCTTTCTCTTTATCTTTTGCATTTTACCGGTAATGCAAAGTATGCAACCGTCGCTGCATACCCATGCCTGTGCTCGCAAGCGCAGGGACCAATTGCCCAATACTCCGCAAGTAAAGGGGACCTCAAGCCCACACTCCACAAGTGTAGGGACCATAAGCCCATCGTTTTCATGATGGGGACCTCTTTTCAATGCCTACATTCTATGAATGTGGGGACCTCAAGCCCGTCATCTACATGACGGGGACCTCGAAAATGCTCAGTCACCACGTGACCAAGCCTCCAATATGATAGCATGATGCACATGAGCAAAACTTTAAACCACCATAAATTTGTATTCACAACAACGTCATTCATGAATACACTTATTCATACTTCTAGCATTCATCATCGTTGACATTCATAGCACTCTAGCATTCATGAATAGCACATATATTCATAATACTAGCAAATATGAACAATCACTCATTAATAACAATTAATCATATCTCCAGCATTCACCATTCTTAACCATACATATCACACTATCAACCATGCATTGCTAATATGTATCAAAATACTAGCACTCTCTATCAACCATTCATAATTATTCTATCAACCAGAGTACTTACCTTAACCGCATGAGAACGGAGGATATGCAGAGGGTGCTGCCTCCGGGACCAATCCCCCACCTAAAAAATACATTTAAAAGCTTTCTAAGACAATAGTAATGGACCAAATAAACCATATGAGTAAGCACGAAATAGCAAAAGTTTGTAACACGACCCCGACTCCAATTTCCTAAATGCTGAACTGACCCCTCTGTAAACAGTCGTATTAAAAAATTTGTATCTTTTAGTACAGGAGTCCAAATGAGGTGATCTTGGACTTCATTAAAAGGTTATCAAATTACCCACCTAAACCTAGTTGGTGGGCCTTCCTGATTCGGCAATCTAATATCCTTTTTAAGCTGATTAACAAAACATCAATTTCACATCAGGTTATCTGACAGAACACTAAAACTATCATAACTTTCAGGTCGTTTGTCCAAATTTTGCCTTCTTGTGCTTCCCTGAAAGCTACGACAATTATCTACAACTTTAGTTATACTGAGATCCTCTAATTCTCTTTTTAACTAATCGCAAAAGTCAGATTACTAAAACCTGTCAAAATACTGACAGATTCGCAGAACAGTCGCACTAATAATATCATAACTTTTGCTACAGAGGTCCACAAAATACGATCTTGCACTTCATTGAAAGCTATTGACGTCCTCTACAACTTTCTAGGAGATGACAAAGACTGATTCCACACTTAACTACATCAAAACATCCCTCTAACACGATCTGTCCTGAGGCGATAGAAGTACCAACAAAAAACAATTAAGCGCTAAAACATCTAAACAAGGGGAAAACGAGGTTACCCTTGAAGAACCGATTACCGGGCACGATGAGCATCCACCAGCGAACTCTCCCCCCAAAGATGGTCCTGTTCCCCTCTCCTTCTTCCTCCTCCAACAGCCGGGCACCTCCAGCGTTCTCCTTCTTCTTGGCCAATCGATCTCCCGGGTGATCGCCTTCTTCCTCCAATTGGGGTGGCTATTGTTCACGGTACTGTAGCGGCGGCGGTTACTGTAGCATGCCATGCTACAGTACCACTTCTAGGGTTTCCTTCCTCTTTTTATTGGTAGCCAGCCCCTCATGGGCCTAAATGCTGTGGGCTGGAAGCTCATAGCCCAAGTTATCGAAATTATGCGTAAATCCCCCTCTAATCTCCTGTTAAAATATTTTTCTAATTGGTCATTGTCTCTAATTTATTTCTTCTCTCTCGAATACATTTGGGGTATTACACACAAGGCCCCCTCTTGGGCTCTTGGCCAAAGGCCTAGGCCCAAAACTGGAAGAACAGACGAAACGCCGAGAGTTTTCTCTTTTAAATTTTGAATTCGAACATAATTATTTCTAAACGAAAACGGGGTATTACAATCTTGGCTTCCGAATAGCCAGGGTGCTACAGTACATAAAGTACTCAACAAGTCATAAAGAATAGTATGCAATTAATATCCATGCAAAGCTTGAACAAAGAATTAGTTGCATGGTTCTTTTGCAGAAAGCAGTACTGACAGTAAATAGATTGAAATACGTAATTGAAAAGAATAATAAATACATAAATAAATAATTGCTTGAAATAACCAGTGAACCTCCCGTTCACTTCCCAACCAAACCAACAAGTGAACATCGCATCCACCAAGCGAGCATCACATTCACCAAGTGAATCTCCCATTCACCTTCCAACACATTTTTATAAAGAAACTCTGCCTCTTGTATGAAATCCTTGAGCATTGTCCATAACCAAGGACACGACTGTTCAAATAGTTTTAACTCTGTAGTGGTTGTACAGCTTTAGCCACAAGAGATAAATCAACATATATTGTCCGTTCACACACTTTTGTAGGAGCGTGACTAAGTGATTATTACAAGACATTTACGAAGCTCCTTCCCAATCCAGTTCTGCCTGCTAAAAGGTTTCAACACTAAATATGATCACGACCAGATAGGGCCTCCCCTCTTGCGCCATTATGAGTATACGTCCATCCCGTAACTCACGCTTCCAAAAATAGAACTAAGCTGAGACATTACTCATTAGTTGGTCAGGTCCATCCCATACTAGACATGTGGTTGTACGATATGGTCCAATTCAATGATGCACAAGATTAAGTCATTGACAAGTTACCCAGACGAGACTACCTAATCCAAAACAATGTGGCTCACACACCCCCTTTACTACACGATCAATCGCTTGAGCATAAATCATTCTGTTCACCCAAACCAATGACAATCCCTGCCACTGCATAAAATTTTACAATAGTGGTGTCGCACCACAATTGGTACAACAGTGATATCGCACCACAATTGCATAACAATGTCATCGCACCACAATTCTATATATTGTTAAGTCAAATTATCAATATTGAACATGTGATCATAGCCCATCGTAACTAAGCATGACTAAGCATCTCTATGATAACCCATGTTGGTGATACAAATATGTCCAACTAATATTGATAATCTTATGGTGACAAATAATTCATGATATTCAAATAATCAATGGAGGCGTAGTGACAAATAGGTGATTAACTATTCCTAAAAATATTTGGTATAAAGATAGCATGCAATTTGATATAAAATAATATAATTTTAAAATCATAGGTTCTATACGATCAAAGGACTACGACTTGCCTTGGCTTTGCTCAGTTACACTTAGATCTTCCAAGTTTGCTTCTACTTCTACTACTTGAAATAGACCGTCTAAACGAGAGAGAAAACAACACGCAAAGTACATATTAATCCAACAAAAAATCAAAAAAAATAGCAAAACCAACTTGAAAAGAAAGAGCTCGATTTTAGATGAATTCAGGAATTTGAACGGACTAAATTGGAGTTCGAACGAAGGAGAACGGACTCTCGAAAGATTTGCCAAAAAGGAAAAAGAGAGAGAAAACATTATTCTAGATTTTAGAATTTCCTTTCAAAAGAAAATTCTAGATTACTGCATTAGCATGATGTCAGCAAGGATTTTAATTTTGTACGTAATTAAATTTCTAAAGGAAAAGAAATTTAATTACACCGACATGCGGGCCCGTGGTCTATAGACAAGGTCCACAGAAGAAAGGTTCATGGTACACGGTGCACCGGATCTATAGAATAGGGCTGATAGGTGGGTCCACGTGTCTGAGACATGGTCCACCGTGGACCAAGTCAACATGACTATTGTTTTGGTTGGACTCAGGCTGACACACGAGCAACACATGGCTTGCCACATGGTGCTGACAGTTTCGACACGTGAGCACTGAGGCTGAGGTGGCGTCTGATACGGTGGCCACGTACGGCAGCGACGGTAGAGCTCCACCAAAGGGAGAGGGAGCGATGGTGAACTCACCAAGACATACGCAGAGGTGAGAGTAGGATGAAGGCGACCAACGGGGAGAAGGAAGTGGTGACGAGGTTCGATCTTCGATGAAGAAGGGGTTCCAGCGGAGCTCGGGCGAAACCAAAGGGACAACGATGTAGATCGAGACATTGCGAACCTAAGGATGGTGGTTATGGAACTCAGAGCTCACCAATAGTGGAGAAAAGTGGTGACGAAGATGACGGCAGGCTCAGAACTTCTCCTTGCAATTCCGACGAGAAGAGCACTCGACTTGAGGGGCGGCTAGGGTTTACGGTGGCGACGCGACACAGGGTTCAAAAGCCGAGGGTCGGGGCTGCTTTTAAAGGCGAGGAGGATAATTCGGGAAGAACACAATGGAAGCTCGTACCGGACTGGGAGACGAAGTCGGGGATAGGAGGGACACGACTAACAGGTGGGACCCACTCGTCAATGACGGTGGGACGCAGGCGAGACGCAGATGCGGCACATGGCAGGTGCACGACTGCTGGGCTAGCGAGGCTGCCATGGGCTGGGCTGGCATAGAAACGAACTAGGTCGAGAGAAAAGATTGAGCCCAAAGGAAAATCTGGAAAAAGAAAGAAGTTCTAAATTTTGGAAATTTGATTAAATAAAATCGAGTAAAAAAAGTAGCAAATAAACTCCAAAAATTCATAGAAAATTCCAGAAAATACTCTGGAACTCAAGGAACCCAAATAAAATAGCTTTGAATTTAATTAAAGTTGAGGTTAATCACATTAAATTATTTTGATTTCTAAAAATTCAATTTAAGATTTGACTTAACCAAGAAAAATCAAATGGTCATTTTTATTTTTAAATGCTGCAAAAATGTCCACAAGAATCCAAAGAGCCATGTTTTGAAGTGGAAAATTTCTAATTTCATGTTTTGGAGTGACTTTCCGAATTGCCAACTTTTGGAGTAGCATAGATCCAAATTTGCCAGGTATTTATAGTCAGTACATCCCTACTTGACCAAAATGCCAGACCAGAGTCACATAACAATCAACACACTAGCTAACGTGCATTTGACCATCTAATACTCCTCGGCGACTCTCCTTTGTCCTTGGTGATGCTATGTTCTGTGACACTTAACAAGGGGGCTTAGTGCCGTTGCTCGTGGAGAGGATGTGGTTGAGCAGAGGGAAGGCAAGGTGACGAGGTGTGGGTGGGTTTACTTGGAGTTAGAGAAGAGATGGAAGCGACGATGGAATGGACGAGGAGTAGGAGTGGCGGCGGCGATGTAGGGCCACCACAACCACTGGGCATGGAAGTACCGACTAAGAAAAGAATCCTATATGGACCACCTGGAACTTTGAAAGAAAGGAAAATTGTGTTTTTTGTTCCAAATTCTGAAATTGCTGCAATTCAAGCAGATTTATTTCTTTCAAAAATTCAAAATTTCTGTATTTCAATTTGACATATATATATATAATCTATACAGTGTTTAAAAAGCATGGCAATTGTGTACACTAATCACTATTCAACCTATTTTATAAACCTATCTCAAACATGTAGATTAGAGCTACCCCAGCCTAAGATTATCAAGAAGAGGCGAAGGCAGCATGCTACTAATGATCTTATCAAAACTTATGGCATGATGATCACACACACAGTGAGTGAGTGACTACCTTATGCACCTTATCGACACAATTAGAGCAAAGAGTTACTACTTGCAATGGGCATAATGGTGATCGCAAGCATATCTATAGAGAATTTTTATGGTACCTTCTACTACTAGAAAATGGTGGTAGTAGAAATTAAATCTGGCCATTGATTTCTTAAGGGTGTTATAGATTTTTTTATCACCCCTAAATAATCTCATACCAAACTAACTCTAACGAGTCTCATGCAATGACGTCGAAAAAAACTCACCTGCCACCACAACACCCCTGGATCATCGATGTTCGCCGCCTATGAACCACTAAGCCATCAATAGTGATCTAGGTTCTACCTGATGATAAAACTTTTACTGAACACAAGCATTAGGCTATCGTTGAACCACTAGTTGATCAATAAGTGCAATCTTGGCTCCGACTCTCTATGATTAACTTGAATTTTTGTTGAACAACAACCATTAGGCCATTTATACCAATATGTTGGTTGCAAATTTCCGATGAACTCAAATCTATCCCTGCATCCTTGTTTCAAGTGCTTGATTCTTCCATTCATCTTTGTTTCTTAATTCCCTTTTTCTTTTGTTCTTTGTTTCAAGAATTAGTAGGTGATCGACCCCTGTCGCCGTTATCGTCCCAAATAGAGAACGTGACATGACGGCTATGGCAGCAAAAGGTATTAGGATTATGGATTTGCCAACTTTGAAAATATGTTTCCTTTGGAGAAATAAGCGTAGTTACAATTTCGCCCCTTAGAAAATTGTACTTCCTTGTACTTGTTAGAGTAGTCACTACAACAAAAAGGCTAATATTGGATGCCTCGTCACTGACGATTGACCAAAACCATTTGTATTACATGCAATCACAGATGGTTTTAGTTTAGAGACCGTCTGTGTTACTGGCTACGATAAAAACCATCTGTGAAGAGGTCATCTCACCGACGGTTCATATTGAAAACTGTCTGTGAAGTATCATAGACGGTTCTGAACACGAACCGTCTGTGATAATTGTATTCTTCACATACGGTTTTTAATTATAACCGTCTGTGATAATATCGCTACAGCTCCCTGGTGAGTTTCTTCATCGCCCGATGGGCTTCTTCGTCGTCGTCGTCGTCACCGATGTGTCTCTTCGTTGCATCAATGCCACTTCGGCTCCCCGATGCGCCTCTTCATCTCACGCACCAAATTTATTCCTTATTTTATAAAAAGGATCATCCGCCATCGAAGATGATCATCCCCACATATAACTCTATACTTCTAATTAAAGCAGAAATAGCTCCCTCTTCTGTTTTCTTGTCGCCAACATTGATGGCCTACCTGGCCAGACTGTACGAGTGCCTCTCTGGTCGTATGTTGATGGATGCTGCGGAAAGACACTGTTTGTGGGGACCCCGGATTATCTCCGTATGACCGAGACTAAGCATGGTCTTAAGGACATAACCCTGGATCTCCGGTAAATGGATTCCAACTTATCTCAATCTAAATGAGAGGTTTGACTGAAAGCTAGAGCCCCGACGATCATGCGTGCCGCTCCTCTGCGAGCACTACATGATTGTCGGTTCTCCCAACAAGTCAAGCACTACACTTAGTGAGTTAAATAGGTAGCCATGATCAGCGAGTATGACTTATACTGGCTCCCAAGATCAGCGACCAATATAACCATACTCTCGTACAACGTTGATCACATCCATACAATACTCATACATAAATAGTACAAAAGTTATACAACACAGTTCAAAGTTTACAACTAACATTGGTGGCCGACCGGCCAAATTAAATAAGTTCGTAGCGGAAGCAAGTAAATAAACCAAAATACCAGCAGGGGTATGCCCCATAACCCATCGGCAACCGACTGGGAGTTAAGAGATAGCATACTACTCATCAGTGTCGCCTAAATCGACACCGACAAGCTCATCGGTCTCAATATCTTCCTCACCTGTAAAAGCCAGCAAATATCTGGCTGAGTACAAAAGAGTACTCGCAAGTCTTACACAAATAAAAATAGTTATGCATAAGGTCATTCAAAGGAAGGGCTCATATTGGCTTAGTTTTGAGAAAGAGACGCAACACTGAACAACCTACACATACTAGTTTTTCACGTGCCATTTCAAAATCAGATTTGAAGTAGAAGTAAAGTATGTGAATAAGTAATGAATTGAATGACAAATAAATCATACAAATAGCAAAGTGGCTGTCCACTTTGATACAACAACAAACATGAATATCCCATTCATGACGAATACCGAGTTTACCCACAATTTTAATTCCAAGTCTAACAATAAACAGCCACAAATTTCAAGTGGTCGTCCATAACCGTGGACACGGCTATTCGAATAGATTTATACCCTGTAGGGGTGTACTACTTTACCCACACGACTTGATTAGCCCGTAAGCCTCCAGATGCCTCTGAATATAGCATACTTCCTATGGTATGCCGGCCGGGTAAATCAAGATATGGTCATTTTTAGCAAGAAGATCCCATTAGTTAAGTCCCTCAACCCAGGGCCCCTAGGAAACATAAGATGTTAACGTCTCCGTCCTATCGGCCCAAAAGGAACACATGATTTCTCGGTCCTGTGCCCTTACAATTTCACCACTGTGAGACTCAACACAACAGAACCTTCCCCCTACTTAACCATACGGCACCCATATACTGCATGTGATAGCACGAGTTTTACTTGAATTGCAACAACCCAAAGTTCGGTCCTTAATTGTCCAGACAAGTCAAACCACATACCCAACTTTCGTGCACAAAGCACCATCACTAACCAACACTTGTCCAGACCAAAAGCTCATTTAAAGTGACAAAATTTAACTCATAAAACAGATACAAAGGTCTGAAACAAAAGTATATAATGAGAGTTGTGTTTATCCCATAATTGTCGGGTTATTCCCGACAATCAGACTACCGTTTCTAGACTTGCATGGCTAAGCAAAACCCGAACAATAATTTCACACATCCTATCATAAGCATTTATGTACTAGAATAATTCATGGATAGCCACAATGACAAGATAATAGGATGTGTCTAACTATTCATCACAAAAATAGCGACATTATCAAAATAGCATGCAAGCAATTATCATTGCGCTAACTTAACAAAAACTGGGATCAAATATGATGCAAAAGAAAGTTCAAATGATGCTTGCCTTGCTGGTAGCTTAGTTGCTCACTCTCGATCAGAGGAGTCGATATCAATAGGCTCGGAATCTATATAATTGCAATTACCGAATAAACATCGAGAAATACCTCAAAATTCAAAATGCTCAAAATGCATGATTTTTCTATAGTAGCTAAGTCATGATTTTAGATTATTTTTGGTGAAAGAATTATTTCATTTTGATTTAGTATATGAAAGTTATGGTGGTTTGAATTTCAGATTTCAATATGCATCCATTTATGTAATTTAATTATGAGATGAAAATTCGTAGAGCAGTGGTGAGTACATGGTTTACATGGATAAATAGGCAATATTATTACAAGTTCAAAACAATTGAGTTTGCCTCAAATGGAGTTTTCATGATTTAGTTATGAATTTCTAAAGTTATCAGCATTAATAGTGTAAAAATAATGCCTCTTTGGGATCATTTTCCTCAAACTATAGTTTCCGTGACAGAGGTAAGTTTGAAACCACTTTTATAATTAAGTTTATTTGAAATAGAAATTATCAAAACTGATTTCACTATTTTTGGAGTTTCCAAGAATTACTTATGAATTTTAAAGTTACCAGCCTTTTTCTATTGTAAAAATAATAGTGTTTATAGCTCATTTTCCAAAATAATGCTCTCTGTTACGGAGACATGTTTGAAACCAATTTTAATATAAAGTTCATTAAAAATAAAAATTTTCAGAAGTGGTTTCATTGCTTTTGGAGTTAAAATGAAATTATCATGCATTTTAGAAGTTAATACCAATTTTTAGTGTACAAATAAATCATTCACAGATTTTCTAAAGTCTTTATCACTTTTCCTACTCACCTACAGCTAGCCAAAGGGGATGACAAGTGGGACCAGGGTCAAGGGTTATGACCAGTCAAGATGACTTGGTCTCGACCGAAACTAGGCTGAAAGCGTAATCCAAAGAAAACGCCTTCTAAACGAGAAAACGTAAACTAGTTCTAAGTATACTAAGAATACGTGTTTCCTTAAGAGAATACATATTTCACAATCTACACTTCCACTTACTGGCCAAATGGCCCACATGTAAATCTCAGATCTTAAACCGTTATTTCACTACGTTTACTGTTCTTGGTCCCACATGTAAGTGTCTCATCCGTTACTTCAGACAGTCATTAAATACGTAAGTGATGATTTGCCATTAATGACCAAGATTTGAGCCTTAATGGTGAGGCTGCAGTATTGTCGGTAATTCGACAATACCGTGCGGCGCTCACCGGAGCCTTGCCGACGATCCTAGCCACGGCGGCGCGCTGAGGGCATGGTTGGAACCACAACAGCTGTGCGCACCTCCAGGTAGCGGTGGCGGCGGCTACAACGGTCTAAAACGGCGGCGAGCCAGCAATGAGCGGCGGCGCATCCGTGGTGTACGTGCATGTGCAAGTTAAGCTCTGCGGTGTGCAAACAAGCGTGCGCATAAGCTAAAGCAGTGCATACTGAAGCTCACCGAGGTTAAGGAGAGACCGGAGGAGCTTGGGGTGGGTTGGCCACAGTAAAGGCGACGGCGGCGTCAAGCTCCACGGGGGAAAGCTCCCTGGGCAACGTCACCGGAAAAAATGGAAGTAGAAATGACTTAAGAGGGTGGTGTAGATGGTGTGGCTAAAGGTAATCGAGGAATAGCTTACCAGGGTGGCAATGGGACGGTGAACAGTGCTTTCGGCCGAAAATGGGGCTAACCCAAATACAAACGCTCCTGAGAAGCAATCAAGCAATTAGTTGAGGGGAAAGCTTAGTTAGATCCTAAGACACATCGTGACGCGAAGGAAATTGAGAGGATCTCACCGAAGATGAAGATGGTAACAAGGGTTAGTCGCGGGCGCGCTCTAGAGCCGGTGAGGACACGCCGGTGCCCTTGGATCTACAAGCAACGACATGACCTCAAGTGAGCGAAAATGAAGATGGCATGCAAAGTAGGAGGAGAGGGACTTGGTTTCGAGGACTTTACCGAAGAACAGAGCTCAGGGGAGCTTCCCTCTCCTCGGCGGCCAGAGGAGAAGTGAGGGAAAAGGAGTGCAAGGAGCGGCTAATATTCTTGGGCAAGGACGGAGAGTGAAGCGGCGTGAGAAAGCGGAGCTCTAGGAGTGGCTGTCATGGTCGGTGGCTCATGGTGTCGCTCACGCTAACGGAGTCCGCGGCAGAGCAGAGACGCCGCGTGGAGCTCGGGCCCTGAGCGCTTCTGCCCGAGGTTGAAGACGCCCGTGACTGGTGGGCCCAACTGGTCAGTGGCACAGGGAGCTGTGACTCGGTGCGAAAGAGGGTTTCAATCGGGACCGTTAGATGGCGAATGGATGAATGAGATTGGCGGGGATTTCGGACTGGTCAAACGATGAGGAGATCTGGGTTTCTTGATTCGAAGACACTTCAAGTAGAAAGAAAAAGATCTAGATAGTTAGCTCGCATTTGATCTTCACGCTCCCATGTTGCTTAATCTTCAGTGTGATTGCTCCACTGAACCTTGATGAATTTGATATTGCGATTTTGCGTCTTGCGCTCCTTCTCCTCAAGAATGCGAATCGGCGCTCCCGATAAGAAAGATCGGATTGCAAGTAAAGTTTTTCCAGCTCAGTTGCTTCGGTTGGGACACGAAGACACTTCCTCAGTTGTGAAACATGGAAAACATCATGTACATCAACAAGTGATGGTGGCAATTCTATTTGATAAGCCTCCGGTCCCAACTTTGCTAGAATTGAAATGGTCCGATGTAGCGCGATGCCAATTTGCCTTTGACTTGGAAACAATGTGTTCTTTTCATTGGAGAAACCTTAAGATAGACATGATCATCCACCTCAAAGCTCAACTCCCGACGACGACGGTCGGCATAGGACTTCTGACGAGATTGAGCCGTCTGAAGTCGTTCGCGGATGACACGAACTTGTTCTTTCGCATCTTCTACCAAGGTTGGACCATAAAATGGCCTCTCCCCGACTTCGGACCAGTTCAAAGGTGTCCTACAAGCTCTTCCATACAATGCCTCGAAAGGTGACATTTGAATGCTTGATTGGAAACTGTTGTTGTAGGAGAACTCCGCAAATGGTAAACATCTCTCCTAGTTTTTGCTATAGGACAACACACATGCTCGGAGAAGGTCTTCTAAAATTTGATTCACCCTTTCAGTTTGTCCATCTGTTTGCGGGTGGTAAGCAGAGCTGAAAGATAGATTGGTCCCCATTGCTTTATGTAAGCACTTCCAGAAGTAAGATGTGAACTGAGGACCTCTATCCGAAACGATTACTTTTGGTATACCATGGAGACAAACAATTCTGGAGATATAAAGCTCGGCTAGCTTATCCCCATGGTAGGTGGTCTTAACAGGAATAAAATGGGCAACCTTTGTCAGACGATCGACAATTACCCAAATAGAATCGGATCAAGCTTGACTCCTTGGAAGGCCGGTGATAAAATCCATGCCAACTTCTTCCCATTTCCACTTTGGAATGGGCAGGGGTTGTAGAGTACCTGCTGGCTTCAAATGCTCAGCCTTCACTCTTTGGCATACATCACACTCGGCAACATATTGAGCGATTTGCCTCTTCATTTGGCTCCACCAAAGCCTTTTCTTTAGATCTTGGTACATCTTGGTACTACCCGGGTGAATAGAGAATTTGGAGTCATGAGCCTCTTTGAGAATTAGTTCTCTCAAGGTATGATCACCGGGCACCACTAACCGGTTTCCCAACCACAAGATGCCTTGTGCATCTTCTTTGAAGCACTTGGCCTTGCCTTGCTTTACTTCTTCCCAGATCTGAGCTACTTCTGCGTCAGTCTTCTGGGCTTCTCTAATCTGGTCCTCAAGTGTAAAATTCACACTAAGGGCAACAAGAGAACCTTCTTCAATTATCTCTAGGTGCAGAGATTGCATCGCAGCACACAACCCTGCCGAAATGGGAGTTACCGATATACAGTTGCACTGAGACTTTCTGCTTAGGGCATCAGCTACCACATTTGCTTTTCCTGGATGATAATGGAGTCCAAAATCATAATCTTTGATCAACTCAAGCCATCTTCTTTGCCTCAAATTCAGATCGGCTTGAGTGAAGATATATTTAAGACTCTTGTGATCGGTGTAGATCTCGCAACGATTACCGATAAGGTAATGTCGCCAAATCTTGAGAGCATGAACAACCGTTGCGAGTTCCAAATCATGAGTGGGATAATTCAACTCATGTGGTCTCAATTGCCTCGATGCATAAGCTACCACTCGGCCCTCTTGCATAAGCACACAACCGAGCCCATGGCGAGATGCATCGCAGTAAATGTCAAAGCTCTTGTGAATGTCGGGCAGGATAAGTACTGGAGCTTTGGTCAGGCATTTCTTTAGGATCTGAAAACTCTCCTCACATTCAGGCGACCATTCAAACTTCTTTTCTTTCTTTAGAAGTTGAGTCATTGGCCTCACAATTTTGGAGAAGTTCTGGATGAACCTGCGATAATAACCCGCAAGTCCGAGAAAACTGCGAATATCAGTGATATTTCTGGGTTGTCTCCAATCAAGGACATCTTGCACTTTGCTTGGATCAACAGCAATACCGCCCTTGGATAGGACATGTCCCAAGAAACGAACTTCATAGAGCCAGAACTCGCATTTACTGAATTTGGCATAGAGCTGATGTTGACTAAGCTTTTCCAACACAAGCCTCAAGTGTTGCTCGTGTTCTTCATCAGACTTTGAGTAGATAAGGATGTCATCGATGAATACAACAACAAACTTATCCAAATACTCCATGAACACTGACTTCATAAGATTCATGAAGTATGCCGGTGCATTCGTCAGACCAAAAGACATAACAGTGTACTCGTATAGACCATACCGAGTAGAGAATGTTGTCTTCGGAATGTCCTCTGTTCTGACCTTGATTTGATGGTAACCTAGTCTCAAGTCAATCTTCGAGAACACTTGAGCCCCACTCAATTGATCGAATAAATCATCAATCCGCGGAAGCGGATATTTATTCTTGATAGTGACTTCATTTAACGGACGGTAGTCCACACACATCCGCAAACTCTTGTCTTTCTTTTTGACAAAGATGGCCGGACATCCCCAAGGTGAGGAGCTCGGCCTAACAAATCCCTTGTCTTGAAGTTCTTGGAGTTGCTTCTTCAATTCTTCTAACTTATTAGGGGGCATCCGATATGGCCGTTTTGAGATTGGCGCAGTACCGGGTACAAGCTCGATGACGAACTCAACTTCTCGATCAGGAGGCATGCTTGGGAGTTCTTCAGGGAATACATCTGGATATTCACACACCACTGGCACCTTCTCAATTTCAAGAGATGTACTAGCTTCTAACGCATAAAGATGAGAACTGCCCACAGATGGTGCAAAAACGACCTGATTGCCGTCTTCGCTAGTGACAGAAATAGACCGTTGAGCACAATCGATCTTTCCCCGGTTCTTGGACAGCCAATCCATCCCTAAGATCAGATCAATACCCACTGAATTTATCACAATTAGATTTTCCAAGAAGTTAACCTTTTGAATTTCCACGTTTACGTCCCGACAGACTTGATCGGTTTGGAAAACCGATCCCGGCGACTGGATTTGATAAGGTGGCTGAAGTTTATGTATTTCAAATTGATTAAGTGCAGCATATTCTTCTTTGATGAATGAATGAGATGCTCCTGAATCAAATAAAACTGATGCTGGACAAGAATTAACAAGAAGTGTACCCAAAACGACGTCTGGAGCATCGCTTGCCTCCTCAGCGGTGACGTGGTTCACTCGGCCACGTGCAGGGATCTGAGGAGGGGTAGATGCTGCCCTCGGGGGTGGTGTAGGTCTTGCCACCGCTGGTGGTGTAGGAGCTCGATAAACCTGAGGCATTCCCCGCTGCTTGGCGAGGCAGTGAGAGGCATAGTGGCCCTGGCGACCACAACGAAAACAGGTGACATTAGGCTTGTAAGTACCACTGTTTTGGGAGTTCTTACTCCCATTATTCCGCTGCACCGTAGGTGGAGAAGGTCGTGGAGGCGCCACAGAGGCCTCGGTGGCACTGGGCTCGAGAACGAGGTGCCTAGGGCGGTCGGTGGCGTTGTCGAGAAACCGCGCCGCTGAAAAGCGAGCGGCTTTCTTCCTCTTCTGAACTCCTCTGACCACACTCTTGTGCTCCACTACAATGGCCTTGTTCACCAAGTGTTGGAAATTACGAAATCATGTACAGCTAGAGCAGTGCTTCTCTCGATCAAGCGCCCATGAACCGATTACGCCGGCGGGTGTCGGTGGAGACGTCATCAGGGGCGTAGCGAGCTAAGGAATTGAACTCCTGAAGATACTCAGTGACAGTCTTCCTTCCTTGCTTCAAAGCAAGAAACTACTGCTGCTTGATCGACATGACCCCATCAGGAATATAGGCATCCCTGAAGGCCACTCGAAACTCATTCCATGATGGAACTTCTCCGTCGGGCTGCATGGCGGAAAAATTATCCCACCATGCACTAGCAGCACCCTCCAGTTGATAACTGGCAAAGAGGACCTTCTCAACGCCTGTGCACTGAGCAATAGCTAGCTTCTTTTCAATATCTTTAAGCCAATCTTCAGCCTCTATTGGATCCCCGGTGCCCGCAAAGGTTGGGGGATTTGTCCGCTGAAATTTAGCGAGACCCCCACGCGGCCGAAGATTTCCCCTCCCCCGCTGCGCGAGCGGGAGAAATGTTGCGGCGATAACCGAGAATCCTCGTCTGGTCCATCCTATTCCGCTCGATTTGAGCTGGGACCTCTGCCATTGAGGCGGTGGAGGAAGCACTTCCTCTTGGTCTCAGACAGGAGGCGTCGCGGGGTGGAGACCCCTCGCCACGGAGAGCTCTCGCACGAGTGTTAGGGCCTGACATCTTGAAGTGACAAGGAAAATTAAAAGAGGCCAAGATTACTAGAAAAAGATGTGAATTAAAAATCTGGACAGCAAGCACATAGTTCTTAATTAAGCATGCATAATGATATAGAATGCACAAAAACAAAACACCAAATGGGCGTACAAAGGCGCTAAGGCCAGTACAAGATCCATAAATTCAAATCATAGTTTTCCCAATGCAATTACATCCATAAAGGCCTGTGGGCGAAAAGCAACTATCTAAAATAAAAGTTCTTGCAAGAGAAACATTAATGACTCAATTACTACTAGCTTATTACAGGAATTTAAAGATACATGCTTGACCCTGAGCTTACACCTACAACATCCTAAATGTTGTTCCAGTCAAAGTTCACCGGGAACTCGTCTAGAAGATGTGCCCCAGGGGATCCCGTATCATCGGGGTTTCCTAGATTAGGAAGACGCAAAGGGGAGCCTTGCTCTATCACATGGCCTCCAGCAGGTTCCATCATATGAGTACGAGCAAAGCCGACCGACATACGGGCCTGGCGTCTCGCCCTATAGTTGGGTACACGCCCTAGCACTTCCGGAAGACGGTACATCGGTGGTGCTGAAGCATATGGGGGAATCTCATTTGCGCAATAAATCACATGGCAGTCAACAATCCCCATGTTACACATGAGTTGTAAGTGCTCTTGGGCCACCACGAGACGTTGACGAGTCTCGTACAACTCATACACAGTGCACCGATGGATTTGGTCCATGATATGAACCAATCTTGCCAACTGCCTAACCTGGGGATCTTCCCCAAACTGGATCTGGGCAAAGGTGTCCACCTCTGTGCCACGCTCTCTCATAGGAAAATGGTCGTAAGGCGGTTGAGACAACTCCGTCAGATCATAACGGAGGTGGCTCATAGCCACACGAGCCACTTCCTGTAGAGCCATGGCCTCAGAAGTGCCACGTGCCTGGAAACAATATGGGATACTCCCCGTGACTTGTCTGGCGATAATGTTGATCACGGCCAAG
The DNA here is from genome assembly GCA_036346255.1 of Ampelocalamus luodianensis. Taxonomy (NCBI): domain Eukaryota; kingdom Viridiplantae; phylum Streptophyta; class Magnoliopsida; order Poales; family Poaceae; genus Ampelocalamus; species Ampelocalamus luodianensis. Next base: position 26,411,302 of record CM070623.1, read on the forward strand.
TATTCCTCCATGCCTGGCCCCCTGTCGCGGCGATAGATGGCGTAGGTCGGCTGGTAAGTAAAGTTCACCCTCCACATCATATCTCGGAGAAGCGCCGGGTATCCATCCACGTTCTCAGCTTGAGTTTCCTTGACTAGATATTGACGACTCATCTAAAGGAAAGAAAAACAAGGTAAGACTTCTTTTTCAATTCAAACAAGAGTAAGGTAAGAAAAGGCACTAAGAGGGGTGAGGAATAAAAGATATTCCTAACTTACACTTTCTTAAATTAATTTGATAATTTAAAAATATTTTGACTTAAAAGACTTACTAACTCTAACGCTAGTGCTATCTCTAACCTACAGTCAGTATGGCTCTGATACCAACGCTGTGGGGACCCCGGATTATCTCCGTAAGACCGAGACTAAGCATGATCTTAAGGACATAACCCTGGATCTCTGGTAAATGGATTCCAACTTAACTCAATCTAAATGAGAGGTTTGACTGAAAACTAGAGCCCCGACGATCATGCGCGCCGCTCCTCTGCGAGCACTACATGATTGTCGGTTCTCCCAACAAGTCAAGCACTACACTTAGTGAGTTAAATAGGAAACCATGATCAGCGAGCATGACTTATACTGGCTCCCAAGATCAGCGACCAATAAAACCATACTCTCGTACAACGTTGATCACATCCATACAACACTCATACATAAATAGTACAAAAGTTATACAACACAGTTCCAAGTTTACAACTAACATTGGTGGCCGACCGGCCAAATTAAATAAGTTCGTAGCGGAAGCAAGTAAATAAACCAAAATGCCAGCAGTGGTATGCCCCATAACCCATCGACAACCGACTGGGAGTTAAGAGATAGCATACTACTCATCAGTGTCGCCTAAATCGGCACCGACAAGCTCATCGGTCTCAATATCTTCCTCACCTGTAAAAGCCAGCAAACATCTGGCTGAGTACAAAAGAGTACTCGCAAGTCTTACACAAATAAAAATAGTTATGCATAAGGTCATTCAAAGGAAGGGCTCATATTGGCTTAGTTTTGCGAAAGAGACGCAACACTGAACAACCTACACATACTAGTTTTTCAAGTGCCATTTCAAAATCAGATTTGAAGTAGAAGTAAAGTATGTGAATAAGTAATGAATTGAATGACAAACAAATCATACAAATAGCAAAGTGGTTGTCCACTTTGATACAACAACAAACATGAATATCCCATTCATGACGAATACCGAGTTTACCCACAATTTTAATTCCAAGTCTAACAATAAGCAGCCACAAATTTCAAGCGCCGTGGACACGGCTATTCGAATAGATTTATACCCTGCAGGGGTGTACTACTTTACCCACACGACTTGATTAGCTCGTAAGCCTCCAGATGCCTCCGAATATAGCATACTTCCTATGGTATGACGGCCGGGTAAATCAAGATATGGTCATTTTTAGCAAGAAGATCCCATTAGGTAAGTCCCTCAACCCAGGGCTCCTAGGAAACACAAGATGTTAACGTCTCCATCCTATCGGCCCAAAAGGAACACATGATTTCTCGGTCCTGTGCCCTTACAATTTCACCACCGTGAGACTCAACACAACAGAACCTTCCCCCTACTTAACCATACGGCACCCATATACCGCATGTGATAGCACGAGTTTTACTTGAATTGCAACAACCCAAAGTTCGGTCCTTAATTGTCCAGACAAGTCAAACCACATACCCAACTCTCGTGCACAAAGCACCATCACTAACCAACACTTGTCCAGACCAAAAGCTCATTTAAAGTGATAAAATTTAACTCATAAAACAGATACAAAGGCCTGAAACAAAAGTATATAATGAGAGTTGTGTTTATCCCATAATTGTCGGGTTATTCCCGACAATCAGACTACCGTTTCTAGACTTGCATGGCTAAGCAAAACCCGAACAATAATTTCACACATCCTATCATAAGCATTTCTGTACTGGAATAATTCATGGATAGCCACAATGACAAGATAATAGGATGTGTCTAACTATTCATCACAAAAATAGCAACATTATCAAAATAGCATGCAAGCAGTTATCATTGAGCTAACTTAACAAAAATTGGGATCAAATATGATGCAAAAGAAAGTTCAAATGATGTTTGCCTTGCTGGTAGCTTAGTTGCTCACTCTTAGTCGCGTAGGAGTCGATATCAATAGGCTCGGAATCTATATAATTGCAATTACCGAATAAACATCGAGAAATACCTCAAAATTCAAAATGCTCAAAAATGCATGATTTTTCTACAGTAGCTAAGTCATGATTTTAGATGATTTTTGGTGAAATAATTATTTCATTTTGATTTAGTATATGAAAGTTATGGTGGTTTGAATTTCAGATTTCAATATGCCTCCATTTATGTAATTTAATTATGAGATGAAAATTCGTAGAGCAGTGGTGAGCACATGGTTTATATGGATAAATAGGCAATATTATTACAAGTTCAAAACAGTTGAGCTTGCCTCAAATGGAGTTTTCATGATTTAGTTCTGAATCTCTAAAGTTATCAGCATTAATAGTATAAAAATAATGCCCCTTTGGGATCATTTTCCTCAAACTATAGTTTCTGTGACAGAGGCAAGTTTGAAACCACTTTTATAATTAAGTTTATTTGAAATAGAAATTATCAAAACTGATTTCACTGTTTTTGGAGTTTCCAAGAATTACTTATGAATTTTTAAAGTTACCTGCATTTTTCTATTGTAAAAATAATAGTGTTTATAGCTCATTTTCCAAAATAATGCTCTATGTTACCGAGACATGTTTGAAACCAATTTTAATATAAAGTTCATTAAAAATAAAAATTTTCAGAAGTGGTTTCATTGCTTTTGGAGTTAAAATGAAATTGTCATGCATTTTAGAAGTTAATACCAATTTTCAGTGTACAAATAAATCGTTCACAGATTTTCTAAAGTATTTATCACTTTTCTTACTCACCTACACCTAGCAAAAGGGGATGACAAGTGGGACCAGGGTCAAGGGTTTGACCCAGTCAAGATGACTTGGTCTCGGCCGAAACTAGGCTGAAAGCGTAATCCAAAGAAAACGCCTTCTAAATGAGAAAACGTAAACTAGTTCTAAGTATACTAAGAATACGTGTTTCCTTAGGAGAATACATATTTCACAATCTACACTTCCACTTACTGGCCAAATGGCCCACATGTCAATCTCAGATCTTAAATCGTTATTTCACTTCGTTTACTGTTCTTGGTCCCACATGTAAGTGTCTCATCCGTTACTTGACGGTCATTAAATCGTAAGTGATGATTTGCCATTAATGACCCGATTTGAGCCTTAATGGCGAGGGTGCGAGATTGTCGGTAATCCGGACAATACCGTCGCGGTGCTCACCGGAGCCTTGCTGACGATCCTAGCCACGCAGGTATGGTGAGGCATGGTTGGAACCACAACGGTATGCGCACCTCCGGTAGCGGTGGCGGCGGCTGCCGGTCTAAAGCGGCGCGGCCGCAATGGCGGCGGCGCATCCGTGGTGTACGTGCATGTGCAAGTTAAGCTCCGCGGTGTGCAAACAAGCGTGCGCATAAGCTAAAGTAGTGCATACTAAAGGTCACCGAGGTTAAGGAGAGACCGGAGGAGCTTGGGGGTGGGTTGGCCACGGTAAAGGCGACGGCGGCGTCAAGCTCCACGGGGGAAAGCTCCCTGGGCAACATCACCGAAAAAAATGGAAGTAGAAATGACTTAAGAGGGTGGTGTAGATGGTGTGGTCAAAGGTAATCGAGGAATAGCTTACCAGGGTGGCAATGGGACGGTGAACAGTGCTTTCGGCCAAAAATGGGGCTAACCCAAATACAAACGCTCCTGAGAAGCAATCAAGCAATTAGTTGAGGGGAAAGCTTAGTTAGATCCTAAGACACATCGTGACGCGAAGGAAATTGAGAGGATCTCGCCGGAGATGAAGATGGTAATAAGGGTTAGTCGCGGGCGCGCTCTAGAGCCGGTGAGGACACGCCGGTGCCCTTGGATCTACAAGCAACGACATGACCTCAAGTGAGCGAAAATGAAGACGGCATGCAAAGTAGGAGGAGAGGGACTTGGTTTCGAGGACTTTCAGAAGAAGCGAGCTCGGGGAGCTTCCTCTCCTCGCGGAGGAGAAGTGAGGGAAAAGGAGTGCAAGGGCGGCTAATATTCTCGTAAGGGCGAGAGTGAAGCGGCGTGAGAAAGCGGAGCTCTAGGAGTGGCTGTCACGGTCGGTGGCTCACGGTGTCACTCACGCTAACGGAGTCCACGGTAGAGCAGAGACACCGCGTGGAGCTCGCGCCCGAGCGCTCTGCCGAGGTTGAAAGCGCCCGGCCGGTGGGCCCAACCGGTCGATGTACAGGAGTTGTGGCTCGGTGCGAAAGAGGGTTTCAATCGGGACCGTTAGATGGCGAATGGACGGATGAGATTGGCGGGGATTTCGGACTGGTCAGACGATGAGGAGATCTGGGTCATTGAACCTTGATCCGACGGTCGCATGCGAAGGTCTTTGTTAGGCGGTTGGTGGTGATTCAAAGTCGGACTCGAGCCAGGAATAGTGACGAGTTACATGCGGTCTAGGGTTTGATTGGAATTTAAATTGTTTTCCCTACTTTGACCAGGGGCTTAAAAATAGGAATGAAATTCCTAAAATCATGAAATAATTTGTAGGGGTTCCTGAGATAGCCTAGTGTCCATAAAAATTATTGAACCCTACTGTTCAAAATATATTTTGTAATATATAAACTCAAACTTAGGCTAGGTCTTTTAATGGTGTTTGAATTTTCTTAGGGTTCAAACCAGTCCCAAAAATTTGAGAAAAATTATATTAATTCAAGATAATTAAAATAGTATTTTAATAAATTCTTTCCAGAGGATCTTTAGTAGCATTTATTTCAGTTTTAAGTTTGGAGTTCAAATTAAAGTGTATGTTTCAAATGTGTTTTGAGATTTTCCAAGTACAATATTTAAATAAAGAGTTTCTAAACATGATGCATGCTAATGAGATAAATAATAAACCTCTTTATTAATTTGGGGATGTGATACTGTTTTAACAGTGTCTTCACTCCTCTGTCTGAGGATTTGCCGGAGTCGGTGACCGCCACCTTCCGCCGTCTTGACATCCTCCTCTGCCGCATCTTCTAGGTGATCTCCCACTTCCGAGGAGTTTACCGCATCATCGACGTGGTCCTCCACAACGACGTTGCACGTCTCCAGATGGCTTGCCATCACTTGGACTGCTTAATCGAGGCAGCGGACGACCGAGTCGACCATGCCGAGACCCCTCAAGCAAGGGAAGAGAGCCTATGGGCTCAATTCTTCTTGATTCAACAGTCTGAGGGTCGTCAGAATCTACTCAAACGAGCGTCAACGGGTGGATGCATTTTGGGCTTCGTTCACTGATCACGAACTGTCCGATGCCGACGCCGCCGCCTACGAAGTTTTGAAGACGGAGATAGCAGCCTACCTCCGCCACTAGAAAAACTTTGTTTATTTAGGTTTCTACTTTTTTAATCTTTATAAGAAGCGACTAGCTACGCTGTTTGCCCATATGTAAATTCCAAAATGAAAAAAAAATCTAGTTTGGAGGTGAAGTTGCTATATATATTATATGTTGAACTATATATCATAGTCGACGGTTTAGTGGTTAACAAATTTATTATATCCGACCTGTGATATATGTATCGATCATATAAAGCAAATTTTTAGCAGTATTTAAATGACAAAATTGACATATAAACATGTAATTTCTTCATGTCATGTAAATGTATACATGATAATATATACGCTCCGTCTGTGATATGAGACATATCACGGACGGTTCTATTATGGAACCGTCTGTGATAAGTATCACTGACAGTTCCATAATAGAACTGTCTGTGATATCTTTTTATCAGTAGGAGCCCGCTACGGTTTGCGCCCTAACTCGTCACTCCCCAGCGCCCTTATTCTCGTTTGTTCCCCTCCCCACCCAAGTGCCCCCGACCTCGACGCCACCCTTCTTCCTGTCACCATCGGTTATGACACCACGGTGCACTGCACAAGACACTCGTATGATAAGAGTGTCTTATGTTGTGTCACCGTTGTGACACAACTACGGTGATACTGACTTCCCCTCTTCCTCCTCCCCCTAGCGTGCGTGACCCGGCTACCTCTCCACCGACCTCCCCCAGCTACCTATCCACTGACCTCGGCCTCAACTACCTCACCACCGACACCGGCGATGTCGAGGTAAGATAGATCTATCACCTATTGGTTTGTGCTATTGGTATTCATGTGAACCGAGCTGTAATGTGGGTTACCTTGTCGGTTGATGGTCGATTTGGACACCCTTGGCCTTGCTGACTTGCTGTCTTGCCCTCTGTGAATGTTGGCTGGCTGGATGGATGGATCTGGAGGCGGGGAATGGGGTTGTGTTTGAGTGTGAGTGCTGGTGCTGCTAGTTGTGGTAGAAATATTTGTATGCTCTATGTGATTTGTCTGTGCCTAGCACTGGTAGGTATTGCAAATTGGTATTTGTATGCTCTGTTGAACTGCTCAATTATGTTAATAGTCTTATGCTAAAATTGAATTTATAATTAGTTCATATTAATAGTCCCCTTACTGTAACACCCTGGCTATCCGGAAGCCAAGATGTCACCTAAAACATCTAACATACATCCATAATGCGGAAGAACTTGAATCAAGTATATCAACTAAAGACGACATTAAGATAAGCAGGACATGGTGAAGGTATCCTTCCTTCACCTTCTAAGTTATTTAATCTTGAACATCAATAAAGAAGGTTCACACGTGATAATAAATCAACATCCGGTGGAGAAGGTATCCTTCCTTCTCCAATTATAATTTAATTATTACAGTTCATCGTTAACGAATGAAATATGGAACTAAAATTTAGTCTTGAACATGAATTTGATGTTGTGAACAAGTAGTGCGTGTCTACTCCTCCCAGAGCCAACATCGGGGTTACCTAAAAAAACAAACAACGCAAGAGTGAGTCCATGACTCGCAAATACGATTATCAATAAGATAATCATTCAATATGAATAAGACAAACTCATCATCGAGTTCGATCACATCACCGATTACAAATGAAAACATGATATGAATGCTCAAAATCAAAGGAATGGACTGCACACATGCATATATCGCAGTATAGCGGTGAAACACCCGTCGGTGTTCACTCAAGCCCGCATCTTAACAAAAATGCGGGGATCCACTTCCGTATGAAGAACGTTTCATACGGGTGTCCAACATTGCCCATCTTGGAGTTAATGGGTCTTACATGCCCATTCGGAATTAATGGGTCTTTCAAATCCACTCCGTGGGCGGACATGACAATGTCCAACACCGCCCACATTGGAATGGTGGGACTTGCAATCCACTTTAGTGGGCGAAACATGCATAATGAATGCATAGAATGAAATACGAATATTGAAAGACATGATAACAAAACATGGATTCAACACATATGAAAGAACATAAACAATCCATCTTCTCTCGTATCATACCAAATCACGGCATGACCATATAAACATTCATCAATCACAATCATTAAGGGTGGCAATGTACTTGCCTTCCACGATGCGACGCGTTAGTCGGCAAAGGTGATACTCCTAAACCCGAGGCTTCACCTCCTAAACAAGTAAAATAATTTCAATAAGGACATAATATACCCAACACTACTAATCGGTGTTAAACATCGCTTCTCGATGACTCTAGTCATTAATACAAAACTTAAAATGAAATCAACAATTTCGACATAACTTAATTCTGGACAGCAGCACGGTAATTAACATATCTATTGGTCTGGAACTCGGAATGAGGTGAGACCAATTTCCATGGATTCTTAACTGACATATCTACAATACTCTGGTTGGGCAAAAGTTCAGATTTTGCCTCTAATAAAATTTGGCCCATGGCTCAAATCTGTTGACTGAATTAATAGACAGAAATATCGGCTAAATTAAAATATCCATAACTTTTGTTGTACAACTCCAAATTGGACGTTCTTTAACAATCTGAAAAGGTTATGAAATTATCTACAATAACCTAGTTGGCACGACATTCATATATTGTCTTTAACAAAAAGTGGCACACGGGTCAAAATTAAAGATAGAAAGCGACATACAAACTGGACAGACTGACATACAATCTGGACAGTCACAAAGAAAAGTGCATAACTTTTGATCTATAAATCCAAATGAGGTGTTCTTTATCAATCCTGAAAGCTAGTGATATCACCTTCAAAATTTGTTATGGGCAAGACCTCTGAATCACCCTCTAACTAGGCCATAAATCAACCTATACAGAGACTGCTATTTCTCGTCAGGATTCTGGACAGCAGATAATAAATCTATCATAACTTTTGACTCGAAAGTCAGAATTCAGTGTTCTTGGCTGCCACCGAAAGCTAAGATCAATATCTACAAAACTCTAGGAGATGGACAACCCAAATTCGGCCTCTAACATCACGAAACAGGCCACGCAACATTCAGGACAGAACTGAAATTCTAACGGCAGCAATTCAATCCAATCAAACTAATCGAATTCGCATCGAAACAACCTAAACAGCGAGGAAATCGATCATTACCCTTGTAGAACCATCGGAGATCGCTGATCAAATCCCACGAAGAAATTCTCCTTCAATCCTCTCTTCCTTCCTCTTCTTCTTCTTCCCACGGTCGTCCACAAGCGGCAGGAAAGATGGCGCCGGGAGAGGAGGAGCAGCAAGCGGCGAGGCATTGTAGCACGCCGCTATCAGAGCTGAGGGCTCTGTAGCACGGCGGCTACTGTAGCAAATGGGGCTAGGGTTTGGTCCCCTCCTCCCCTTGCCTTCTAATGGGTGCCGGCCCACTCATGGGCCTTGGGCCACTATGGTCGCTCCTCTTCTCGAATATGGGTTGGCGGCCCATACTTCTCCTAAAATTCTGAATTTTAACTTATTTCCTCTCTAATCTTACAGCATTCGATATCGAATAATCGGGTATTACATTCTACCCCCTTAAATAGGATTCGACCGAATCCTCACACGACCTCTGCGAAAGGTCGGTTGCAACTAAAAATTAATAACGGTAACATGTACTCGATATGAACAAATCTGAATAATGCTCGTGCATGCGAGCCCCACTCTAAGTGGCCTCTTTCTCGGATGAGGACACCACAACATCTTGGCGCAAATCGGCGTCTGTCTTAACACTCGTCCGACACTTCCACTATACTCATCGGACGAGACTCGAAGGTAAGATCCTACTCGATGGTCAGCGTTGTTAACGAATAACAAACTCCGGATCTCGGTACTCACTCCACACCAAATGAAACCAAAAGTGAGTACAACGTGTAGGAATCGAGACGGTCTTAGCGAAGCGATGACTATCGAAAACAACCCAATGAACACAGGTTAACCTTCTCCTTGAAGTCGAACCACACAACAAGCACATAGAGCACGGAAATCTTGTTCCACCTCTCCATTGAACTCTTCACCGAACAAGGATCACCCTCTTTTAACCGGAAACATACAATCGAATTCTTTTAAGCAAACTCTTTTACCGGCAAAACACATCTGAATAAGAAAAATTCACATCACAACTATCGTTACCAATCGAGTAATGAAGAGTAAAATCCGAAATCGAATTTCATCAAGAAAACCTTTCCACTTTCCAAGTGGCAAATTGCGAATAAACGTCCACGAAAGCCAAAGGGAGATCACTTGAGCGCTCAAACCAAAAACTTCTTTTGTTTTGCTGAATTGGAAAGAAGCAAACATGCCAACACAACACCAACTCACCATGCGAAGACACGATCAACAACATAAAGCTCAAATGAGTAACAAGAAAACGCTTCAATACCCAAGGTAACATCCTTTTTTTCAATTCCTCTTTTAGGAATAAAATTTCTCTCGGACATTGGAATTGAATTCATCGCATACCACGGGGCTCAAACCTCTTAATTTAACAACCTCAAATTAGGCTTAAGCAGAAATACATCATCCACACCTTTGTGGAGAGACTCTATTGATTCCATGAACACTCTGGACCACTCCTTCAGCGATGACATTAATTTGATAGAAGGCACCAAAGCCCTCAAAACCCATGCAATCTCATCACCTCCAACTTTCAAGAATATCACATCGAATTTTAATTACACCGATCATGAACTACAACAAAGGGTTCTATCGACAATCATTCCACTACTCGAGTACTCAGTTTTCTATCTCCTCTACACACCAATCTTTAGGTGACCAAAAGTTTAGTATGAAAACGGAAAGCCCAAATTTAACCTCAGAGACCTCTACAACGAATTCCTCTTATAACAAATAGTGAAATCATCGGATTAAATCTCTATGATCCCCACAATTCCGATATACTCACTCATTGACATCATCAGAATCACTCATACCACATCGCGATACTTTCAACGATGTTCTGTATAAAATTGATTACGATTTCCATACATTTGATAATCCCCAACATTTCAACATGAACCAAGGTTACGGAACTACACTATACCATAGGTCCTACTTAGTCGAACAATATACGATTTTACCTCGAAACCAAACATTCCATCTGAATCAACTTCCCTCCAAGAGATTCGAGTCAAAACCAACTCATCTTCTATTACTACTCCAATATTTGGGTAGCAAAAACTCACCCCTACAATCACTTAACCACCACCAAACAAACAACAACTTACGAGTTGTAAAACTTTCTGACACAAAGCGGTTGATCCTTTCTCAAAAGAAAGAGGCGAATAAGAACAAATTTCACCACACAGAAAATGTTCTGCTCACGGTGAGCACAAAACCAAAAGAAATAACTGTAATAAAGATGCGGAAAAACGAAAGTTGAGTTCACACGGAGGGCACGCATCCTCTAAAAGGGAATAGCAAATAACCACTAATAAGAAAAAAATGACATTGCGATTGAAACTCGACAACTCTTGAGTGAAAAGAGTAAAAGTTTATGAACAATTCGAATAACTACAAGTTACAAAACTTGACTCAAATTCTCAAATATTCCTACTGCACTCTTTCCCTTAACACTGAAATTAATTCTTTGACTAACATCGCTTTGCCACAACGTACAAGATAAGATCTTTAGTCCAAACCACAAGGACTAATTAAGAACCAATGAAATTCTTCCATACGTCATATTTGTTCGAAACAGTTCAACCACACAAGAAACATGAGATCCAAATAATCTCGACCACCAAACTCGAGACATTTCCAATTACTGAGTTTGCGAAACGCAAGTAGATTATTCTCCTCTTAAAGGAACCAACATAAGTTCTTTGATTGCAACCTCACGTTGCCAACTCGGACAAAGAGCCTTTAAAATTAAATCACACAAATCTCTTAAGAAGCAGGACAATCCAATACCTTAATTTATTTAAAATAATTTCAGCTACGGATGATTCATGGGCTCAAAGAAAATATCACGAAAGCTAAACTTGAATTATTCTCATCCGAACGATATCACCAACTGTAACACCACGGCTATCCAGGAAGCCAAATTCGAAATCAAGAAAGAGAACAACTTTCTAAAGCAACTCACGCTTAACACTGAAACTATGGTACTCGGGTAACTACTCCTCTAACCACGTTCGCGAGCAGTGGTGTAACACAGTGAATCGGAGTAACAACCACGACCTCCACTTCTTATCATTTGATAACATCACGCCTCACCGAAATACTCAATTATGATTACAGGATCATCTCATGACAATCATAGTATTAGTTCATAGATATTGAATATCATAGCGGATCATATATTACCAACAAGGATGATAGTACGAAGCAATTCAACAATTGCTCAACCAAAATGAAACATAATAACGAGATATTGCGGAAGCAATGTACTTTTCAACCCCACCTATTGTGCACGATTGTGTCATTTTAATGTTCTTCTATTAACCACGGACCTAAAGCCCGCTCGATACCAACTGTAACACCCTGGCTATCCGGAAGCCAAGATGTCACCTAAAACATCTAACATACATCCATAATGCGGAAGAACTTGAATCAAGTATATCAACTAAAGACAACATTAAGATAAACAGGACATGGTGAAGGTATCCTTCCTTCACCTTCTAAGTTATTTAATCTTGAACATCAATAAAGAAGGTTCACACGCATAATAAATCAACATCCGGTGGAGAATGTATCCTTCCTTCTCCAATTATAATTTAATTATTACAGTTCATCGTTAACGAATGAAATATGGAACTAAAATTTAGTCTTGAACATGAATTTGATGTTGTGAACAAGTAGTGCGTGTCTACTCCCTCCCAAGAGCCAACATCGGGGTTACCTAAAAAAACAAACAACGCAAGAGTGAGTCCATGACTCGGCAAATCTGATTATCAATAAGATAATCATTCAATATGAATAAGACAAACTCATCATCGAGTTCGATCACATCACAACCGATTACAAATGAAAACATGATATGAATGCTCAAAATCAAAGGAATGGACTGCACATGCATATATCGCAGTATAGCCGTGAAACACCGTCGGTGTTCACTCAAGCCCGCATCTTAACAAAAATGCGGGGATCCACTTCCCGTATGAAGAACGTTTCATACGGGTGTCCAACATTGCCCATCTTGGAGTTAATGGGTCTTACATGCCCATTCTGGAATTAATGGGTCTTTCAAATCCACTCGTGGGACGGACATGACAATGTCCAACACCGCCACATTGGAATGGTGGGACTTGCAATCCACTTTCGTGGACGAAACATGCATAATGAATGCATAGAATGAAATACGAATATTGAAAGACATGATAACAAAACATGGATTCAACACATATGAAAGAACATAAACAATCCATCTTCTCTCGTATCATACCAAATCACAGCATGACCATATAAACATTCATCAATCACAATCATTAAGGGTGGCAATGTACTTGCCTTCCACGATGCGACACGTTAGTCGGCAAAGGTGATACTCCTAAACCCGAGGCTTCACCTCTAAACAAGTAAAATAATTTCAATAAGGACATAATATACCCAACACTACTAATCGGTGTTAAACATCGCTTCACGATGACTCTAGTCATTAATACAAAACTTAAAATGAAATCAACAATTTCGACATAACTTAATTCGGACAGCAGCACGGTAATTGACATATCTATTGGTCGGAGCTCGGAATGAGGTGAGACCAATTTCCATGGATTCTTAACTGACATATCTACAATACTCTGGTTGGGCAAAAGTTCAGATTTTGCCTCTAATAAATTTGGCCCATGGCTCAAATCTGTTGACTAAATTAATAGACAGAAATATCGGCTAAATTAAAATATCCATAACTTTTGTTGTACAACTCCAAATTGGACGTTCTTTAACAATCTGAAAAGGTTATGAAATTATCTACAATAACCTAGTTGGCACGACATTCATATATTGTCTTTAACAAAAAGTGGCACACGGGTCAAAATTAAAGATTGAAACTGACACACAAACTGGACAGACTGACATACAATCTGGACAGTCACAAAGAAAAGTGCATAACTTTTGATCTATAAATCCAAATGAGGTGTTCTTTATCAATGCTGAAAGCTAGTGATATCACCTTCAAAATTTGTTATGGGAAAGACCTCTGAATCACCTTCTAACTAGGCCATAAATCAACCTATACAGAGACTGCTATTTCTCGTCAGGATTCTGGACAGCAGATAATAAATCTATCATAACTTTTGACTCGAAAGTCGAATTCAGTGTTCTTGGCTGCCACCAAAGCTAAGATCAATATCTACAAAACTCTAGGAGATGGACAACCCAAATTCGGCCTCTAAGATCACGAAACAGGCCACGCAACATTCAGGACAGAACTGAAATTCTAACGGCAGCAATTCAATCCAATCAAACTAATCGAATTCGCATACGAAACAACCTAAACAGCGAGGAAATCGATCATTACCCTTGTAGAACCATCGGAGATCGCTGATCAAATCCCACGAAGAAATTCTCCTTCAATCCTCTCTTCCTTCCTCTTCTTCTTCTTCCCACGGTCGCCACAAGCGGCGGGGAAAGATGGCGCCGGGGAGGAGGAGCAGCAAGCGGCGAGGCATTTGAGCACGACGCCATGCGAGCATCGGGCTACTGTAGCACGGCGGCTACTGTAGCAAATGGGGCTAGGGTTTGGTCCCCTCCTCCCTTGCCTTCTAATGGTGCAGGCCCACTCATGGGCCTTGGGCCACTATGGTGGCTCCTCTTCTCGAATATGGGTTGGCAGCCCATACTTCTCCTAAAATTCTGAATTTTAACTTATTTCCTCTCTAATCTTACAGCATTCGATATCGAATAATCGGGTATTACACTTACTCTGTGATGTAAACTGAGGCCTATTGGTGTATGTGTATTCTGTGCATCTTGCTTAGTTCATGTTGTGGGTTCAGATTGATAAAAATGAATGGGACAAAATGGTGGGTTTGGTTAATGCCCTCTGATGGATACTGAGGATTATTAATGTCGGTTCTTTGTGCTTGGTTGGCTTACATGGGATGTGGTTCGGATGGGCCTTGGCTGCAATTAACTTTTCAGATTTGTAAAGGTTAGGCTAATTTGTAAAGCTGCAATTAACATATAAATTATTTATTAATTGGTGTGTATTCTATTTCAAAACAAGACCAAATGAGTCAAAAACTACTACAATACCTCTTCACCTGTCTCTTGCCATTCCTTTCACCTTTGTTTGTGTAACCGTGTTCATGTTGGTCAAGTTCTCCTCCCTTGCATCCCAGGTACGTACTACCATTCTATTCCTCATCTCTTCTCTATAAAGTCTCCAAGTAGTGGCCGCTTGCGCCTTTAAAACTAGCTTCATATATATATTATTTATATATTGTTTGTAGTCCCAGCCACTTTCGGGGGGTTGTGAGGAGGATGAGACAGCAGCCACAGGCAACCTCATCGAGCCTGCAAGTTCAAGAAGCATGGCTGCCAGGAGAGCGCGTGGACATCCAATTACCTGGATGTCGTCGATAAGTAATTGGACTTGACATCAAGGAATTGTTGGATGCTGATACATGAAGCCACTTCGCAGTCGGAGTACCTGCGCATCCACGCCATGTTCAGAAAGTGGTGTGGATGCTGTAACACCCTGGCTATTCGGAAGCCAAGATGTCACCTAAAACATCTAACATACATCCATATTGCGGAAGAATTCGAATAAAAACAACTAATGATAGTATCAAAACAACCAAGACATGATGAATATATCCTTCCTTCACCATCTAATCTATTTATTTCAGTTCATTGATAATGAAAGTTCATATGCAGTAATAAATCAACCTCAATGTGGAGAAGGTATCCTTCCTTCACCAATTATAATTTAATTATTACAGTTCATCATTAACGAATGTAGATAGAACTAAATTTAATCTTGAACATGAATAGGATGATGTGAGCAGTAGTGCGTGTCTACTCCCTCCCAAGTGAGCCAACATCGGGGTTACCTAAAATAAACAAACAACGCAAGAGTGAGTCCATGACTCGGCAAGTACATATATCAACAAGATAATCATTCAATATGAATAAGACAAACTCATCATCGAGTTCGATCACATCACAACCGACTACATATGAAGACATGATATGAATGCTCAAAATCAAAGGAATGGATGCACACATGCATATATGCAGTATAGCGGTGAAACACCCGTCGGTGTTCACTCAAGCCCGCATCTTAACAAAAATGCGGGATCCACTTCCGTATGAAGAACGTTTCATACGGGTGTCCAACATTGCCCATCTTGGAGTTAATGGGTCTTACATGCCCATTCGGAATTAATGGGTCTTTCAAATCCACTCGTGGACGGGACATGACAATGTCCAACACCGCCCTGCATGGAATGGTGGGACTTGCAATCCACTTTCGTGGATGAAACATGCATAAAGAATGCATAGAATGAAATACGAATATTGAAAGACATGATAACAAAACATGGATTCAACACATATGAAAGAATATAGACAATCCATCTTCTCTCGTATCATACAAAATCACAGCATGACCATATAAACATTCATCAATCACAATCATTAAGGGTGGCAATGTACTTGCCTTCCGCGATGCGACGCGTTAGTCGGCAAAGGTGATACTCCTAAACCCGAGGCTTCACCTCCTAAACAAGTAAAATAATTTCAATAAGGACATAATATACCCAACACTACTAATCGGCGTTCTACCCTGATTTCCTGATGACTCAAGTCATTCTTACAAAGCCTAAACTGAAAACAACGATTTCTGCCATAAACTGTATCTGGACAGCAGCACGGAAATTAACATAACTCAATGTCTGGAAGTCGAAAAATGGTAAACCCAATTGCTGTAGCTTCTTAACTGACTAATCTACAATACTCTAGTTGACGTGATAAACCAATTTGGCCAATTTAATGGGTTAATAAATGCTTGAACTTTCAGTACAGAAACTGTCAACAGAATGAACAGCAGAATTAAAAAGATCATAACTTTCATTAGGTAACTCAAAATTGAACGTTCTTTACCAATCTGAAAAGGTCATCGAATCCTCTACAATAACCTAGTTGGGTGAACTTTCAGTTTCGACCAATTTCCCTTTCAAAATTTAGGAAATAACCAGACAGTTTATTCTCGTCAGATTTCTGGCAGCAGGTACTAAAACATCCATAACTTTTGACTCAGACCTTGGAATCAAGTAAACTTGGTGGCCACTGAAACTTAAGAACGAGGCCTACATATCTCTAGGAGACCAAACCTTCATATTCTGCCTAAAAATAACCGAAACAACCCCTCCAACATACTGGACAGAACTGAACGAAACGCGGACAGACTGGAATTTAACAAAACTACTCGCTCACTTAACGAAAGACTTCTAGAAATCCCAAGAACACATCGTTACCCTTGACGACGTGGGAGATGACGCTGAGTGAGCCTCGAAGAAGAAGTTGGTGGTGATTTCCTCTTCTTGTTCCACAGCCCACGATCGTCGTCCCGATCCTCGCAAGACCGGCAACGGAAGGAGACCAACACCGCAGCGGGAAGAAGTCTTGAGGGCAGCACCATGGAGGAAAGACCAGGGAGGGAGGAGGCAAGGCGCACGGAGGGGAGGCCAAAGGGGCGGCCAAAGGGGAGAGGAGAGGGAGAAGTGGGGGAAAATTAGGGTTTCCCACCCTTTATGTTGGTGGCCACTAGATGGGCCTATGGGCCTCTAGCCCAGCCCAGTTGTCCAAAAACACAGAAAACCCCTTCTAATCTCCTGATTAAACATTTTTCCAAAAGAAACCTTCTACCGATTAATTATTCTCTCCCGAAAATTAATTCTAGCACTATCGGAGAATTACACTAATTCTCTCTCAATTTGTATTGCACTCTCAAATGAAACTCGGGATATTACAGATGCGCGGGTACTCCGACTTGGAAGTGGCTTCATGTATCAGCAACCAACCATTCCTTGATATCAAGTCCAATTACCTATCGACGACATCCAGGTAATTGGATGTACGCGCTCTCCCGGCAGCCATGCTTCTTAAACATGCAGGCTCGATGATATTTCTCGTGGCTGCTATCTCATCCTCCTCACGACCACTCGAAAGTGGTTGGGGACTACGAACAATATATATATATAATATATGAAGCCGGTTTTAAAGACACAAGCAGCCACTGCTTGGAGACTTTATAGAGAATATATATCACAGACGGTTCCAACCATGAACCGTCTGTGATAGTCAGCTATCATAGACGGTTCTAAACACAAACCGTCAGTGATAGTCAGATATCACAGACGGTTTCATCTATGAACCGTATGTGATAGTCATATATCACAGACGATTTTGAGTTAATAACCATCTGTGATAGTCTACATTACAGACGGTTCTGAGTTAATAACCGTCTGTGATAGTCTACATCACAGACAGTTTGAAAACCGTCTGTGATAACCTCATATCATCACTAACCCATAAACTCAGATGGCTTACGAAACCGTCTATGATGATGTTTATGAACCGTCTGTGAAGACCTTTTCTGTAGTAGTGAGTATAAACAATTATAACCAATATGATCAATTGGATAAGAAGAAATAATGGTCCATATAGACTTGTGGGTACCGTAAAAGTGCTATGTGCGTTCATAGTGTACTTACTAATTTTCTCTGATCATATCTTGAATAGGACACTTTGTTAAATTGATGTACTCATAAACAACTAGTTGGTTGCATATTCTCGTGGTATTAAACTAAACCACGAAAACTGATGGTATTTTCCTAACTATCCCAATTTATTGGAACCAAGCCAATTTTACTTTAAATTATATGTTATTTCGATATCATAGTGTAAGTCATTTTACCTTAAATTCTAAAGAAAAATAGCACGCTCAGAGGGGGGTGGGGGGAGCATGTGCAAATAGTGGAGCTCTTTGTGCATCACTAGGAATGCCAACATTTTTACTAGTTGTGTGAAGGGATACGGGTAGGCTACACTAGCTGACAATTCAAAAATTTTACCATGTAAACCAGGATGCCATGCAAGCAAGAGATCATATATCGTTACCACTAGACGCACAGTGCAGTGGAAGAAGAGTTAGAGTAGCCTGATCCAACATAAAGCGTGTCGATGAAGTGGTCGTAGTCGATCGTCCAACGTCCTCGATGCCGATTGTCTCCTCCAGCAGCCAATCTCGTTCCTTGTGAAGATCATGGATCGTCCTCGTTCAGCACAACAGCAATCGCAACAGCGCCTCTTTGGTATCCACACGTCCAGGGATAAAACACTGTACGCCGGTGTGCTAGCACCAACTCGCACGGTAGAGCTTTCTCGAGAAGTTGGCGGCTAAGGTTTCGGTGGAGCAACTCACGTTGTCTCTCTCGTATCTCCCAATAGCCTCATGCATCTCCTTATATAGAGCCCATGACGGATCCTATCCGAACATATTTGTTTCAACCTGTTAAGTGTGTGACTCTGTAGGTTCATGCGTAGTCAGTTGTGACTCGGAAACTCTTTTGTGACCGTTAGTCGTTAGCAGTTCTGAGCAAGACATAACGATTCCCGAATACATATAAATTATATCGAACGAACATTAATGCAATATAGTCTACAAGTAGGTCCTTATCACTTATGACCAGCTCGTGTCTCTATACGAGCAGTTCATATTTAGTCATGACCAGTTGGTAACTCCTTATGACTAGTTTACGACCAGTCAGTGATCATGTTCGACCAGCTCGTATCTCCATACGACCAGTTCATATCTGATCAAACTGAACGACCTGCTCGTGTATTCTTGTAACATCCCAAAATTTTGGTTTGTTTTGAAGTTTTAAAAATAAAAATAACCATTTGAATTTTCTTGATAAAGTTAAAGCTTAATTTGAATTTTCAGAGTTCAAAAATAATTTAATATGAATAATCCCAACTTCAACTACTGTCAAAATTATTTTATTTGGATTCCTTGTGCTTGGATATATTTTGTAGATTTTTTCCAAGTGCATTTGCTAGTTTCTATTTTCCAAATGGATTTTCTACTATTTTCTAAAAAGGAAAACTATTTAATAAATCTCAGAATCCTTTGGGTTGAATCTCTAACTCCTTGGCCCATTCTCTCCTTCAGCCGGCCTAGCCCAGCTCGGCCTTCCCTTTCTACGCAGCCCGCTCGCGCGTGTCGCTCGCTCTCTCTGCTTGGTGGGGCCGCGCCATCATCTCCTTCTCTAGCTCCTTCTTCGCGCACGCATTGTCCGAAATCGCCATGGCTGGCCGAATCTCAAGCCTCGTCCGACAAAAGCAATCTCCAACTGATTTGTTCTGGGAAAACGCGTCAAACATTATCCTTTTCTTTTCCGCACCCAAATTCGGTGGAATCAAACCCCATATCACCTCCTATCTCTAACTCTATCTCGTGGCCGCCTCGGACTCTTTTTAGGGTTTTCTTATCCGGTCATGCTTCCAGGGTATAAAAGGGACCCCAAGCATCGCCAGGACCTCCTCATCCCGAATCCCCACCTTGTTCCCCTCCTAAAGCCCCAGCACTGTCATAATTCGGAGTTCTAGGGTTTCGGAGCCGCAAGCTTTTCTTTGAATTCCCCCGTCGCGAGCAACACCCTGTCCCTGTGGATTGCGCCGTCGTCTTCCCCGTCACCAGAGCTTCCTCAAGCACCCTTCCTCGACACCGGAGCACCTTTGGTTTTCGTCGCCGACAACAGCCGTACTTCGTCCTTTGCCCCGTCGCCAATCCCAGCCATCACCATCGATCTCTAGAGCCAAAAAGCATACCAGTGTGAGCGCAATATCATTCCCTACCCAATGCACGCACTCGTTGTCGCCACCGTGCCCTGATTCTCCGTTGTCGGCCACGTCCGAAACCTTCGCCGAAAAGATGACATCACCTGATGACGTGGCGGTACACGTGTGTCACCGAGTCATCATCCATCTCAGCCCCGTGCTCGTGTGGCATCCCTATCAACACCCGCATGGCCGACATGTCAATGAACGCGTGGCATGTCCAGATACAACCCAAAACCCTAGTTCGGTGAACCAAGTTCACCGTGAGCCATCTCGCCGACATGTGGGTCCCACATGTCAGGTGGATTTCTTTTTCTTTTCTTTTTGGCTAAAATTCCAGGGGTGACATCAGCTGACGTCATTAACTGATTTTTCAGTATAAAAGAAATTTAGTAAATTCATGGAATTATTATTTTAATTATTTCATGTAATTTCAATCTTCCAAAGCCTATATCTTTTGCATCCGAACCCCGATTGAGTCCATTCAAAAATTTAAATTCATCTAAATTTGAGATCTATTTATGTAAGATTTTTATTTAATTTTGGAGTTTGTTTGCTCTTTGTTATTTTATTTATTTGTTTGCTCTCTGTTATTTTATTTATTTAGTTTATTTGCTCGTTTGCGAGTAGGCGTTGATACTTCGGGAAGTTTTGAGCAAGGAGGAGTACACTAAGATCAAGATCAACCTCAGGATTTATTCCAAGGCAAGTCATAGTCCTTTGATCATATTGAACCTATGATTTCAAAATTATATTGTTTTATGCAATTGCATGCTATCTTTATCAAATGGTTTTGGGATTAGCTATTACCTGTTGTCATTATACCTCCTTTGATTATTTGAATGCAATGAATCCTTTGTTACCCTAGCGTGAATAATTTTATTTGGACATATTCATATCACCAACATGGGTATCGTACAGATACTTAGTTATGCTTAGTTACGATGGGTTCATTATCACATGTGGCATAATGATTAATCTTAACTTAATGAAATATGGAATAGTGGTGGTTAGCCACTGTTGATAAAATTTGGGTACCATAACAGGGTATGTCATTGGTTTTGGTTAAACAAAATGGTTTTCGCTCGGGCGAGTGGATGGTGGATTGAGGGTGTGGGTTTAACACATTTTGGTTGTGGAAAGATCATCCGAGTAACTTGTCAAGGACATAATCTTGTGCGCCATTGAACTGGTCCTTAACCACACAACCACATATCTGGTATGAGACAGACCTGATTAACTAATTAGCAATGTCTTAATTTCGGTTCTGTCATGGAAAATGTGAGTTATGGGAAACGTATCTTCACGGTGGCGCAAGAGGGGGGCCCTATCTTATCGGCAAGACATTCAGTGTTGAAATCTTAGCGAGCAGAATTGGGTTAAGAAGGAGCTTTGTAAATGCCTTGTGATGATCACTTAAGTCGCACACCTAAGGAAGTGTGGTCAAACTCTTTGAGTTGATTAATCTCTTGTGGGTCATGCTGTACAACCTTTTGCAGAGTGTAAAAATATTCAAACAACCGTGTCCGTGGTTATGGACGTGCTCAAGGATTTCACACGGGAGATAGAGTTTCTTAAAAAATGAGTCGGAGTGTGAATGGGAAGTTCACTTGATGAATATAATGTTTGTTTGGTGAACGGGTAATTCACTTGTGGATTGTGTCGATTGGTGAATAGGGGATGCACTTATCATTGGTTTAATTGGGAAGTGAATGTGAAGTTCACTGGTTGTTTCAAAGAATTATTTACTTTTTTATTATTATTTTAAATTACGCATTTTAATCTATTTATTGTATTTATCGTCAATACTATTTTATGCAAAAGAACCATACAGCTAACCTTTGTTCAAGCCTTGCATTAATACTATTTGCATCCATTTCCCCATGACTTGCTGAGTGCTTTATGTACTCACGGCTTTGCGCCATTGTTGATAGTTGAAGAATATCAAGCTACTCAAGAGTTCTTCGCCCAGAAGTATCATGAAAGTTTTACGGATTAGGATGTGTTCTCTACTCGATTGCCTGTGGGCATGTTGATTGGCCTTTTGAAGAGTTTCATTCTGTTGTAAGAGTTTATTTGTTTCTTTAACCCTGTGTGGCAAGTTAAGTAAACGTTGACCATAAAATCCAGTAATTACTATTATCTGTTACTTTGAGATCTTTTTAGTTAAATCGAATAAATGGATGGTATTTCATCATTGTTTTCCGTCTTAGCTAGCTATTGATCTGGAACTAGTTCAGAATACACAGAGGGTTCCTGAGATGCATTTTTGGGTCCCGACAATTCTCCCTTTGCCTCACGATATCTGGTTGAACTCTAGGTGAGATAATTTGTCATCCATGGACTGTTCAATACTTTCTCGATCAAGTGTCGGATAACTTCATATAGTCTACTCTTCGACCACTAGTGGCATGACCATGCACTTTCTTTATCCGACTACATTGAGGGGCCCAGAGATATCTCTCTTGTTATGTTATGAGGGGCAAATCCCATATCTGACCAGTCACATTCCTCCGCATGTTTCATAGCATATCTAAAGGCTACCTTTATAACTATTCAGTTACGGAATAGCGTTTGGTAACCCCTAAGTATACTATTACACAAGTAGAAAACTATGCTGATCTCAGGTCTAAGGATTATACATCATCATTGCTTGAGACCAACTGATGACATATAAAATCATAACAATCTCAATAGTATCTCAATGTGGGTCAATCCAACACCATATTCTCTAACATGTGTTCATATTATTGATTCGATATCCCTATATCCATGACCGGTGAAACATGGTCATCAATCAATACATGTGTTGGTCGATAAGTCACTAGTGTTCTGACCAGTGACATCTGACCAGGGATACATTTAGAATGACATCATATAAGTTAAAAAGCTTCACCAACAAGTCACATACTTATTTGTCTTTATAACCGATGATTCATTCAAGGAACATAATAACATTTATTCTTTAGCTCATAAACATAGATATTATACAATCATCTCTATGATTGCCTCTAGGGCATATCACCAACATTGTGGTCATTTGTGTGGCCATTGGTGCCACTAAAATGCTAAAGTTGTGCATGAAGTTAGGGCTACTACTACTATAGATGTCAAATATGGAAAGTGGGTTTTAGGGATTTTGTAGATGGGTCTAAAAGCGACCTTGTCGGTCTTACAAGTGAAAGAAACCAAGTACTTTACAAAGGGAGAAACGAATGGATGCATAATTGTATTGCTTCTATTTGCACATAATGTTGTTAACTGTGGCAAAGTTGGGCTCACGAAAACATTTGCACTTGGTTCTTTGAATTTTTTTAAAATTTGGCCCCGTTCTGCCACCTTAATTGCAAAAATAGCCCCCCTAGCATCAAATTTACGAATCTAGCCCCTACCGATTGCGGAAGTACCGAAGGTTGACATGCGGCACATCCCGCGCTCGGGGGATGTGGAAAGACGGTGGGCAGCGCAAAAAAATGGGCAAGCGTGGGATCTTGAGGTGCGGTGCGTAAGGTGGTGGGCCTGGCCTAGTTCTGCGCCACAGAAGAGCGGGATCTCACCGGTGCACTTCCCGCGCTCGGGTGGCGCGGAAGCCACCAGTCCTCCTGTCGCTCTCCGGTGGTGCGGAAGGCGGCCGGGCCCGCCACCTTCCGTGCCCGTCTGGCCTGCTGTGATACCCACCATCTTTCCGTGCCCCCTGAGCGTGAGATGTGCCACGTGTCAGCCTTCGGTACTTCCACGCTCGGCAGGGGTCAGATTGGCAAATTTGATGCCAAGAGGGCTATTTTTGCAATTAAGGTGGCAGCACGGGACCAATTTTTTTGAAAAAATTATGGTTCTTTGTCTACACGTTTTAGACTGTTTTTGGATATGCTTGGTTGAGTCTACCTCACAAAATATTCCCTTACCACATTATTCCGAACTTCTATACAATAACACATTTGCTTGGAGTAGTAGACTTGATTACGAATGTACAACCAAGCAGGCAGGCACCCACTCACACAAGAAATATTACATCCCAACCCAATGAGAAGAGACATTCACTCAATTACTCCAGAGTATTGTACTCTAGACTCTAGTGCATATGCAAAAAATCTTTTACATTAACATATTCCATAATGTAATATTCAAAATTTAAAGATAAAGTATTTTAAATAATCAACGGGGGGTTATGATTTTAATAAATTACCCGATCTAAACTAAATCTCTTAAATGATTGCTAAAGGCATAAGGTCATAATAAATTACCCAATCAAAAAAGTATTTTAAATGATTATTAAGAGGCAGTCTAATGTGGCAATAGTAAATTACCCAATCTTTTTAGTTCCTACATTTCCAACTCCTTGTATGTAGGAATTTTACATAGATTCAACATGAAATTTGCTTGCTTAACTCTCTATCAAATCAAGGTTCAAAATATTAGGGAAGTTTCGTAACAAAATGCTGAGTGAGTAACAAAAGTGAACTAACAAACCCAAACTATAAGAAAGAAACCATGAAAGAAAGAGACATTAAGATCGAAATAGGGACTAAGCCACACCTTCTACTCAACAACAAACAAGACAAAAGATTATTAATACCATGATAGATCAATAAGTAACTAAAGATTCTCTCCATCGCTCGTCTTTGTTGCTCTCTTTCTAAATCAAATCTGCTTTAACAGGCCAATAATAAAATAAAAGGCAAAATAACCACCTTAGGAGATGTTTGGATCGTCAGCTAGCTTTGCTTAGCTGAGCTAGGACAAGGTAACATGTTTTAGCTAAAACTTGTTTCTCTTAGCTCCCAGAGCATAAAACAAAAATATGTTTTGATATCTATTTTATTTGGATAAAATAGATACATTGCATCCTACTGAATAATCAACCTAGTAAATTAGTTGTTCGAACATTGTCCACATGGTAGTTGAATCTCTCCCTCGATAAATACGGATGTCGATGGTTGACGACTTGGTGCGAAAGATGGCACCTGCTCACATAGATACATTGCATGCTACTGAGTAGTCTTTCTCCTCTTTGTCGGAGAGTAAGAAACTCTTGGCGTTTGGAGGCAAGCACGCCAGTGGGGACTTGTGCCTTATGAAATGTATCCTTGAATTATTCCCACGGTATATCTCTTCCAGGGTGGAGTGCTTGGTGATTCATCCACCATGCTGCGGCTTGTCCTTGAAGTTGATGGGATGCAAAAAGAGTCTTCTCTTGATTAGTGCATTAGATAGTGTCTAACTTTCTGTCCATATCTCATATCTAATCATCTGCTGCTAGGGGTTCTGGTGCAACTATAAAAGTTGGTGGTCTTGTTTTTTGGAAATCAACCCATCTTGATTATGTGGTGATTCCTCCATTTGTTGTTCCGGGATAGGGTCCTTATGGTACTGGTGATCTGGTTTCTATTTGTTCTAGGAGTCTGGTGTGTTGTTCCATCATTCTGTTTTGATTTTGTTCTACTTGATATCTGTTTCTTTCCATTATGGCCTTTATTTCTGCCATGCTTGGCTGATGATCTTCTGAGTTGGTCTCATTTTGGTGGTCATCATTGCCATGAGTTCTTGTTCTTATTCCTGACGTCTTGGGAATGTATTTCTGCAGCGATTTTGACCAAATACAGATAGATGAGTAAGATCCAGACTTAAGTTAAGTGGAGAAAGATTAAGGTAAGTGCTAAGATGAAAATAAGGAATTGAATTTTGACAAGGATGATATACAAGTACTGATAGAAAAACAAAATATCAATAAATAACATAACTTCTTCATTTATACGAGTTGTATACATACTACTTAGAGTACATAGCACAACTTGTGTTACAACCAAAAGTTCGTCTATTTAGGGTTCACTCTATTTAACAATAAATAACATAACTTCTTCATTTATACGAGTTGTATACATACTACTTAGAGTACATAGCACAACTTGTGTTACAACCAAAAGTTCGTCTATTTAGGGTTCACTCTATTTAACACTACTCTAGCGTACTCTAAATAATACTGCAACTTCTGACGAAAAGTTGAAATTAGTTGAGAAAGAAATAAATATTTTATAAAATCAAATTGAGGTTTTACAAATCTAAGTTTAGATAAGATAGCAATAGAAAGGAGAAGACAGCAATAATACTTATATTTTTATTTTCAGAAGTTCTTTTATAATTTTTCTAATTAAGATTTTTGAAGGTCTTCATTTCCTACTTCCTATAACCAACCTAAGGTCTCAACTTACGGTCAAGCTAAGCTCTGATACCACTTTGTAACGCCCCCCAAAATCTGGGACCGTTAAACTCTTCACAACCACCCAGATGTGCAGTTGCGAAGTAAGCAGCGTCTCAAGCAAGCTTTTGATTACAACGAAAATCAAGCTTTTATTACACAAGATTATGGCTTAACAACTAGTTTTTACACTGACACGGGCATCCAAGCCCAAAATTAATATAATACAAGACAAAAGAACTTCAAACCACAGACACGCTTGAGCGCAGTTGAGACCAAATAATAGTAGTCGTTGCCATCCGTGGGTCCACCGAAATCCTGCTCACAAAGATTCTCTGCACTTTCCCAGGTTTCCTTTGTAGATGTTTTGCAGATATTGCAAGAATGAGTACTACTACCATACTCAACAAGCCACATGGAAATCCTAATTAATTCCATGCTAGGATTATCAAGGGAATGGTACAGTTTTACCATAACAAGTATATGTGGATGCATTTGAATTTAAAGTAGTTTATAAAACAGTAAAACAATAATGAATATAGTATTAGGGGTTTCTCAACCATTGCACAAACCAACTTAACATCTCAAAAACTCTACTTATGCCTATGTATTGGAATCACCCATTAACACAACTTCATTTACCGGAAGCACGGCATATTCGAATACCTTTAATTATACACTCTACAGAGTTGCCCAACTTTACCCACACCTCAAGCTTGTACTATCAAAACATATACACGCAACATGTTAGCGTGCAACTGAGCTGAGATAACAAAGCCTTTTCACTGCTCAATCTTTCTAGTCTCTATCCGGTAGGTTCAAAATCCATACAGCCATCGGGAGACCACCGGCCAACAGTGGAATTTGCACTCCAAGGCTGAAGGGACCATACCGTTGTGTAGACCAGCGAGTGTCCCTATAGGCCCACTCCTGTCTCACCCTAATTCCTTCTGCTCTATCACATAAGAGTAGTTGACATCACTACTACAAAAAGGCTAATACTGGATGCCTCATCACACACGGTTGGCCAAAACCGTCTGTATTACATGAAATCACAGACGGTTTTGGTTTAGAGACCGTCTGTGTAAATGGATGTGCTAAAAACCGTCTGTGAAGAGGAAATATCACAGAAGGTTTGTGTTTAAAACCGTCTGTGAAGTAAACCATTATCATAGACGGTTTGTAACAAAAAGCTGTCTGTGAAACTTCTAAGACAATTCTTTTAACTAACCGTCTGTGATAATGGTATACTTCACAGACGGTTTTTATTAGAACCGTCTGTGATAATTAAATGATTCGACTCCCGTGCGTTATGCATGCGTCTCTTCGTCTCCCGCGCCGACGGGCGCCGATGCATCTCTTCGTCTCCCACACCGATGTAAATGTGTATCTTCGACGTTAATTTATAAGAGTGATATACTATCGCGCGCCATGGCAGCACGCATGGTTCGTATTGCATGAATAGTACACCATGGTGAGCACACGGAGCATGACGGAGCGGGCGAGGAGGTCGGCGATCGTTGTCCTTGATCTTCCTGACGAGGTCGTCGTCCACATCGTCGGCCTTGTGGCCGCGAGCTCTCCTCAGCCCATGGCTGACCTCTGCAGCCTACGAGCCACGTACTGTTCTTTTGTTTTTGGTATAGAGGTATGGTTATAGTCAGTTTGTGAAGATGACTGTAGCGTACAAAACCGAAAAGTCGTATCATGATACGACACAAAAAATAAAATCTCGTGATGATTTTGTTTTGTGTCCACAATATCCAGTAATTAATTCTTGTATTAAGATTCTATATATCGTCTTGAATTTTAGTTGCAAGGTCATGTACAAGGCGTCCAAGGCGTGCGCCGTGGGGATGCGCGTGGCGCTGGAGCGGGAGGAGGCGATGAAGTGGCAGGACTACGAGAGCTACCTCACCGTCGTCAACCACCTGGCCACCGTCGGCAACCCGGAGGCCTGCTTCATTGTCGGCTTCGCGCTTGTCTTCACGCCCCAAGACAAGCAGTGCGGCCTCGTGTTCCTTGAACGGGCGGCCGACGCCGTCGCCGGCCACAAGACCGCGGCCTACGTGCTCGGCCTCCTCCTCTACACGGCAAGCGAGACGCGCGACGTTGGGAAGCAGTACATCAGGCAGGTCGAGGGCGAGCCGGCCACCGGCGGGTGCGAGACGGCCAAGAGGACCAACCGGGAGTGCATGCGGTGCCAAAGGCTCGCCGTGGACATGATCCAGGCGGCGGCGTGGGGGAGGATGGTCGGGCCGCCACTGGGCCAGGTGTGGGCGCTGTCAGAGGACGGCTACTGGTGCACGAGCACCGGC
Source organism: Ampelocalamus luodianensis (assembly GCA_036346255.1). NCBI lineage: Eukaryota > Viridiplantae > Streptophyta > Magnoliopsida > Poales > Poaceae > Ampelocalamus > Ampelocalamus luodianensis. The sequence continues at coordinate 26,440,069 of CM070623.1, forward strand.
TGCGGCGTGTCAGGGTGGGACTAGGGATGGCAATTGTGCCCGATTACCCGTGTACCAGCGGGCCAATACCCTAATAGAGGTGGGTATGGGCGTTTTTCTTTGCCCACGGGCATGAAAATGGGTACAATTTCTTGCCCATCGGGTAAACGGGCGTGGGCATGGGTAAGCTCTACCCATGCCTGCTTCGCCTGATTACCCGCAATCTACACTGACAGGTGAGACCGTAGAACACCCCACCATCTAAACTCCAAAACCCTAACCACTCCTCCAGTCTTCTCAACTCCAGCCTTCCACTTTCCAGCCGCCAGAGCCCGAGTCCCAGACTCCTCACGCGCCCCTCGTCTCCCGAATCCCCGATTTTCCTCCCTCAATCCCCCGTTCTCCTCCCAAGCGTTCCCACTTCCCAGACGCTGCCCCGTCCTCCTCCCAACCGGCCGTAGTCCAGATCCGCCCCCGTCGCCCGTCGGACCGTCCTCCTCCCGGCTTGGCCTTCTCCTCCCGCCCAGGCGCCGCTCCCTCGGTCTTCATCGCCCCTAGGGGCCACCTCCGTCGGCAGATCCGCCCCCCGTCGCCCGTCGGCTCATCCTCCTCCTCCCGACCCGGCCTCCTCCTTCCGCCCAAGTGCCGCTCCCTCAGTCTTCGTCACACTGCAACCTCCTCCCCAAGCGACGCCCCCTCCTAGGCTTGGTTTAGGTAAAGTGTCCATGCAATCAGGCCATGGATGGCCGATATACAACAACTCTTTCAATTCTACACATTCTGTCATTTATCTATATCAGAATGTGTCAAATGTTCTGAATTTTCAATTTGCATTTATATATTTATCACAGATCACTTCCAAACGAGAGAGAACTTCTCTTTATACGCCATGTTTTGTTCTACACCATCAATGATTTATCACAAGATTAAACCTTAACCTAAAGCAACTCACCAAAAGAAAATAGAAATAAAAACTTATGATCATCATCTGGAACCAATTTATTCAAATACTAGAATAATTATCATGAATTAATTTAATTTTTACCAAATTTTTGGAACTATATTTCACCTACAGACAAAAGGATGACGGTTCTATTATGGGACCGTTTGTGATACGTCTCACAGACGGTTCTATTATGAACCAGTCTGTGATATGAGACTATATCACAGACGGTTCTATTATGGATCCATCTGTGACACGTATCACTAACGGTTCCATAATAGAACCGTCTGTGATATACCTTTATTAATAGGAGCCCGCGCGCTAGGGTTTGCGCCCTAACTCGTCACTCCCCAACACGCGCTAGGGTTCGGGACTTTGGCTGGGCTCCCGCATCGCGACTCCCCCGCTGCCGATTCGACCTCGCCGCCATCTCCCTTGCCGAATCGAGCTCGCCCCGCCATCTCCATCGCCGAATCGAGCTCGCCCCGCCATCTCCATCGCCGAATCAAGCTCGCCCCGCTATCTATGCCGCCGAATCGAGGTACGCCGCTCCCCTATGCTCCCTCGGCTACCTCACCTCAGCCAGATCTGCCTCTCTCCCCTGGATGTGGGTTGTGCTGGTGGTGGCAGGTGTTTGCCGCCGTTGCCGCGTCGTGATCCGTGACCGGATCATGATTTCTTTATTTACCATGGACGCCTAAGAAATCTACCAAGCAAAGATGAGGAGGATGAGACGAGATGCGCCAAGGACATCTCGTCTGGCGGATCGCTTCATTAGCATGAATTGATGCCTTGAGATGTTAGATTACCTGCTGTTATGTATTGTGTATAGATTAATTGTGCCTTGAGCTGTTAGATTACCTGCCGTTATGTATTGTGTATAGATTGTGCCCTTGAATGATACTTCTATGATGAATTGATGTCACAAATGCAATTGGATGTGATAGTGTATAGATTAATTGTGCCTTGAGCTGTTAGATTACCTGTTGTTTTGTATTGTGTATAGATTGTGCCCTTGGATGATATTTCTATGATGAATTGATGTCACAAATGCAATTGGATGTGATATTGTGTATAGATTAATTGTGCCTTGAGCTGTTTGATTACCTACTGTTATGTATTGTGTATAGATTGTGCCCTTGGATGATACTTCTATGATGAATTGATGCCACAAATGTAATTGGATGTAATATTATGTATAGATTAATTGTGCCTTGAGCTGTTAGATTACCTGCTGTTATGTATTCTTCTATGATGGATCCTGATCTCTTCTCTATAAAGTCTCTAAGCAGTGTCTACTTATGCCTTTAAAACCGGCATCATATATATATTATGTATATATTGTTCGTAGTCCCTCAGCCACTTTCGGGGGGTTGTCCACGCAGCATGAGGAGGATGAGACAGCAACCACGGACAACTTCATCGAGCCCCTGCAAGTTCAAGAAGTATGGCTGTCGAGAGAGCGTCAGGACATCCAATTACCTGGATGTTGTTGACAGGTAATTGGATGTCGTTGTGTTTAGAAAGTGACGTGAACGCACAACTACTCCAACTGGTATCATCCACGTTACATTCTGAACACAGCGACGTCCAATTACCTGTCGACGACATCCAGGTAATTGGATGTCCTGACGCTCTCTTGGCAGCCATGCTTCTTGAACTTGCAGGGGCTCGATGAAGTTGTCAGTGGCTGCTGTCTCATCCTCCTCATGCTGCGCGCACGACCCCTCGAAAGTGGCTGAGGGACTACAAACAATATATATAATATATATATGATGCCGGTTTTAAAGACAAAAGCAGCCACTGCATGGAGACTTTATAGAGAAAAATCATCACAGACGGTTTCAGCTACAAACCGTCTATAAAGAAAAGTCATCACAGACGGTTTCAGCTACAAACCATCTATAGAGAAAAGTCATCACAGACGGTTTCAATAACAAACCGTCTATAGAGAAAAGTCATCACAGACGGTTTCAATAACAAACCGTCTGTGATAGTTAGCTATCACAGACGGTTTTATCTACAAACCGTCTGTGATAGTTAGCTATCACCAAGGTTCAAGAAAGCGCTAGACGCTATGCCGGCGGTGACCCGGGACCTAGGGCCTAGGCGGACTAGGCGGCGCCTAGGCGGTGACTAGGCGGCACCTAGGTGGTGACTAGGCAGCGCCCAGGCGGTCGGCTTGATTACGGTGCAAATAAGACCACAACAGGAATAATTTGATAAATTGAGCAAGCATCAGACATCAAATTGAGCAAGATAGAAGGAAAATTATCTGAAGAAGCAAGACATATGCAATTTGATGTAGTCATGTATATTATCTTTTCTCCAAGGCTCCAAGAGCTTGATGTAAACATGTATCATGTATATATTGTAATCAAATAATGATGTAAACCTGCATATTTAATCAATGATGAGTTATTTTGCTACTGTGTTGTGTGAGAAAGAATGTATGAATGATTGATGAATGAATGAAACTATGAAAGTATGAAACATATTCAGCCACACAATTCAAATACTTGACATAAAAAATAATCAAAATATCATAAGTTCATAACATGACAGTGCCAACTCCACATAGCAAGCAAAATACTAATAGAGTTTATGATGAATTGATAAGATGAGTCAATATGTCAATCAAGAGTTAGTGTCTTCGTCCTCCTCTTCCTCATAATTCTTGGTAACAACCACCTCAGTTAATGTGTGCTTACAATCAGTTAATCATACACTAACCATGCAAGTAATATCAATTATCAAGTCCAAGTGCCAAGTAATATCAGTATATCACAGATTCACAGAAGTAGAATATCAATATCAATACATGCATTCATACACTGATTGTATGCTGCTTAACTGATTGTCAATCATACATTCATACACTAACCATGCAAGTAATATCAATATCAATTATCAAGTGCAAGTAACATCAATAATTCAGACATTCAGTATATCACAGATTGCCAGATTCATTTGGTTGAGCTCAGGAAGTCATCAATCATCAATGTTATATCATATATGTACTCACTGCCCTTTCAGTCTTTCACAAAACTACAAAAGATGCACCAGCACCAGACTAAACTTCAGACAGCACCAGACTAAACTTCAGACATTCAGATTTTAGAGTTTCAGTCTTTCAGACATTCAGAACTCAGAAGTGATCTAAAACTCAGACATTCAGTCTTTCAGACAATCAGCAATCCTTTCACAGTCTTTCACCTTTGCGAAATGAACCTGTCATCAAAAGCATGAAGAACATGATCACTGGTCAGACACATTTCTTGCTAAGAGCCGAAGTCAAGAGAAAAAGGAAGAACTATGGTCTGTGGATTCAAGCCATGAAGAACATGGTCATCAAATGCATGAAGAACATGGTCACTGCCTCACCGGTCAGACACATTTCAGCAGCCAATCAGCAGGGAAGGAAGTAGGCAACAGCAGAGCAAGACTGAGGGGGAGCTGCGGTGCTAGGGGGAGCGAGAAGAGAGGGGACGACGGCGGCGTAAGGGTGGAGCAGAAAAGGAAGCAGGCGCCAGGCAGCAACAGAGCAAGACTGAGGGGGAGCTGTGGTGCTAGGGGGAGTGAGAAGAGAGGGGACGACGGCGTGAGGGTGGAGTAGAGAAGGAAGGGAGGCATTGGAGGAGGGGAGGGCGGCGGCGCCGGGTAACTGAGAAGAGAGGGGAGAGGGGAAAGTAGCGGCGTGGGAGGGGGAGCAGAGAGTGGAGCATTGCATGGGAGGGCAGTGAGGCAGGAGGAGGGGCCAGAGAAGTGAGGTCGGCGGTGGGGGAGGAGAGGGAAGAGGCGTATGGCATACCTCTATTCGATGGCGGACGACCGCGTTTTGGAGGCGACGACCTCGATGCGGTGGTAGAGATGGAGGGCGAGCTCCAATCGACGGCGGTGAGCTCTAATCGGCGGTGCAAGATGGCTAGAACCGGGCTGAGCTCGACTTGGCGGCGGGGGAGGCCGAACCCTAGCGCACCACAATGTGGTCGGGGCGTCGGGCGCTATTCCCTTCTTATCTTCCGCCTCGGCGCCCGCCTCGCCTAGCGCCGCCGAGAGCCACGGAGGATCAGAGGATCGCCTTGCTTCATCTCGGCGCTTGGCTCGCCTAGCTCGCCGCCTAGGATGAAATCGCAGCGGGTGAGTGACGACTAGCGCCTAGTCGGCGCCTAGAAAGCGCCGAGCGCCGACTTTTACAACCTTGGCTATCACAGACAGTTTTATCTACAAACCGTCTGTGAAAGTTACCTATCACAAACGGTTCTGAGTTAATAACCGTCTGTGACAGTATGCATCATAGACAGTTTGAATAACCGTCTGTGATGAATCATGTCATCACTGACCCATAGACTCAGACGGCTCACGAAACCGTCTGTGATGACGTTTTTGAACCATCTGTGAAGACCTTTTCTGTAGTAGTGCATCCTGTAGATATTTAATTGGAAGAGCACTATACTAAGCTAGGGAGTAATGACCACACTTGTGGTTGAGCGGTTTTCTATGTCTGTTACTTTGGCGTAAGGTTCTTGTCCTTACTTGTCTCTAGTGAGGAAATGGACCAACACCAACTCGTGGCTATCCTTTTGCTTGATCTCAGCTTTGACTTACTTTTAACACAAGTCTAGTAGGTTGTCCAACTTCCTGGTCTCAACCCTCAACTCTTCACCAAACCATTGGCGAACCACCAATACTCTTTTTAGGGTTTTTAAACACATTGTGTGACATAGCTAAATATATAGATATCATTTTATGTGAACTTGTCAAGGTGAATATGGCCTACAAGTGTTAGGTGGTTTTGTCTATGGGGTAATAGGATTTATCTAATTATTATGGCATTCAAAAATATTATTTCAATATTTAAAGTAATTGGCACAAATACAATAATGAAAGTAATAATATAAATATATGAATTATAGAATCAAAATGATCAAGGAATGTGACTTGCATCCTTGCACAAAGTCCTCTAGATACTAGTCTTGTTCGGTGTCTTCTGGAGTCTGGTCGTTAAAGTCGTGACCTAGCGCAAAAAAAAAATCCAAATAAAATTCGGCTCGACAGGGAATGAGCTGGAAACAACATGCAAGTAAATAAAATCAGAAAAGAAACATAAAGGAAGGTGGTGTGTGATGGTGGAGGTTTATCTGGTGCTTAATTGGACTGAACAGAGTGGAGAAATGGATTCATGGGATTGAAACAATCGAAAAGGACATATAATGTCAATTTAGGGTTTCAGAGTGAAAAAGTGTCGGATAAAGAACATTTTTTACTATTCATATACGAAAATGGTTAATCATGTTTACTGTGCATTTTTGGATTAGAAACAGTAATTAGGGTTTACTGTTTTTGGATTTGAATAGTAATTATAGTGAACAGTAATTACCATGAGTAGTGTTTAGCTGAAAAGTATGAATAGTGTCTAGACCGAAACGTTTGAACAGTAATTGGGTCAGCCCAATTACTGTGGCATCCCACGGCCGAAAAGGCCAGGCCTTAAAGGCCAAGCGCTTGGGCAACCTTGAGCTGCTCTCGGCTTTGCCCGAGCCAGCGGTGGCGGTCGTCGGCGATAGCGTCGGGTGGTGAAGGGAGGTTCGTGGTGGCGCGGGTAACCCATTTGGGGATTTGCCCGGGCAGAGGTAGCTCGGTGAGGTTCGTGCGACGGTAGAGGCGCACGACTGAGGTAGGGGAGTGGCGCGGCAGTGTCCGGCCAAGCTCTGGCCAAGGTGAGTGGTGCATGAGCTTTAGTGGCCGATAGAGATCACGAGGGTGGTGGTGGGGTGGCTTGAGGTGGTTTGAGGTGTGTCGGCGACAGAGGCTGTGGCGGGGCAGCGGGGAGGGGCGGTGCTGGCGAGGCTCCGGTGGGGTTGGGGAGGAAAGATGGTGGGGAAAAGCTACAGGAGGGTGAGGGAAAGCTTACCGCAGGCTCAATTTGGCGGTGGGAAGGACAGAGGTGGTGAATCAGCATCGGACTCGTCGGAGAAGAAGTGTGGGGCGGCGACGGGTTCTCGAAAATTGGTCGGCCTTGGAGGGAGTGGGTGATGGGGGGTTGGCGGAGGTGGGAGATGGAGAGGATGGCTTGCCCGGGGTGGCTTTATATAGGCTCGGAGAGGCGGTAGGAGTAGGGAGGCGGTGCGGCAATGGCGGCGACATGTGCGGCCGGGAGCGGTTGGGTAGCGCCGGGAGAGGCGAGGTGGCGGGGGAGGTGGCGGTGGAGGTGCGCGCCGCATTCAAGGCGAGGCGAGGTGGCCTGGCACGCTGGCGGGGCGCTGGCGGAGGTGGCGCCAAGGAGATAGCGTCGGGGAGGTCACGCTGGGGAGGACGAAGGGGGTGGCGTTCGGATGGAAAATCTATTTTCGGGTGGAGAAAACGGAGTGGCCAAAAGGGGGAAGCGGATTGGGAGAAAATCTTCCGAATTGGGAAATTTTTGGAATTCAAACCAAAAAGCTTCCAAAATTTTTGAAAACCTGAAATTTTGGGTTGTTTCAAAACCTATCCAAACAAAAAACAAACATCGTCTCAATCGTCGACTCAACAACAAAACCAGAAGCACAAGATAAAAAAAAAGCTACTAATAATACCACAAGAGATAAATATGGTACTAAAATTTCTCTCTCACTCTCACCTCCCCTGGTCTATCAGGCCAAGAAGAAGCAGAAAGGAAAAAATAAGCACTAGAGAAAAAAAAAACCCAAAACGGGAGAGAGAAGGAGACAGCAAGGAGGGAGTCTCAGAGAACAAGTACAACATTGATACCGAGACGGAACGGAGAACGGCACCACCAACACAGAGCGTCAGAGCCGAACCAAACAGCAGCCAGCAGCCCAGCAGCAACCTCGCACCACCACCCCCACCTCGGTCGCAGCAGCAAGCCGCCGCTGCCGCCGCCGCCGCGCGGCACTCGAATCCCCCTCTCGGGGCAAGCAAAGCACCCCACGACAGTACGCCTCGGCAGTCCGCGTTTTGCAGCGGTAGCAGCGTGGGGAGCCCGGTTGGAGATCGCTTCCTGCACCTCCTGCCTCGCTTCCTCCTCCGCGCCTGGGAGAGCGCGCGTGCGCTTGCTTAGCAGAGGTGAGAGCTCCCTGAACCCGTCCCAATCGCGCCCCCGGGTCGATCCGCTCCCACGCGCGCCGCGGCCGGCAATGGCGACTCACCTTGCCCGGCGCCCAATGGCGGCGCGCCGCTCGCCGGCGGGGTTTCAGGCTCGTGATTTGGGCGCCGGGGAGTTCGAATTCGGGGGGAAAAACCCTAGCTTCCGGTCGGAATTGGGGTGGTCCGGATTGGATCAGAGGGGCGAGCTGGGGATTTAGTTTGAACTCTGCACTGCCATGGTGGCGCAGGTTTGGTCGTCCGGTGGAGGTTTGATGCGGGTTCGTTGTTTGGTGGATGTTTATTTGCTTTGTGCGTGGAGATGAGCTTGGGAGTTTGAATTTGGTGCGAAACCCTAGCTTTCTTTACCTTTTGGATTGGGGTGCTGTGGATTGGATCAGAGGAGCTTGGGTCCGTCTGAGTTGGAGATGTCGTTTGAATTTTGAATTGTGTGCTGTCCAAAATTCGGTCACTTGGGGGAGCTTGTGATTTGGATTATCTGTTTGGTGGATGTTTTGTGTTTGCAGATGAGCTCGGAATTTTGAATCGATGAATTCGGTGCAAAGCCTCCCTTCTTATCATTTGTTGGAATTAGGAGTAACTGGGTTGGATTGGAAGAGTCTGAGGGCTGAGGCGTCTTATTTGGTAATTTTTCTTTATGGTGATGTAGGCATAAGCTCATCTGATCTTGGTAAGATGGCAGGTGGGCCTGTGTTTTAGTTTGTGGATTCTGGATTGGAAGGTTCTTGATTTTGCTGTAGTTGGTTTGGTTTACATGAAGAAAATTAGCTGACAAGCTTGAATTTTGCGCAGTGTGCATAAAGGCTGCATGGTCGGACCAGGGAAACTCTTGTTTGTGTTATCCTGTTTTGGGTTTAGTTCTGAAGTTATACTCTTTTTTAGTTTATAGTTGGCCTGGGCATACCATTTTAGTGCAACTATTAATGCGATTTCATTTCTTTGTGGTTAATTCTTTGCATGGTGTTGAGCTCACTGGTCACTGCTGCACAAAATTCGGTGTAAAGTGCCTTTTGTCCTGTAGTTTTCATAAATTGTATCTGGTTTGGCTGTTTCAAGCTCTTCGTTTGTGATGGATTTTCTTTATTGATCTTATTTTGTCAAAAACATAATCTTCCAAATGAGTGGAAACTTCCGATTTTCTAAGGCACATGCTTGACGAATTTTGCTGTCCAAACTGAAAATTGGTTATTAAATTTACCATAATCATGTCTGTTTTAATTCCCAGAGATGTCAATACCATAGGGTTTGATCACATTTTGTCGGCTTATTTGGTGTTCTGGATCTTACCTACTGGCTATGGCCATTAGCCAATAAAAGATTTCGAGCTCCCGCACAATTTGCTGAAGAGCTTTAGATGTTGTCACCACTGACACAAACTAGTAAGACTCCCAAACATATTGCTGGGGTTACAGAGTATATTATTTTATTTTAGGAAATAAATTTTCCTGACACGGCAATGACACATTATACTAAACATACATTCAGTTTGCAAAGCTTTGGACCTATCAAATGCCCAATAGCCCATGGAAAAAATAGTTTGTGGAGGCCAACACATTTTTTAGTAATTGACTAATCCATTTATTATATTATATCAATGTTTATATTTTGAATATGTGTGTTTAGAAATATATATCATTGATGATGTGTATTTCCAGATCACATAGTGAGTTCTCTCTCTCTGTCTCTCTCTCTCTTGGTCTAGTGGGTAGGGAGTTCACACACTATTTTCTTTTCATCGGTGTTTGTTCAAGTTATGGCAGTCTGTATTGGATTGGAGGACTTTGTATCTGTAGTATTTTATCACTTGGAGATAAAGTTCTACACCTATTCATTGTTCTTGGATAATCCCATGGGCTATAGGCATTTTCTTTCATGCTTTTGTTGGTACTTTATGTTATGAATAGTGCTTGTATTCAATATGAGGCCAATGGGCCAGTATATATACACAAATACATATGGTAAATATGCAAAGAACCCCTTATAACAATGGGGAATAACACATGTACATATACATCTCTAACACCCCCCCTCAAACTCATGGTGGATCAACAACACTGAGTTTGGAGAGGTAGAAACCATGCTGAGCTCGAGTCTGGGCCTTCGTGAAGAAATCCGCTATTTGAAGCTCTAAGGCACATACCGAGAGCAATCACCGATCATGCACACAAGACCGCATAAAGGAAGCATCAACACCAATATGCTTGGTAAGCTCATGCTTCACAGGTCACGCACATCGATAGCACTGCATTGTCGGACAAGAGCCGAGTCGGTGTAGTGACGAAACACCAAAATCCTCAAGTAACCACCGTGAGCAAGTAATCTCTGCCAAGAGAGCCATAGCACGTAACTTCGGCCTCTGACTCGAACGGGACATCGCATCTGCTTCTTCGCCTTCCGTGCAATGAGAGAACCACCAAGAAAAACACAAGAAGCGAGATAGACCGCGATCGAGGGATCGCCGCCCAAGTAGCATCCGAATAAGCTCGTCAGAACGAAGTGGAGTTTGGAAAGAAAAGACGGCGAGAGATAGTTCCACGGAAGGTATCGCAGAACTCAAGAAGGCGGTCAGAGTGGACTCGAGTGGGAGCAGATACGAATCGACTCGTAATGTGGATGGATAAGTGATGTCCGGACGAGTAATAAAGAAGATAGACAAGACTCCCAACAAGATGACGATAGCGAGTCGGATCGTAAAGAGGCTCGCCATCGAGAGTTTGAGGTGAACATTGAGCTCCATGGGAGTCTCAACAAGATACGATCAATGAGAGAGGCACGATCAAGAAGATCCCGAATATACTTCTCTTGAGACATAAAGAAACCATCCGAGTGGAAGTAACCTCAATCCCAAGGAAGTAACGAAGAGGACCAAGATCCGACATAAGAAATCGCTCACTAAGACGAGCCTTGACAAAGGCAATGTACTCGAGAATCATCGCCAGTAATGATCATGTCATCAACATACGTAAGAAGAAGAGTCCACCAGGCGACGGCGTGGACAAAAGCGCAGGATCATGATCACTAGTGAAAAGCCGCAGCAGTGACTACGAGGAGAAGCGCCAAACCAAGCACGAGGGCTTGCTTAAGGCCATAGAGAGCGGCGAAGGCATGCACCATGCCCTCAGAGCAGAATACCCAGCGGCGGATGCATGTAGACCTCCTCACGCAACTCGCCATTAAGAAAGGCATTCTTGACATCAAGTCGAGAAAGCACCAGCGATGGCGATGACGCCACCGAAAGAAGAGCGCGAACAGTGGTCATGTGGGCCACAGGAGCAAAAGTCTCGTCGTAGTCAACACCATGCTTCGCTGGAAGCCACGAGCAACAAGACGCGCCTTATAGCGCTCAAGAGAGCCATCGAGCGAGTCTTAATCTTATAGACCCACTTACACGTGATGGGACGAGTGAGATGGAAAAGGAACAAGATCCCAAGTACCAAGACGCTCGAGGCGCAAGCTCTTCGGCCATGGCAAGTCGCCACTCGGGGTGAGTAACAAAGATCCCGTAGGAGACAAAGCTCACGAGTAGTCGCACCAAAAAGGCAAACGGGCGGAGGCGAATCGATCGGGCGATCGCGAGAGCGTAGCGAGGAGAAGATGACCCATCGTAAGATGGAGCATCGTAAGAAGATGGAACATCAGGAGAAGATGACTCATCGGAAATATTCTCAATACGAGGTCGACGAGTGTAGACGATAGTGGGAGGAGCCTGGGGAGTCGTAGGAGACGACACAGGCGGCAACAACGGCGGAGAGGCCACAGGGGGAATATGTGGAGACTCAGTAGGACAGGTGGACGAGGGCAAAACAGATATAGGAGTATCTGGAAAGGTCAAGAAAGACAGAGACTCCACAAAGGAAGCCGAAGGAGAGGCAGGACGTGGGTAGAATGGACGAGACTCGTCGAAAGTCACATCCCGAGAAACCCGTATCCGACGACCAACAGGATCCCAAAGACCGATAGCCCTTGTGCTCGCAGATCGCACTTCGTAAAGACACACTCAGCAGATCGGCGGTCAGTTTGGTGCGTTCTCGAGGGGCGAGGAGAACGTAGCAAACACAGCCAAACATATGAAGAGCAGAGTAGTCAGGAAGAAGACCACAGAGACGCTCAACAGGGATCGCACCCTTAAGAGCAGAAGAGGGCTGGATGTTGACGAGATAGTGGCGATGGAAAAAACCTCGGCCCAAAAGCGAGGTGGAATGGAGGCGGCGATCATCGAGCACGAGCCGTCTCAAGGAGGTGACGATGCTTGCGCCGCCGACACCATTCGAGCATGAGCACCGTGACAAGAAAATCGAGCGAGAGTGCCTCGCCAAAGAAGGAAGTCGCGAGGTGACGAGAGAGGTACTCGCCAGAATCGGCCACGAAAGACACGAATAGGAGTGGAGAATCGTGTGTGTATCATAGTGGCAAATTGTTTATAGATAGGCAAGGCCTCACTACGAAGACATGAAATATATCCAAGTGTGGCGAGAGAAATCATCTATAAAAATAATATAATAACGATGACCCTTTCAAACGGCGAGAGCTGACCCAAACATCCGAGTGAACAAGATCAAAGGACGCCGAGACACGCCTCACTATGAGGATAAGGAAGTTGAATCTGTTTACCTAACGTGCAACCCTGACAATCTAAAGACACGTCTCCTGAGACAGACCCCAGAAGACCACGACGAACTAAGGACGACAGACGAGAGCCACATAGATGGCCAAGACGGTGATGCCACTGCTGGAAAGAGCCAGCAGACGGTGGCGAAGCGAGAGATGGCGGCGATGGTGGCGGCGGAAGGAAGGTGAAGCTACCAAGCTCCCAAAGACGCCGTGAGTCAAGGCGCCGAGGCCGAACCAACCGAGCTCCCGCGGCGGTCCCGAATACAACAAGAGTCGAGTCGAGAATGACCCGACAACCAAGATCGATGTCGCCCACAGAAAGAAGTCGCATGGTAAGACGAGGAACATAAGCAATGTAGGAATATGAAAAGATGAGTTGCTAAGAGGGCCTCACTGAGACGAAAGAGATGTACCATCGCAGTAAGAACACCGACAGGAGAATCAAGGGTGTAATGAAAGACGAGTGGAAGGATCAAGTCATGTGAAAAGATGCTCCGTAATCAAGAATCCACGGGAGGTACCGATCGTGTAGAAGGTGGTCTCTCGGTGCGAAGAGTCGATGAGCGCAGCGCAGAACTCGCCGAGGAGAACACAGGCGGCAAGCAGCGTCGAAGTCCGGCTATCTCTCGCTCGCTGAGAGAAATCGCTAAAGAAGTCGATGTAGAAGCACCGATGCGGCGCTAGTAGAAGAACGCGCGAAAGATGTCGCTTCTTATAGCATCGACTCAATGTGGCCGACCTTATTGCAAGAGGAGCAATGAGGACGACCACCGCCGGATGGAGGCGGCCGCCACCACCGTGGCGGGCCGGAGGAGGCAGCAGTCGACGCGTGGAGCCGCTTGGTAGCAGCGGCGGCGGCGAGCACGAGGGGAGTGTAGCGAGCCGCACCACTCAGCGAGTCTCTCCGCACGTATCTCGCAAGAGCCTCCGTGAGAGTGACACGAGGGTGGCGTGCAAGGAGCCGGGCACGCCGCTCAAACTCAGGAGAAGGCGCAGTAAGGAACTCGAGATCCGCTGAAACTCCGGATCGACGACGTATAGCAAGGCAAAGATCGACAGAGCTACGGCCAGCGAAGGCGGAGAGAGTCCACCGACGCCTGCAAAGCAGAGCTCGAGCGTAAAGGCGCCAACAGAGCATCACCTGCTGAAGAGAGTGCTCTCGCGACCACGGACGTGTAGAGAGCATCACCGAGGGCTCAGAGCGCCGCGAAGGTGAGTCCACATCAAAAGCGATGAGATAGTCCCACAACCTCGTAAGAGAATCGAGGCCGATATCGGGCGATGAGGACAGCAGCGGCCAGCGCCGCCGCCGCACCACCGAGCGTAGGCGGTCAGCGATCCTTGTAGAAGTCCGAGCCTCTGGTAGGCGAGATAGCCTCATCATCGCAAAGCGGGCGGTTCAAAGCAGCCTTTGTTTGTTGGGACAGATGGAACAGCGCCGGCTCGTCGGAGGTGTAGGCAAGGCGCGAGTAACATCGCCGAGAGGACGCCCGAGACGAAGACCACGCATGTGGATGCGCATGCGAGACACGAAGTCGGTGTAATTAACACCATCAAGATCACCGCAACGAGGAGGAAACGGTACCCATTGGTAGCGGGCCGATCGACGGCGGCGACCAAGACAACGAAGTCTAACAGCGTACCGACGGCGCGGCGTTAAACGACGTTTTTTTTTTTTTTTTTTTTTGGGCTCTTTAGACAAAAAGGTCGAGGCTTACTTGGCTCGCCGAGACAAACACCCGAAGCGCTCGCTAGGTTGCTCAGCGGCGCGGCGCGCGAGGAACGGCGCGGCGGCGGCGCGGAATGGAAGCGGCGGCGAGGGGCGCGGGCGCCGGAATGGCGCGCGGCGGCGTCGTCTCAAGCAACGCGCGGCGCGCGAGGAAGTTATGGCGCGACGGCGCGCTCGTAAGGCGACGGCGGCGGCCCGGAAGGCAACGGCGGCGCGTCGTAAGGCAACGGCGGCGCGGAGAAGACTCGGCGCCGACGAAGAAGAAGTCCGGATCGCGCGGATCGCGACAGCCGAGGCCGACGGCGTCGCGTCGGGCGAAGACCGGCGTCGCCGAGCGGCAGGCCGTCGGGCGTGGGAAGGTGAAGATGAGGCGGCGCGACCGGGAGAGGCGGCGGCAGCGCGGTAGGCCGCGGCGGCACGGGAGGCCGACGGCAACGATGGAGGCGCACACGGAGTCGGCGACGGCGGTGCAGAGTCGACGACGCACGCGAAATTTAGGTAAGCCAAAACCCTAGTTTTGGCTCGATACCATGTTATGAATAGTGCTTGTATTCAATATGAGGCCAATGGGCCAGTATATATACACAAATACATATGGTAAATATGCAAAGAACCCCTTATAACAATGGGGAATAACACATGTACATATACATCTCTAACACTTTACACTTATACTTGTCATATTCCTAAATCAGATATTTGTTCATTGCAGTAATTTTCTGCGGCTGGGCTGTATACTAAGAGAGGTCAGATTGGAAGAAGGTTACAGTATTTTTCCTTGGGGTTGTACTTTCTCGTTAAATTGTATTTACATGGAATCTCTTTCCTGAGAGATGCCGTCCTCCACGCCACCATCAGTGCCACCAGCACCAAACGTGCAACCAATACTATCATCTGCAATAGGACAGAGCACACGTATCGACATTTCTGAGATCAAGTCCAAGATTGTTAAGAGGATTGGACCAGAGCGAGCAAAGAAGTACTTTCAGCATCTGGAAAGATTCTTATCATCAAAGTTGAGCAAGAATGAGTTTGATAAGCTCTGTATTCTTGCACTTGGTCGTGAGAACCTCCCATTGCACAACCACCTCATCTGTTCTATCCTCTGTAATGCCAGTCGAGCAAGTGGACCACCATCAATTAATGCACCTAAGCTGACTGGGGATGTCAATAGTTCAGAACATACACTGGTTCCTCCCGTCCGGAACAATGGTGATGCTTTGAACCAGCATGTCAAAGACAATAGACCATTGAGCAGAAGGGAAAATGCATTAAGCCATCAGTCATTATTGAATCATGGTGAGACTATTATTAGGGAGAATGGTGCTCCAAAGTTGAGTGATCTAAAGAGACATACACAGGTTCGACAAATTGAGCATGCGGAGCCACTAACCAAACGATCACGTGTGGAAAAGGCACCATTGAATTTTCACGACTCCCCACAGAGCAATGGCCCTTCTGCTATATCTTCTAGAGAAAACTTGGGACAAGAATTTATACACCATACCCATCCGGTGCAAGCCCCTCTTGGGATTCAGTTTGGCCCTGCTAGTTCTGGTGGGACTCGAAAACCTTCAGCCCTTTCTTCTATCATTTCAAATGATAGCTCTGTTAGTTGCTATGAACTTGGTGAGCTATGTGATACTTTGTCACTGAGAAAGGGGATGGAGAAAATGACGGAAGCAGAAGGGTTGGAAGGGGTCTCAATAGAGTGCGCTAATTTGTTGAATAATGGAGTTGATGTTTTCTTGAAGCAGTTGATTGGATCTTGTGTTGAGCTAGTTCGAGCAAGATCTCAACATGGCAAACTAAGCCATGTGGCATTGAAGCAGCAGTTGTGCCGTAAGCTAATAAATGGTGTATCACTGCAAAATCATGTGCATGAACAGGGTGGTGTTATACCTCCAGGGACTAACTCGATCTCAATGCAAGACTTAAGGGCAGTGTCAAGGCTAAACCCCCGTCTGCTTGGGGTTAATGCGTCACTGCTACTTGAAAAGATTAATTCACATGACTAATTGGATGGAGCAAGTTGGATTTTTCTCCTCTCAAGATTGTACCGACTTGATGGTGTGTCTCGCTCCATGGCTTTTGTATCCAGGTCATGGCTTACTGATGGGTGGTGGAAAAGGCAGGTGAACTTTGTACAGTATGCTGATAATACTGTATCTCATCTCCAGGTCAACCTTCCAAAATGATCAAATATCTGCTTATCTACTGGAGGCTGTAGAGTAGAACTCATCCATTGTGTGCATCTAAGCATCCGTAAGGAGGCATAAGTGATTCACACAGAACTATGGTCCAGGACTCCAAACAAATTGAGGGCCATAACTCAGAATTGCTCTGTAAGTGTACCGCACTAATATGTGCTATGTAATTGTTACATTTCTAGAATAGATAGGACAGTAGCTGATGATTTATTTGCAATCAGTTTTGTTTCAGTGTTATTAGAAATAGAAACTATTCATTAGGAATATCTGGAAAAGAAGATAATGTTCTTGTCTGAGAATATTCCTTTTTTTCATAACTGGTGGAAACTATGTTAAGGAGTAAACTGACAGTAGTTTTATCCAAGTATTGAGGCACAAAAGTTGTAAGATTAACAGTGGGTACACCCTATGTTAGATCCTCATCCCCTTATGTCTTGGGCTCTTGGCCCCGCTCATGCCAATAACAGTTGTTTTCTTTCACGTTATGGTACTTATTGCACAGCGTCTATGCATTCATCTTCTATTGAATAGAATTTTTATTGTTGAGTGCTATATATTGCAGTTATATGCTGGTGTGGTTGTGCATTTGGCACTTCTGTTCTTCCTCACCAGGATGAAGCTGTACTTAATTGGCCATTTTCATAAAAGAAAAGGAACGCTCTTTGAAAATTTAACAGCAGCTGATAAGGAACATCAAATGAGCAAACAGTAATGATCTATCTAGAATAGGAGGGATCCAGTAATCCACTTGAAAAGTCCATAACATAGGTCTCAGTAGTCAAAATCAGCAAAATGAAAAAAACTATATAAACCTTTGTATTGGCTCCCTGTTTACACCAAACGAAAATTGAAAATTATTTACAGCAGTATAGAGGTGAAACTTACTAAAAATTAATTTACTAAGGTTGGCAGTGCATATGTATGTATGCTAATTTGCACCGAATACATATATATGCGTCAGCTGTGTCCTGTTTGCTGAAGATTGAAGTTAAAATAGTAAATCTTAATGTATGCAGCTTCCTGCTAAGAAATTATTCAACCAATAGATGATTTTACAGTTACAGTATCCCCACAATCATCTGAGAAAATTTTCAGTTTTCTTTGAGCCAGTTAGAGATGCAGGAAAATTTCATTCTGAGCTATTGGTCTTGTTAGTTTTCATTTCAAGGTTCCATGGCATTGATGCTTCGATTTCTTACTGCTGCTTGATAAAGTTCTAAATATGCTCTGGACCAAGGATGCAAATCCCGGAACCAGTGCAAATCCCGGTTGGAGGCCGGTAACGGTAACCGTCCGGTTACCAGAAAAACCAGGAAAAAAATCGGGTGAATTTCGAAAGTTGAAATTTGAAATGGGGCTATTGTTAAACCGGTTACCGGAACGGTTACGGGGAAAAACCGGAACCAAAACTGGAAAAAACAGAGAAAACTGGTTATGGGTAATTAGTAATTGGAATAATGCAAATATTAATTAGAAAGTGTTTAATGAAATAACAATCCTGATACATAAGGTTTAAAAAAGGCTTATTTAGCTCATACAATAGGTAATCTATAGGAAGTGCAATAATTCAAGTATATTTATTAGAGGAATAATTCAAGTATTAATTAGAGGATGTTGGGACTTGTCCATACAATAATTCAAGCAGCTCATACAATAGGTAATCTAGCACAAAAGAGGTCTAAACCAATCTAGGAAATGCATTATGCAGTCATAAATTCAAATTCGAATTTGAAAATTTTCGGCTGTTACTGTTCTTCATTCTGTCCCCACCGGGATTTCCTGTTACCGCCGGGATTTTTATCCTTGCTCTGGACACGTTTAGTTGTTTATTTCCACGGTTCATTGTTATCATGGAATGCATGTTAGTAAACCAAAATATTAACTCAGTAAAGTGTTGTTCTGCATGCATGACAACCCTGAACCTTCAGTGTCATGAAGTTATGATGATATACAATTGCTTTAGTATAAAAAAAAATTCTAATTTTGCACCTAGTCCTTTTGAGGATCGGTTTGACGTTAATAAAAATTACAGCTATCGAAAACTACCTTTTCTTTTCATATTATTCATTTTTTTTTTGCTCAATTTTAAGTATGTCATTGTTTAAATCTGAAATCATCTGTGGTAGCCTTCTTTTTTCTCTTTCTCCATTTTTTCATTAGCCTCTGTAGTTCTTCTGATTTTGGTTCTTTTCGCAAGGTAGTAGCTCTTATTACTTCTGTTAAGTTTGGACGAGTACTTTGATCTCTTCACAAAAATGCCAGGGTAATTTTGACCTACTCGTTAGTCCTTACCCTCATTAATGGGTTTAGCTTATATTGATTTCTTTTTGTTGAGGGTGAATACTTTCATGACAGACAGTTCCTTTTCTTATAGTAATGTGGTTTGTATCTTCACATTCTTTATTCTGGAGTTGCAGTTCATTGTTTGCCTTTTTAGTTCTGCATGGTCAACAAATACACTTGAGATTGGAGTTATTTTATTATGTGTGGTTTTTCTTGAGACTTATGTAACGAATTGGATGGAGGACTGTTAAGGAAACATCTCCCGTCATTTGGAGTCTTTGTATGCACTCGGCCTGCTTTATGTGATGTACTATACGGTTATATTTCTGAGCTTTGTTTGTCTGAATTGGTAAAGAACATTGCTTATAGGTTACCTCCAGGATTTGCCAAAGGTTTTTCTGCAGCAGATGTTCCCTGAAAAGTGAAAACAATATGAAGATAGGAAGTGCAAAACTTGGTTGCTATTTCTTCATGCTGCTTGCCTCTGTTGGAAATCGATTGGTAGGCTTCTTATCCTCAGGGTACAAATTATATATTTTTGTCTATTCATTTTCCTGACCTGACAGGTGGTACAAAATTGCCATCATGCAGTTCATAACCATGATTTATGTCCATCTTCAAGCATTCACGTACAGAAGAAATACAAATAAGCCACTCCGCTGGTTGATCCATAATGATTATTGACTGATGTAAGCATGCGTAGCTTTGTACAATCAATGTAACATGTGTAACATCACTCAAATTGCTTTCATCTTTATTTAGTTCCCAGTTTTTCTGCATACCTTTTACCCTGCAAATAAATAGTATCTTCTATGATGCTGTATCTGTTTATTCTTCTTTCGTAATCGGATAATGCATCTGTTTACTTGATTCTCTGCATTCGCCTGTGCTGCTCTAATGTGGTAAATTAAAAGAAAACAAAATCTTCTTTGAAAGGAGCAATTCCATACAGGTTCCTTCTGTGCTTCAGCGTTGTAAAATTTGTTCCTAAAACCAAAGCGGTGACTGGTGACAAGGGATAAAAAAGCCGGCGATAAGCTGGAAGGAAGCACCAATGTTAATGGGTATAGAACCAAAAAAACACCATACTTTTAAGAAAAAATATATATAAACAAAAAAGTAGTACTTCCTTAAGTCACAAATAGATGTAGTTTTGGACATTGATACGGCCCCACAACATACAATTGACCACTAATTTTTATTTAAATGTTATAACACCTAATAACATTATAATATTATATATTTTTTTGATAGATCTATATATATGATTTTCACGTATACAATCTAAATATTTAAAAGATATACAATCTAAATATTTAAAATATATTGATAACCAAAGTTTTAAAATTTTGACTACACGTATCTTAAAATAACATGTATTTACGATCGGAGGGAGTAGCAAATTGGAATCGACCAGTAGACACGCAGCTACCATTAGCAGTTACCACTAATGGCCTCGCTCTGGTATATTTTCAAAATTCGTTTTTTCTATCCTTGGTGACGGGCTAATGCCCCGGTAAGTCCTTTACTGTATAACTTTCTGCTGCCCTATCCTTCGAATATGCTTGGGGGTAACTGTCATTGCGAAAATAGTATAAAATGAGAAGTGATTGCAATTTATGTGTAAACATATGTACTTCATTTCAAAATTCTGGCCCTCTCAAATGGATTGTGCAACAGAGACGAGGCGGCGACATGCATGGCAACGACGGTGGTTCGGGTGCTTGTGGCTGCGACATAATGGATGAGACATGTATTTAAGCATGTCAAAATATAGAAAACAAGGAGGGGATGCTCGGGTATGAGTTAATTGGTCAGAGACTCACCTGAGACGGCGAACAACGACTGTGAAACCCGAATGGAAGAGAGAGAGAGAAGAAGAAACTCGATTCCGGCTACTGTGAGGAAAATAATCAAATTAACTTCAGGAGTTGAAGCATCGAGAGCTGGAACACAGTTATGCCACGAACAGATGTTGATGTAGCTCACCTAATTGAGAGATCAACTAGGTGCATTCTCGGGCGGGCACGGTTAGCAACGGCGGCGGAGCTTGAACTCTCCTTGGACGATTTCTAGGGAGGAGAAAGTGAGCACGGGTAGAACGTGTAGTGTTAGACAACGTCATCGGACCACTAATCCAGCGTTCGATCTCGGGTCCACTAAACCAGCATCCCGGCCAGGTCGTTGGGCCGCTAACCCGCAAGCCCAACTATAGGGCAACAACCAAAGGTTCTTGGGTCATCTCTCCCTAAAAGACTAGCCTGATAGGTGAATGCATCCTTATCCTTATAAATCGTGCTCTGTCTTCTTCCACAACCGATGTGGAATTATCGAGGAAATTCATGGATTCGAGCTTAGCAATAAGCAAGAGGCAACGGTAGGTTTGGGTAAAAAAAGCAACGGTAGGCCGCCCGTGGCGAGACTTGCGCGTGGCGCGGCAGCCGCAAATAGTGAGGCAAGCCGCACGTATGTAATGCGGCAACAGCTGCAGCGGGCCTAGGAGTGGCTGGCGACACGATGGGAAGAAGTGGGGAGGTGAGACAATGGCTTTCCGGTCGCCAGGGAGAGAGCAGTTACAGGGTGGCGGTTGTTGATCGAGAGAGAGAGGGGAATAAGAAAAGAGACAGGTAAGGAAGAGGAGTGGTTGATACGTAGGGCCAAGTTGATGTGGTAGATGATATAGTAAAAATAATGATGTGGCAGCCACATCACTCAAAATAATATAAAAAGTTGGTTTTGAAACGTGATTTGCTTTGGTTCTAAACGGTATTTGGATAAAGGGACGAAAATTAGATGATAGAAAGAGCCGAGGGACTACGTATGGGCTTTTTTCTATTAAAAAAAAATACAAAATACATGCTTGTCTAGTGAGGGTGAGTTGGCGGACTCTTAATCTGGTTCGATTTTTTGGAGCTAACAAACACTGATTTGTAGATAGAAACACCACGGCATGTAGCATCCGGGATCTGGCATACAGTAACGGGATCTCGGCATACAGTAAACTACTCGGCGCCATGACTCATGGCGCCGATTGCCACCGTGGCGGCGCCGTGAGTCAGAGTACTCGCCGCCATGAGTCACAATGGTATACCCGGGTCCAAAATCGAAAACGTATAAATGTGGAGTTTTAACGAAAAAAGGGTTAAATTGAAAAAAATACGGCAGTAAACTACATCTAATTGCCATTAGAGTATGTACAATGATATAAACGATTGCTGTCTGTAATACTCTTCATATCATCTATAGACAAAATTAAAGACAACTCATACAATGATTTGTCTTTAAGTTATGTATATATGACCCCACAAGCTGTACAGACAACATGGACACAACAACAAAACAGCCGTCTATAAGAGCCTTATAGACTGTCTATTGTATGCCAGACAGCTTTACTCTCTCTCCTCGTTCTCTCTCATCCACATCATTAAAAATCTTATGTGGCAAAGATTATAGACTGCTGATGTCACCCCACTGTACATGCCCTTAGCTAGGACTCGTGGTTTGAAAGTTATGAGATGGTTAACAGAGCTATCTCTAAAACTTATCACCACAAGGGTCATGGGATTAAATCCCGGAAAATTCACGCAACTAATCCATCCATCCTCTCTAGCCAAGAAACCGGGTGCCATATAGAAAGTTAGTGCCTTGGTCTCATTCACGCCAGAAACCCCATGAGCCAAGAGTAGCAGTCAATTTGTTCATGCGAAGAAAAACTAAAGAAAGAACACAAGAACTGATACAGGTGTACAACATGCAAGCAACAAATGAAATCATCAAGGAGGGCATCATTGCCTATAAATAGGGCAAGTGAGCACTTGGCTTCAACACACACGACATAAAGCAAAGGAAAGCAAAGAAGGCAAATTAACAGGAAGAGAGCAGCTATGGAGTACTACTGCAAGTGCAGCAGCAGCTACAAAATGGAGAAGAGGGGCCTCCACTGAAGATGCAGCTCAAGCGGCAGATAGTGAGGACTATAAGCAATCTTGTGGTAAACGCTACCGGTAGGAAAAAAAATCGGAGGCTAGCGATAGCTAGTTACCGTGTTTTTTTGTTTGGAAATTTTTCGACCGAATTTTTCGAATCGCACTTTGAAATTTCAATTTTTGCCGGCTGGAATGCCCCAAAAAATGGCTGAAATTTTGAAAATTTTCGGGGATAATTTTTACCTCCTGCTCATGCATTTCGACAAGTATCCTGGAGACTTATGCAAAAGTGGAGACTTCTGGAGACATGTATCCTGTTGTGCCATCATGAGAATTTGAACAGTAATACAATCTGCCACAAATTCCACAAGATCCACCACAAGGTTGTACAATCCTAAAAATATAGATTTTTTTGTTTTGCTTGCACCTTACAGATTTGTGAACTATCAAAGTTTTTTTACCTAATGAGTGATACTACGGTCATACTTGCAATTGGTAACTGATAAAAAAACTTGCTAACAGGAAAGAAAGCTCTTAAAGTGAATACTAGTCAAATTGCAATGCTAGCACATGTACACGAACATAAGAGGAAGTAATAAAGGCTGCCTTCACCCCTTTAACACATGGCCTACAAAGTTCAGTCATTTTCAACAAAAATTGATACTTACTCTGCTAGGAAGTTCATCAACAAGCAGTCAAGCAGCATACTAGAGCAACCAAAGTGATCAGGGGATATCAATATGCCAAGAAGAATCATACCTTCTCCACACCATATAAAATAATTACATGAAGCGATCAGAAATTAATCTTACAGAGTTTCCAAATTTGTCAAGCTCCCAAAATAATCAGGTATTTTCCCAATAAAATCGTTATCTGATGCCCACATGCAAGCGCAACAAAATCTATCACATTGAGCCTGAAACAACATTGTACATAAGTAAGAACTGTGGTGGCTCTGTTTCGAGCATACATTCTCTTCAAGTTCTAAAGCTTTGAGAACGTCGAAGGGAACGGACCGCTGAAGCCAGAACTACCAACGAACCTGTAATTGAAACATTGCAGTAACTATCATGTTCAACAATAAATATCTCGTTGGTACAAATTTGAGTAATTTTAGAAGTAACGTTTGGCAGCTAGAAAGGGGTCATTTTACAATTCCTCAAGTTTGGCCAAGTTGCCCAATTCTGCAGGACATGTGAACAAATAGAATAAATTGGTAGCCAAATCCACTCGATTTACCAAAATCCTCTGCAACGGCAGCGCTCGCTGCAGCATCCCCATCAGTGCCACTTCCTCTGCCGCCTCCGCCATCCGTGCCACTACGCCTGGCACCACCCCCATCATTCCCACTGCCTCTGCCACCTCCGCCACCAGCGATCGTCCCGCTCTGATCGTTGCCGCGGCCATATGTGCCCCGACCCCTGCCGTAGACGCCATCCATGCCCCTAGCCACCGGAGAAGAGAGGGAGGAGAGGTTGAGAGAGGGGGATGAGAGGAGCCGCTGCCGCCGATTGAGAGGGACGGAGGAGAGGAGGCAGTACTGCACGCCCCGGCCTTGCTGCGGCAGGAGGCCGTGCGCGTCTCCACACTGGGCCCGAAATCACCGTAGCCGAAGTCGCTTCCACGCAGGCACAGCCGCGCAGCAGCTCGGCTTAACTCAGTGCGCGCCGCCGCCACCGCCACCGCCACCGCCGAAATCGCTCCCACGTGCGGAAGAACTAGTGTTAGGGGAGAAGTGGGCTCTTCGATTGGGCTGGGACCTGGGAGTTCAAATGGACCCGAAAAAATTTGGCTGATACTGTATATTATCGGGCCCGCCGATAACTCCGAAAATCGTTGGTAACCACCGAAATTTCGGCGATTAACGTTTTCACTGGTAGTGGCTCAAAGCAAGCACATCACAAGTTCAGAGGAGAACCAATCTGCAACTAAGTCACACATGAATTCGGAGGGGATGAACAAAGATAAGCGCAATTGCTTCTGTATACAGTAATGTTGCAAAAACACTGCAAACCTTGCAGGCGAGCAAAAATGGTCATTTCTGTTTTTTTTTTTCTTTCCTCAAGTAGTCCTTGTATAGGTGATCAGCGATCTCAACGCAGATCGGTTGCCGAAGCAACAGCAGACATGTTAAAATGTTAGATGGTACTTTGCAAACAACTGCTCTATGCGTAGTAGTTTAAGCTGGTCTTCTTCTTGGCTTGAACTTGTATTCGAAGTCCTCGTGCGTCAGCTACAAGGAGGAAATGCAATCAAATCTATTTCACGAGGAAATTCAGCACAGGATGCAAGTCAATCAAAGAAGTGTTGCTAAACTAATGGAATTACTTTCGCAGAACAAGAAAAGAGAGACAAAAAAGAATATTAGAAGAGCTACCGCGTGATGCAAACAACACAATTGTGATTTTCAACCTCCAAAGTTCAGATTGTTAGATATGTACATAGTGTAGGGTGTTCTTTGCATAATTGTATACCTTGTACATATTATATATTGGCCTCTTGGCCTATTGGAATAGTAACAAGCTATATTCAAACATGGTATCAGAGCAAGGCTACTAGGCTTAGGGTTTTTACCGCCGCCACGCCGCTGACCACCGCTGCGCCGCCGCGCGCTTTTTTCCTCGCGCCGAGCCCTACTCTCTCTCGCTCGCTGCGCGGTGGTCGACGCGTCGCCGCTCGCGGATCTTGCGTCCTCGCGCCAGATCTGTGCCCGCATTGCCCCTGCATCGGTTCTTCTCCGCCACAACGAGCAGCTCGCCGCCGGATCCTCCGTTCCCGTGCCGGATCCGGCGAAGAAGAAGCTCTGCCGCACGGGGAAGCCCAGAGCCGTCGAACCTACCGGATCCGCCGTCCCCGTGGTGGATCTCACCGGATCACGCCGCCGGACTCTCCCGCGCCGCCAAAGACCTCCGAAGCTTCTCCCGCGCCGCCGGACCTCGACGGCTCCGTGGTCGTTTCCGTCGGATCTGTGCCAGCGCCGGAGCCGCCGCTTGGCTTCACCGCCGCCGAGCTCTTGTCGCGCGCGCGCGGAGCCTCTCCCTGAGCTTCCCGTCGCCTCGGTGCGCCCGGAAGCTTCGCTTTCTTTTGTTCGGCTGGCTAAGTCTTTTAAATAGGATTTATAGGTACCAAAAAAAAAAAAAAAAGAAGAAAAAAAAGAAGAAAAAAAGAAGGAGAAAGAAAAGAGAGATCTGGTCCAGTAGTGATGGCTTCTGCTGGAGGCTCCTTCGCCATCCTGCTCCCTCCAGTTTGGTTCGACGGGACGAACTTTCGGGAGTGGGCTGTTCACTTGAGGATCCATCTCAACAGTTAGCGCCTCTGGGGTCATCTCACCGGCGAGCAACCCTATCCGCCTCGCCCTACATCGCCAGCACTACCTGCTCTCTCTGCTGGTGCAGATCAAGCGGTTCACGAGGCCGCTAATGCTGCACTAGAGGAGGCTTTGGAGCTCTACAGGTCTGAGCTGCACGCCTACAAGCGCTGGCAGGAGGCCGAAGCTCGTGCTACCGCCATTCTGGTGGGTAGCATGCCCGTTACAATCTCCATGGACGTGGCGGAGCTGCCGACGACACAACTTATGTGGGAGCGCCCCCGAGCTCACTACCAGCGGACGAGTGATGCTATGTATCTCTCAGTTGTGCACCAGGCGCATTCTCTTCAGCAGCTCGATGCCACTGTGGATGACTTTTACCAGAAGCTATCTGAGGTGTGGCGTCATCTTGACTCTCTGGGACTGGATGTCTGCCGGACTTGTCCTTGCTGTGTGCGGCTCCGCACTCACTAGGAGACTCACCGTCTTTACGACTTTCTAACACGTCTCCGCCCTGAGTTCGAGACTATGCGTGCTCAGCTTGACTCGCCACCCGCGCCCGACCTTGGTGGAGGCCCTCACGAGTGTACGTGCTGAGGAGACTCGTCACCATAGCGTGGCTCGGATTCAATCTGTCTTATCTGCTTCAACACCTGCTCCTTCGCCATTTTCTCCAGCATCAACCGTGATCCCTCCCTCAGCTCCTCCGGTGGTTGCTGCTTCTACTGCAAGTCTCCACTGCACCAACTGTCAGTGTGACGACCACAGGTATCAGGATTGCTACAAGTGGAGGAGGGACCAGAGTCGTCAGGGTGGACGTCCCCCGAAGGGCTCTAGAGGTTCCTCTCACTCAGGAGCTGACGCCTCTCGCCAGGGCTCTTCTGGTGATGCCACATAGCAGCTCCTCTCACTACTTCAACGCCTCGGTGTCGGCTCGTCCTCAGACTCCTCGGGTTCTACTCGTCCGACTCTTGCTTCTCAGCAGTCTTCCTTGCCTCCGCCTCCTCCCTCATCAGGTATCTTGTCTCCGTGGATCTTGGACTTTGGTGCTTTTTTTCACATGACACTAGATTCTACCCACCTTACTTCCATGCGTTCCACAGATTTTCCTTCTACTATTCAGACTGCAGATAGTACCTCTCTTCCTGTTGTAGGCCAAGGCACCCTTTCCACTTCTTCTTTTCATGTTCTTGTAGTCTCTCATGTTCCTCAGCTTACTATGTAGCTTATGTCGGCTGGTCAGATCACTGATCACGACTGTCGTGTTGTTCTTGAGTCTGACTCTTGTTGTGTTTAGGACCGCTGCACAGGGACTCTGCTTGGTACTAGCCCTCGACGCCGTGATTCGCAGCGCCTTGAGAGCTCGACTGGCTTCATCTTCCTTCCGCTGTCTCCACTAGCCAGTCAGCCACTACCATTACCTCTAGTTTTGCCGTGTCCTCTACTACCTCCTTCGCTTAGTGGCACCATCGTCTCGGTCATCTCTATGGCTCACTTCTATCGTCTTTAGTCGGTCATGGTGTTCTTGGGTTTGTTTCTGGGGACACCTCTTTAAATTATATGGGTTCCAAGCTTGGCAAACAGCTGCAGCTCCCCTATCACTCTAGTGATTCTATTTCTACTCGTCCTTTTGATCTTGTTCACTTTAATGTTTGGGGTTCGGCTCCCTTCGTTTCGAAAGAGGGCCATCGCTATTATGTGATATTTATTGATAATTATTCTCGTTATACTTGGATTTACTTTATGTCCTCTCGCAATCAGGTTCTCTCTATTTACCAGATGTTCGCCACCATGGTTCGCACTCAGTTTGATTCGCCCATTCGTGTGTTTCATGCCGATTCTGCTGGTGAGTATCTATCTACTACTTTGCATCGTTTTCTCGCTGAGCAAGGCACTCTTCCCAAGTACTCTTGTCCTGGTGCTCACGCTCATAATGGTGTCTCTGAGCGTAAGTATCGTCACTTACTTGAGACCGTTCATGCTCTCATGCTTGCATCTTCTGTTCCCGCTCACTTCTAGGCTGAGGTTGTTTCTATTGTTGCTTTTCTCATCAATATGCAGCCTTCCACTGCTCTTCAGGGTTCTACTCCTGTCGAGCGTCTCTTTGGTCGAGCTTCAGAGTACAGTCACCTTCGCAGTTTCGGCTGTGTCTGTTTCGTCCTTCTTCCACCTCGTGAGCGCACCAAGCTGACTGCTTGGTCAGTTGAGTGTTTTTTTTTTGCTACAGTCTTGAGTATAAGGGTTATCGTTGCTATGACCCCGTTGCTCGCAGGATGAGGATTTCTCGGGGTGCCACTTTTGACGAGTCCCGATCTTACTACCCTCATTCCTCCACTGCCAGCACAGATTCTCTTGCTGAGTCGATCTCCTTTCTGATTTTTCCTGACTATCAGTTTTCCACCACTGTTTCGCCTCATCCTCCATCTACTGTTTCCTCTCCTCCGGCTCCACCTGTTTCGTCTCCGCCGAAATTTCCTTCCCGCTCTTTTGTTGAGGCTCCACCTTTTTCCTTGCACTACTCTCGCCATCCTCGGCCTACTACTTCCTCTCTTGAGCCTTCGTCTCTGCTGGGCCCTGTTCCCAATCCTTCCTCTCCATCCTTGCTGGATCCAACTCTGCCTTCTCCTCTCAGATACGATCTTCGTGATCATCACACTATTAGGCCGCCTGAGCGATACGGCTTCGCAACCGCTGCTCTTTCCGAGCTTACAACCTACTGTAAGGTCGCTGCTCACCCTGAGTGGCAACTCGCGATGTCTGAGGAGCTATATTCAAACACAGATACCACATTTATATACTTCTAGGATTGCAAATTCCATATTTCAGGCCCCCGATTTGACAAATTTATCCAAAATTCTGACAAATATATTTGGCTTCTCTTTGCCCTGCTGCTGCTTTATAGGACGCCATGTGCCATCCATCATGCAGAAAGAGGGTGGAAAAATTGGTACATATAAGAATAGCTAATTGCTGTGAATATTTGGATTGTGCAACTTTCTATGCACATTCTACAAGAATCTTGAGCATCTCCTATCCATTAAATTTTGTGTAAAACTAACAGTGAATAGCAAAACGAAAAAGGTTAATATCTAATATAATTTGCATTTACTATGCAAAATCATGTACAATAAATGAGCTCTAACTAAGAAAAATATTCTATAATGTAATTTTCTTGATGGAGTGAAACAAAATCACATACTGAAATAATTTTATTACTTTTTTTTTTGCATAATTTTACAGTTTCGTTATGAGTTAGATCACTTCGGGTAAGTCGTATCCCATGAAAGCTCAAATCTCACAGATGTTTAAAACTATCAGCTATCAAGCATCATGAACAGGGAGCCGAGAACAATTCTTAACCGATGAACATAGCTGTAGAAACTAAGTGGGAAGTATTAAAATAGAAAAAAAAAACTGCTAAACGAGAACTTCTCAAAAAAAACTGCTAAACGAGAAATACTGTGGCATGAGAACAACAAATAGGAAATGAAGGGAACCTCTGTAGCATCTCAACGAAGTGCCAGCCAAGGTTCTAAATAGCGGATAACGGGCTCACGAAATGGAAACGAGCAAGCGCCTTGGAAAAATTGGAACATATAAATTTCAAAGGAATTTACAAGAAACAATTCCATTCTCGTAGAAGTATCGAAAAATGTCCGCGATCTAATTGGGGCCTAGAGTTGCATGTTTCGGGGATTTTTCAAGTTTAGGAAATTAAAGTGAGACTATGGAACAAGTTTAGTGGTATCATAACAGGAAAAAGAGCAACAATCAAGCATCATGGCCAATGCAATTCTATGGGAATGGAAAAAATGTAGTTTCACAAGAAATTTGAATGAACTTAAAATAGAGTACCTGCAACTTGCAATGCACAAATGAAATCATAATCTATATTAATGTTGAGTGCAAAAGATAACGCAACAGCTCCACATCATCCATTTTCTCTCTACCGTTTGATTTTAGCTCCAACGAACCCAAATGCATGTGAAAAAGATATACCCAATAGGATGCCATAATCTATATTAAAGCTAAGTGCAAAAAATTACGCAAGACCTACTATAAATTTCTAGATTTTAAATATATGCTAAAAATACACAAGTCAAGAATGTGTGTCCCCAGTTTGCGTGCGTACGAGGGGGAAAACAATCGTAAAATTGTAGGATTTCTGCAACGAAGTGCGGGTTCATTTCTAGTTTTTGTTACGTGGCTTGTGTTAGAAATTGGTCCATATGAGTGAGGCCTATCTATACATATACTAATTAGAGGCTCTCCTAGAAGCCCCCACGTTAATCCTAGGAGAAATTCCCACATTAATCGGAGAAAAAGAAAAAAGGCTAGAAATTCTCACATTAATCAGAGAAAAAA
Organism: Ampelocalamus luodianensis; assembly: GCA_036346255.1. Lineage (NCBI taxonomy): Eukaryota > Viridiplantae > Streptophyta > Magnoliopsida > Poales > Poaceae > Ampelocalamus > Ampelocalamus luodianensis. The sequence continues at coordinate 26,470,526 of CM070623.1, forward strand.
AAGAAAATCCTAACCATCCAATTTATCATGTGGTACATCTTAAGCATCCAATTTGTATAGGTTGGTGTAAAGTATGATATGAATTAAATTTATCATGTGTTACGTCATAGATTGAGAGGGAGAGAGTTTGCTTCGTGTTGCCAAATAATACACGGTAGTGACAGCCCATCTGGATGCAGTTTCCACATACAACATTGTCTCTCATTTGTGTTTGTTTCTTCGTATTTGTATAGGTTGGTGTAAAGTAAATAAATTTATCATGTGTTACGTAATAGATTGAGAGGGAGAGTTTGTTTCGTGTTGCCAAATCGTACAAGGTAGTGACAGCCAATCTGGATGCAGTTTCCATATAGAGAGTTTGCTTCGTGTTGCCAAATCGTACACGGTAGTGACAGCCCATCTGGATGCAGTTTCCATATACAACATTGTCTCTCATTTGTGTTTGTTTCTTCCTTTTTTTGACATTGCACTTGCCGCTGCAGTTCTAAAAATGCCCAAGCAGACACGTTAACTATCCCATGATTATGGTTTAGGTATAGATGTAACAGATAAAACTAACTACCATGCGTCAGCCTTTTCTTTCATGAGTCTTCACTATTGCTAATATTGTTCCGTGACATTTCCACCAAAATGCCAAGAAAAAGGTAAATCAAACTCGATGAGTTAAAAACAGGCTAGAAATTTCAAAATTAACATCAAAATACCAAGAAAAAGGTAAATCAGACTCCATGTGTTAAAATAGGCTAGAAATTTTCACATTAATTGTATAAAATAAGAAATAAAAATCCCTACCTTAATCTAGAAAACAAAAAATATTTATCATCCAACTATATTATCTATGGCTGAGATCTCATGTGCATGTGAGTATATAATAGAAGATTAGTATCCTTGAGAAATAAGAGTAAAGTCCTTTTGTATACGGACAGAACTCATGCAAGCGGCATGCATAGATGTATGCCCAATTAAAAGAGAAACATGATTTAAGTCAACAATATACATACCAGAGAAACATGATTTTAGTAAACAATAAAAACCTGGAAATGGTTCCCTACAGTAATGGTCCCAGAATAGGACGTTCAACAATATATGCTAATACAAGATGTAAGAATTAAAATCCATAACTAAAATTTTATATAAAAGTATAAATAAATTCATAATTAAAAATATAGAAACTATTTTAGTTTGAAGAATTTTATTATGACACAGTAGCACGGTCAAATTTCATAATTAAATATTTATATAAAAGTATAAAATATTCATAACTAAAATGAATAAAATTCTTTATTTCTTTTTTAAAAAATATTATGATACAGCACCAGGTCCCCGTAATCCAAAGAGGAACAATAGCTAGAAATATTTACTTTTTAGTTATATAAAATTAAAACATTCATGATTATGAACCTAAACCCAACCCTAAATATCTCATTAATATTTACACAAATTTGGAATTAAGCAATATGTACAAATTTAATTTTGGTTTACTATACAAATCAGATAAAAATAGCAAAACAAAACATATTAAAATTAGACTGAAAATATTTCCAATCTTTAAGTTGTGGTACTTTTAAATATCATATTATGTAGATTGCTTATAATGTTGCATGGGAAGAACATCATGCAAAGGTAAGAAATAAAATTTGGCTCACTCAAAACAATAAGAAGTGATGGTCTTCAATATTTTACCCTACTCATGTTAGGGTTTCAAAAAATTTAGTACAAATAAATATTACTAATTAAGATATGCAGTCCGTGCAGTTACACGGGTTGATGACTAGTTTTCTATAATTCCAAAGCATTTATGAGTTAGTACCATATTGCTAAGGCAAGGTGGAGGTGACCAACATATAAGGTGGAGTCCTTGCCACTCAAAACATGTGACACATGGATGAGGATGACATGAGGAGGGCTCTGGCTAAACACACACGCACGCACGCACGCGCGTGCGTGTTCGCGTATTTTCGCGTGAAAAATCGCGTGACTTGTGACGTCCAATGCATAGCGTGTACAAGAATAGCATCCATTCCTTCTTCCTTCTGATCTGTGTGTTGTACTGCGCCGTCTGAACCTTGCCGACTCTTCTTCTCGGCGTGCACCGTGAAGAAGGGAAGCGGTATCTCCGAACCGTTCTCGCTGTGGATACCGCACGGGGCGCAATAAGGTTTCGGCAGCGCGATCTGCGCGACCGCTTTTGCATTGTGACATCTACGCTTCGCGACCGCATCAAGTCTGCGCCGCTTCTGCTCTTCATCGCACCCATCCGTAAGTCTACCGTGTGATTGATAGACTTGTTTACATCCCGGTTTTCACATATTGTGAAGTACAATGAGTTGTCGCTATCGCATCGCTTTTATGCATCATTAGTCTTTTGCAATATTTGCCTTCTAATAAAATCTGGAATTAAAATATTGCCTCATTTTCAACATTCCGTAAACCTTATTGTAAACTTTGTTGCAACACAACTATGGTCGAGCTTCGATGCTATGAAACCCGAGAGATTTTCCGTCGAATTTCGTAGATGGCGCATAGAGCCAAGTTCGCTCATATCTTTGGGGCTGTGGTGGGTAATCCACCCACGAGATCCGCTACGCTGACCAAGATATGCGCTCGATAATGCGAACAACATCGCTCTTGGTCGCCTTCGACCATTCTCCGCGGATCAGCTCTATGATGTATACATGGACTATAAGTCCGTCACAGAGTTGTGGGATGCACTAGAGCACAAATATGCAGAGGCAGAGGCAGGTCGTTGGCTCTACATGTGTAAGCAATTCTTCGACTTTACCATGGATGAGGCTATGTCCATAGTTGGACAAGCTCATGATCTCCAGCTATTGGTTGGTGAGATTGCGCATCTGGGCTGTGTGTTGCCTCCTAAGTTTGTGGCTGCGGGTATTGTCGCCAAACTTCCTGTTTCTTGGCGGGATTTTGTCACTAGCTTGAAACACAAGAGGGAAGAGATTTCTGTTGAAAATCTCATTGCTGCCCTCGATGTTGCCTCTAGTTTTGTTACGTGGCTTGATCAAGTTGGGCTCAGACCCAACTCGGCTCCAGATTTGGCCGAATTTCACCGACGTTGTAAATTGGAGAAAATTGTTGTGGAGGCCCCTGCCCCGTTGGTATTTTCTATTCAAGCTAATTTTGTTGGTCTAGATTTGTATACTTTCCATTTAAAAAAATCTAACTTTTACTTGATCAACAGTTGATGATGCAGATGTAGAATAGAGAAAAGTGGAATTTCCTATTATAATTTCAACATCCTTGTGCATAGTACGTATTAATATCATCGATATAATATGGGAAGTTATTGTGTATGCCACTCAAGTTTCGAAATAGAATTAACTAGTTCTGTCCCTCGGTAATATCAAATACTATATATTATGAAATTATTTTCCAAGACAATCTAATGACATTATTTTCAGGCAGTTAATCGATATACTTTTTTACAAATATTAAATATCATAGTTTCAAAAAATTGGTGCATGGATCCTATTGACCTATAATTTATGAGATGCGCAAGGCACATGCAAACGCCTCCTAGTAAACTACATATTCCTGCCAAGTCCCAAAGAAACATTTTCTCCCTCTAATATTTAGGAATATGGCCCTTGCAATATGCAGGTCAAAATTTCAAAGTACATATGGTTTAAGATTTTTATGATGCTATTAATCAATTTAAGAGAATAACATTAAAAATGTCCAGAAGAAGCCACTCTAGTTCCTGTGAAACTTTGTACATAGCAACCTTGGTTACATCCTAGGTTCTACCATTGAAGGATGCCTCTCCCAATATGCACACGTGAGTGTAGCTCAGTGGAAACATTGCCCAGAGCCTCCGCAATTTCAGATGTGTAAAAGTTGGCACACTTGCATGTGGTGTGTAGGTGTGATCACCTACTTTAAACATAAGTGATAAGATTTTCCCACCTTAATTTCTTAGTTGTTGGAACCGGCGACAGCCCTTTACGCTAGAGAATAATTACAACAAGCAAACAAGAGACACGAGAATTTGTTTACAAGGTTCGATAAAGCCTACGTCCTTGGGAGCCAAATCGCAGCGGCTTCGTCCGTATGAGGATTTTTTTTCTTCTCCTGATTAGGATTACAAGAGGTCGACGGTACATATTTATACCCCGATTACATATTCGACTCGGACCTATAGTCCATACCACAGTGACGGGCTTGGTCAACATATCCGCAACATTATCATCAGTGTGCACCTTCATCAAATCAATCTATCCAGAGTTGATCAATTCCCTGATCTTGTGTCACTTTGCTTGAATGTGCTTCGTCCTGGTATGATACACTTGATTCTTGGCCAAATAAATTGCATTTTGACTATCATAATGCACCTGAACTCCACCTTGCCAAACACCTAGTTCCTTCACTAATCCTGTAAGCCATAACGCTTCTTTTGCAGCTTCAACCACAGCAATGTACTCTGCCTCAGTTGTAGACAATGCAACAATAGACCGAATTGATGACTTCCAACATATAGGCCCTCCACCTAGAGTGAAAATATACCCTGTAGTAGACCTCCTATTATCCAAATCGTCAGAATAATCCGAATCCACATATCCAACAATCAAAGGATTACCTTGCTGTTGTAACACCTCGGCTAAGCAAAAACATAAAATGTCACCTACAACTATTATTACTACACTATTCTACATCAAACTCAAGTATTACTGCCTTCTAGGCGTCATGATTAAACATTATACAATGAGGTAATCATAAATTTCAACAACACGGTAAATCATAGTTCCATTATAATTCAATCTAATTAATTATCAAGGGCATCATAGATAAATTTCAATTAAGAGAAAAACAACAACTAGCAACAATATCGACCATGAGGAACTAAGGTGTAACATCCCTAATTTGCAGAGTTTTTGAAAATTTTCAAAATAAAAATAACCAGTTGATTTTATTGTGTTGCAAAAGCTTAAATTGAAATTTAGAAATCAAAAACCATTTAAATTGAGTTAATCCAACTTCAATTAAACCAAAAAGTTAGTTTATTGGAGTTTTCTGGGTTTTATTTGGATTTTAAGTCTTTTATTGCATTTTCTGGATTTCAATTTGGTTTTTCCTTTTGTCCGAAAAGCCAAAATCTATTTTGTTTGCAAAATTAAATACTAAAGTATAGCTAAAAGTATTTTTATTAAGTCCTAATTAATTCAAGAGATTTATGTGTATTTTTCTTGAATTTTTGGACGGTTGTAGCTATTTTCTAAAAAGGTTTTGCTTTTCTGGTATTTTCTAAAATCAAAAAATCATTTGAAAATCCCCCTCAGGACTTTGGGTCGAATCTCTTCGGCCCAATTCTCCCCTCCTCCTCGCGCGGCCCATGCCGGCCCGCAACGCCTCCCCCCCGATTGGACGCCATCCGATCTGGATCGGACGGCCAGAATCCGCCACACCCTCCCCGTTCTCCCTCTCTCTCTCGCTGTCGCGCGGACCCACCTGTCAAAGCTTTCTCCCTCCTCTCCTTCTTCTTCGCCGAGCCGCGCCGCGTCCGTGCGTGCGTGCGCGGCTTTGTTCCGCGAATCCTGCCGCCTCCCTCACCTGGCCCTAGCGCCTACCCCGCCACTGACCTCGCGTCGCCCGTTCCCACCTCCGCCGCGCCTGTGCACTCCGCTTTCCCCTTCTCCACGCGGGCAAGCCGCCCTCGCTGTCCGCCATGGCCGCCCGACAGCACCTCCCCCTCCTCCTCCTCTGGGCCTCCTCATCCCCTATTTAAGCGAGCACCGGGAAGCCCTCATCCCCCTCTCCTTTTTCCCCTGTTCCCCCTCTCTCCCTCGCCCTCCTTTGCTCCCATTTCACGAAACCTCGCCGCCGGCCGAGCTTCGCCTCCCCTCCTTTTGCGCTGCCACCTCAACTCCTCTGCCGTCTCCGACCCCACCGTCAGCATCGCCGCACCGAGGGGCACCTCGTGCGCGCCTCCTCGTCCCCGGAAACTCCCCGTAGCACCGCCTCCACGTTCGGCCATCGCCGCCGCCGCTTCTCGTCGCCGCCGCCGGACATTTCTTCACCAACCGCAGTCGTTTTGGTGAGCCCTGGAATCCTCGCCCCCTCCTCTTGCTTCGGTACCACCCGTCGGGCTCGCCACAGCGCGTAGCGCTGGCGAGCACCGCGCCCGAGCCGCCGCCGCCTTCGCCGACATGGCCACCACCTCCTCGCCCACCTCGGCCCCTTCGCTGACATGGCAGCCGCATGGCCCAGCCCGCGTGGCACTTCTTTTCCCTCTTTTTTTTCGAGCTCGGTGGACCCAGTCCAGATGCACCGTCTCATTGCCAGTGGGCCCCACATGTCAATTCCTTTTCTTTTATTTTTTTCTTTCGGCCGAAATTCCCTCTGATGACGTCAGCTGATGTCATAATTGCCTTTTCCTTTACAAAAATAATTCTAGAAAATCAGAAAAACCCTAATTCTATCATTTCATGTGTTTCCCAACTTCGGAAGGCCACAACTTCTTCGTTCGAACTCCGATTCGAGTGATTCAAATTTCTAAATTCATCTTAAATCCTCCTCTTGCTGTTAGTGCTAGTTTGGTATTTATTTGGAATTTATTTGGAGTTGTTTATTTATTTTTCTCTTTTCGCACGTGTAGAAACGTGTATTTCGGAAGATTTCTCGGACCCGATGACCGAAGCACCTCAACTCTTCAACGAAGGCAAGTCATAGACCTTTGATCATATTGAACCCATTTTACAAAACTATATTGTTTGCTATAAACATGCATCGCTAGTTTTATATTAAATGGTTTCAGGAGTAAATAATTACCTAATTGATGTATACCTTCTTGATAAATTGCAAACGACATATATCCTTGAATGACACGACCCCCTAGACACCATAGGATGGGTTATTTTAGTTGGACATTAATATATTACCAACGTGGGTATCGTATTATGCTTAGTCATGCTATAGTTGTATGTCGGGACTCATGATCACATGCTCATATGAATAAACATGACTAAAGGAATTATGGAATTGTGGCGCGGCCACTATTGTTAAAAATATGTTGTGCCAAGGCTAGGGTGGTCTCTGGCCGGGTTGAACCGAAAATGTTTTATGCTTGGGTGAGTGGATGGTGGTAAGTGTGGGTGTCGTAACGCACATTGGGACGTGGATAGTCTCGCCTGAGCAGCCAATTAAGGACTTAACCTTGAACCATTGATATGGGTCATACCATGCAACCACATGTCCAGGATGGGGTGGACCTGGCCAACTAATTAGTAATGCTTTGAGTCGGTTCTGTTTTTGTTGAGAACGGCGCAAGAGGGGGCATGAATCTGGAGGGAGTAAAACCCGTTAGAAGCGAATCCTTAGTGAGCAGAACCGAGTCAAAACAGAACTTTGTAAAGGCCTTGTCATGTGCTCTAGACTACTTACCTAAGGTAGTGAGCGGTGATATCGACGGATGCCAAACAAACTAGAGAAGCCGTGTCTTGTGGGTAAAGCTGTACAACCTCTGCAGAGTGTATAAAAACTATTCGAATAGCCGTGTCCCCAGTTATGGACATGCTTGAAGATTTCACGCAAGGAGTAGATGTTTTCTTTAAAATGGTGGAAATTGATGGTTTGGATGGAATGGTTGGGTTGATCTCTAGTTGTTTCAAAGAACTGAATTACCTATGTATTAATCTTTTAAATTGTGCTTTCGATCTACTTATTGTATTTACTGTCAATATTGCTTTCTGCAAAATAGCCATAAAGCTATCCTTGTCTAGCCTCGCATGAATAATAATTGCATACATTTCCCTATGACTTGCTGAGTACATTCAAAGTACTCACGGCTTGCGCCCTGTGTGATTAATCCCCACAGAAGAACCAGGGAACTCGGAGTATTATGAAGAGAAGTATCTTTAAGACTTTGTGAACTAGGTCGCGTCCTCCACTCGATTGCTTGTGGACATGTCATGTGGCCTCCACGAGATATTATGTTTCCGCTGCAAGTTGTCTTTTGTTGCTAAGCCCTGTGTGGCGCACTCTATAAGACTTGACCATAAGGTCCCTTTTGCTACTAAGTAATATTAATTTGTCTGCTTCATCGTTATTTTGTTGTATGGTTGTGATTACACCGATGTTGTAACTGTGCGAGCTAGCTACTGATCTGGGACTAGTTCAGAATGCACAGAGGGTTCTTGGGTTGCATACCCGGGGTCCCGACAAGAGGTGGTATCAGAGCCATATCGACTGCAGGACGTAACTATAGTTAGCATGGTCGTTTAGTCGCAAAATTTTAAAATTTATTTTCTAAATCAAACCAACCAATTAACCTGAATAGCTATTCTTCCCTTACCTTATTCTATTCTTTTCTCGCCTACCCTAAGTCTTTTCTCATCTCCTTCTTAGCTTCTTACATCTTGTCTATTTTGAAACATTGTTTTCAAATTTAAATTGATCTTTCTTACCTCCGTAATCTTTGCAGGATCGAGCCTTGTTTCCAGTCGACCGTCCATAATAAGTTAAATTAGAAGTATTTTAGTAGGGTTACCCTCCTCGTTGTAGTATCGTTTAGTTCGTGTAATAGGGCCGTTAGGCTCGAGTTTTGTTGCTTCTTGGTAGCTTTCCGGCTATCCGTTCTTCGGGTTTAACCGAACATCCCCAACTAGGTTGTTCCGTCTTTCTCTCTCTTGTTTCCTCTCGTCTATTGTGCTTTTCCCTCTTATCTACCATGCTTTCTCCCTCTCGTTTATTAAACCTGGAAAGATTTGTGCAGATGGTTCAGACCCACAACTCTACAAGCCAAGTTGACCATGTGGATCTCAATACCCCGCCACCACCACCTCCTCCAGCAGCCATGACAGATCAAGGTTTGGGTCAATTCATAGCAGCCCAGGCACAACTGATGAACTCGATGATGCAGAATATGAATTAGATGATGACTCAGCAGAGCCAAACCGCTGCTGCCCTTCTCTCAATAATGAACCAAAACAGCCAAGCTGCTGCCACGACACCACCACCACCACCAGCTTTCCCTCAATCCAGGCTGGCTGAATTTATGAGGACTCATCCATCTACATTTTCTAGCTCCTCTGAGCCATTAGACGCAGATGACTGGTTACGCTCAACTGAAAAGAAGCTTGCCATTACCCGGTGTGATGACCGTGAAAAAGTCCTTTATGCTGCACACCAACTTGAAGGTACCGCCGCAGAATGGTGGGAGAACTACTGTGCCGCCCATGAGAACCACCAGAATATTGGTTGAGCTGAGTTTTCTGAAGATTTCCGCCACTCCCACATCCCTGATGGAAAGGTGGAAATGAAGAAGAATGAATTTCGCGAGCTGAAGCAAGGAAACATGTCTGTGAGTGAATACCTCAATAAGTTCACTCAACTCTCGCGATATGCTCAAGAGGACGTCGCCACTGATGACGCACGTCAGAAGCACTTTAAGCGAGGACTCAACCCTAGCTTGAAGGTTCAAGTCATCGGCAACGACTATGCATATTTCCAGCATCTGGTGAACAAGGTCATGCTTATAGAAGAGTCTTGCCGCGAATTGGCGGAGTCTCATAAGAGGAAGATGATGCAACATGGTGCTCATCAAGGCCATTCACAGAGAGCCAGGATGAATGTGCAGTACCCCTACCGTTTTGCTCATCCTGTCACATTCAAGACCCCAGCAACAGCACCCCACCCGACTGCACCAGGATTTCACAGTCCCAACAACACCACCAAAAACCAGCCTCCAAGAAACACCAATCCTGCCGCAGGGATCACCTGTTTCAACTGTCAGCAATTGGGGCACTACGCCAGTAACTGCCCGTAGAAGCAAGGTCCTTCGCTCGTCAGATTCAACTTGGGAGCTACTCCAACTAGAACCCCCATGCCCTGAGCCGGACGTGGAGCACCTCAGACTCCAACTGCACCAGCTAAGACCCCTCAGTCTTATAGAAGAGTCCATGTGAACCACATCACAGTGAAGGAAGCCCAGACAGCCCCGGACATCGTGCTGGGTAAGTTCCTAGTAAATTCAGTACCTGCTACAGTTTTGTTTGATTCTGGAGCTTCGCATTCGTTTGTTTCGCAGATTTTTGCTGCAAAGCATCAGTTGAAGGTTTCAAACCTTAAGACTACCTTGTTGGTTCAATCCCCCGGTTCGGAGTTAAGCACGAACCAGGGTTGCCCACAAGTTAAGATGATCATAGAAGGGGTAGAATTCCTAGCCAACCTGATAATCATTTACACCAAATCCCTAGATGTGATTTTGGGTATGGATTGGCTTACCGATCACCAAACAGTTTTGGATTGTGGTGGCAGAAGTATCACCTTGGTTAGTCTAGTTGGGACTAAAGTAAAATTCGAAGCCCCCATGAAGAAGCATGATGGAGCTTTAGTCTGCAGTGTCAAGACCCTATCCTTGGAAGATGTACCGGTAGTCAGAGAATTTCCAGATGTCTTTCCTGATGAATTACCTGGAATGCCACCAGACAGGGACCTAGAGTTTGTTATCAACCTAGTTCCAGGAACCGCACCAATTTCCAAGAGACCCTACCGCCTGCCTGTTGATGATTTGGTCGAGCTGAAGAAGGAAATCGAAGAAATGCAAGAAAAAGGATTTGTCCGACCCAGTTCCTCACCTTGGGGAGCCACGGTTATCTTTGTTGCAAAGAAAGATGGTACCCAAAGGATGTGTGTGGATTACCGCTCACTCAACGAAGTCACCATCAAGAACAAGTACCCTCTGCCCAGGATCGATGATTTGTTTGATCAGTTGAAAGGAGCCGGAGTGTTCTCTAAGATCGATTTAAGGTCAGGATACCATTAGTTGAAGATCCGTCAAGAGGATATACTCAAGACAACTTTCTCTACCCGATATGGACTGTATGAGTTCATGGTCATGTCTTTTGGATTGACCAACGCCCCTGCTTACTTTATGAACTTAATGAATAAAGTATTCATGGAGTATTTGGACAAGTTCGTCATTGTCTTCATTGACGACATTCTAATATATTCCAAGAATAAAGAAGAGCATGAAGGACACCTTCGCTTGATTCTGACTAGGCTTAGAGATCATCAACTCTATGCCAAATTCAGCAAGTGTGAGTTTTGGATGAAGGAAGTTACTTTTCTGGGACACGTTATGTCTGTAGAAGGAGTCACCGTCAACCCCAGTAAAGTCAAAGATGTGCTCAATTGGGAGTCACCCAAGTCAGTACCTCAGATCAGAAGTTTCCTTGGTATGGTAGGATATTACCGTCGGTTTATAGAAGGTTTCTCCAAGATAACAAAACCCCTCACTCCGCTATTAAAGAAGAAAAATAAATTTCCTTGGACGCCTGAATGTGAGCAAAGTTTTTGTAACATCCCAAAATTTGGTTTTTTTTGAAGTTTTAAAAGAAAAATAACCATTTGGATTTTTCTGCTAAAGTTAAAAGCTTAATATGAATTTTTAGAGTTCAAAAATAATTTAATATGAATAATGTCAACATCAACTATTATCAAAACTATTTTATTTGGATTTTATGTGCTTGGATATATTTTCTAGATTTTTCTAGAATTTTTCCGAGTGCATTTGCTATTTTCTAAGTGTTATTTGTCTTTCTGCTATTTTCTAAAAAAGAAAAACTAATATAAAATCTCAGAAAATCCTCGGGCCGAATCTCCCGTTCAGCCCGCTTCTATTCCCTCAGCCCACCCGTTTTTCGGCCTGCGTATCCTTTAATCCGGCCGTTTCTTCCTTTGGCCCACTCCCACTCCCTTTCTTTTGGCCCATGTCTTACCTTTCGGCCCGGTCGCCTTCCTTCTTTTATCCCAGCCAAAGCCCAGCAGCCCAGCGCCTCCTTTCTTCTTCCCACTTTTCACCGCCAGGTGGTCCCTTTTCTCAGAGCACGGGTGCTTCGTCCTCAACCCGGTTTCTTCCTCCCGTGCCTATCCGGGACTCAGAGTCCATTAACCGAACGCGAGCAGCGCCGGCCTCCTCCTGGACTCCTCATCTCCAGCACTATAAGAGGCGCCCCAACCATGTCAAATCTCCGCCCGTGTCTTCTCCCTCAAAACCCTAAGGTGCCGCCTCCGATTCGTTCTTCGTTGTACCGAATTTCGCCCGAGCGCCGCCGCTATTGAAGCTTCGTCTCCACCGGATTTCTCCACCGTTGATTTCCCGCCAGCGTCGTCTTCGCCATCGGGACCGCATCATCGGGAGCTTTGCCGTGATGCCGTTCTCTTCGGCCAAGGATCTCTGTATCGCTGTTGTCGTCTTCGTCCGACAAATCGATCGCCGGTCATCTTGTCCATCTACTTCCTCCGGTGAGCCCTCACACGTCCGAGCGTGTCAGATTGCACTCCTTGTTATTATCGTCCGATCTCCTCTTCTTTTGTTGCTTTTCGGTCGCTGAATTGATGTCGCCGAGCTTCTTCTCCGTCACCGGTTTTTAACCTCTCGCCGTCGGTTCTCTTGATCTCCGGCCACCTTCTTTGTCCCGTGATGCTCCTCTGGTCATCGCCATCCCGATGCTCATCTTGCTTTATTGTGGGCGCTACTGAATCACCAAAGCCGTCACACCCGTGGAGTTCACCGCCGCTCAAGTCGCTGCCGTCGGCGAGCCCTTGTCGCCCTTGCCGCATAACCACCTCCCAGAGCATCGCCATCTCCTCAGCATCCCATTTTGATACTTCACCGGAGCTCCTTCGCTGTGGTTTGCCATCGCCGTCGCAAGTCTCACCGCCGACCAAGCCTCTGTACCTGCATCTCTCGGTTTCCCTCCGCTGGCGTGGTACTCCACATCAGTGTCCACCTCAGCCTTATTGCTTATGTGGCATCCAGGTGTCATCCTCGTCAGCAGCCGCGTGCCATCTCAACCCCTAACCAAAACCCTCGCTCGGTGAACTAAGTCCACCGTGAGCCAAGTCGCTTCCAAGCGGGCCCCATTGTCAGATCTATTTGCTTGTCGGTCGAGAAACCCTAGTGACGTCAGCGTGCGTCATATTCTGGAATTTCCAATAGGAAAATAATTCGGGGTAATATGAAAATCCAAATTAGGGTATTTCTTTAGATTTCAATCTTCCAGAGCCCATATCTTTTGCATCCAAACTCCGATTGAGTCCATTCAAATTTCTAAATTTATCTGAGATTTTTATTTAATTTTTTGAGTTTGTTTTCTCTCTGTTATTTATTTATTTGGTTTATTTGCTCTGTTGCGAGTAGACGTTGATACTTTGGGAAGTTTTGAGCAAGGAGTAGCATACCAAGATCAAGATCAATCACATGATTTATTCCCAGGCAAGTCGTGGTTCTCTGATCATATTGAACCTATGATTTTAAAAGTATATTGTTTTATACAATTGCATGCTATATTTATATCAATAGTTTTGGGATTAGATATTACCTGTTGTCATTATGCCTCCATTGATTATTTGAATGCCATGAATCCTTTGTCACCTTAGTATGGGTAATTTTAGTTGGACATATTTATATTGCCAACATGGGTATCGTATATATGCTTAGTTCAGCTTAGTTACGATGGGTTTGTCATCACATGTGTCTTAATAATTAATTTTGACTTAATGATTTATGGAATCGTGGTGGTGAGCCATTCTTGTTAAAATTTGGGTACCATGATAGGGTATGTCATTGGTTTTGGTTAAATGAAATGGTTTTCGCTCGGGCGAGTGGTTGATGGATAGTGGGGATGTGGATTGAACATGTTGTGGGTTTGTGGTAGTCTCGCCTGAGTAATTTGTCAAGGACTTAATCTTGTGCGCCATAGAACTGGGCCTTAACCGTACAACCACATGTCCAGTATGGGACGGATGATGAGGACATCCCTAACACTTATACATCTTTCCCTATTGGTGGTCATACACATACTGAGGTGGACGCCATACGTGACGCTACAAATAATTCAAGTATGTATGCATATTGGTCCACCGACGAGCAAGAGCTAAACTTCTAAATCAACAGTGCTTTTGTTTCTTAATGAATCTTCTATTGTCATTGATGAGAATTGGGTATTACCTCATGCAAATGTTTTGTGCATTCTCGAGTTTGAACATTGTGAAGCCTTTGGAACCAAGAGGAGGTCGGAGTCAAAGCAATGGAGGAGAAGCTCACGTGGGTCAACCAAGGGAGAAAAGCCCAAGAATTCAAGCCCAATTCGGATCTTCCACAAGTGCAACTGAAATTCATCTCGGAATCAACTCGAATTCAATTCGGATTCGGTTCGGGACAGCCCAACAGGGCTGTAATAAAAGGCCATAACTTTTGCATACGGAGTCCGATTGGGGTGTTCTTGGACTTGTTTGAAAGCTTATTCCAAGGCCCACACAATGGTTTTGGCCCCAGCTTCAGAAGACTTACGGTCGCGCCGCTATGGCCGAAACAATGTGACGGACTTAAGTTAGGTTTTCCTTTTGTGTGTTTTTAGGTCTTAGCCGAGTTAGAGTTTGATTCGGCATGTGTGGCTGGCCCTAGGCCGTGCGTGAGTCGTGGAGGGCGCCTTAAATACCCTTGCCCTCCCTTGTATCCATTAGACCAGTTTATGCATAAGATTGAAACATAGCTATTGCTTGTTCTTTCGACACGAGTTCATGCGAGGACTTTGAGAGAGAATTAGGCGATCCATTTGTTTTGTTCGCAATCCAAGGTCAAGCCGCTGCTCCATTGGGAATTGGGACTTGGCGTTCATCGTTCGTGGTCTCGCGACGAACAACTACCCGGTGTATTGTGGGCGTATTCAAGAGTTGAGGGTTCGTGCATTGGCGCGAGTGTTCACTAGCGACATCGTCTACTTCGTCAACTATCCACGGTTTCTCACCGAGAAGATCGGGCCTCCCGTATCATGTGGTATCGATTCTAGGTTTACTCGGTGAGAACTTCTTTACCCGTAGTTAGATTCGTTTTGTTTCCTATCGCATAATAAACCAAAATTGCAGTACCAAAACCGTAGTTTAATCTGTTATTTCTTGTGCGTTTAGTTAAGTTTTCATCCATTAGAGTTTTGTTTTAGTGCTGATCCTTGTGTTTCCATTGCGTAGCTTAATCTTTATCAAAAAAAATTGCTGATTGAACTCCTCAATTAGCACCCAAAACCATCATCCGATCGTCAGTGCTGCGCTGCCTTGCTAGCACAATCCGAGACGGTGTTGTTTCCTTATCCGAACTCCTTGGTGGGACTAGAGTCCTAATCAACCTCTAGCTCAAACACAATCCGAGTCCAATTGCTCCATCTTGAGTTTCGCCACTACATCATAGCCGCGAACCACATTTGGTGTCCTTTATATCCTTTCATCTTGAGACTAGCTATTGATATTGCACCTAGGGCTGCTCATTCAAGTTGATTACACGTTGCTGTTTTGTGAGGGTTGCGCAGTTCCACGGGGAGCAAAGCAGAGGGAAAAGAAGGAAAAGGCAACCGCATATAGAAAGAGCCGCGGTGTAACACCCCAGCCCAACATGAGCCTGGAATGCTACTAAACAAACCCTAATAATTCTAATCAAAGCAAACTTAATAAAGTTCGGCGGAACCTCCCTTGTAAAGTTAATTACATGGAGGTTCCAACATTCAAATGAATCATAAATTAACCAAACTACCAGCTAGAGACATCAAAAGATAATCAAAGATATGCTACATATCCAGCAATCCAGTGAAGTATAAAGTTCCACTACTCATCGTTATTACACTTAAACCACCTCAAGACACAAGATATAATAAACCTTTGAGCATCTCGCCCATTTACTAATAACAATTACTATCTGAAGATCATTCAACTTTATTTAGTTCATGTGGCATGTGTGTGACTAGCAGTCTACTTTCCCCCATGCATGTCGTTCTTGGCTCGGGTACCTAAAATAACAACAAAAACAAGGGTGAGTCCACAGACTCAGCAAGTACAGAAATAGAAGCCATAACATCAGCATCAATATACAGAAGATCAACAACAAACATTTCACATGCAGATGCAATGCTCAAGGATCCTTTCTCTTTATCTTTCTGTGTGCATTACACCGGTAATGCAGAGTATGCAACCGTCGCCGCATACCCATGCCTGTGCGCGCACGCACAGGGACCAATTGCCCATTACTCCGCAAGTAATGGGGACCTCAAGCCCACACTCCACGAGTGAGGATCTCGGCCCGTCATCTTCATGACGGGATCTCAAAGGAAACATACTTGGTCACCACATGACCAAACCTCAATATGATCTCAATATGCACATGCTCATCATTTAATCATCATCAAATTACCACAAGACAGAAGAACATATAACAATAGAGCATGGACATATATGACGATCCATCAATCTTAAATCAACATCAAGCCAACAATCTCACTATGCTACCACATATCGAGAAGCACACAATCATGACCAATCAAACACAACCACGAATCAAACAATGCACTTGCCTTAACGCGTGCGAACTGGGAACGTGAAGTCGGTGCTGCCTCCGTACTCTTCCCCACCTAAATTCAATCAAGAACATAGACTAAGACCACAGTAACGAACCACATGAATTCTAAAAACAAACACAACTAGCAATAGCTCGCAACCCAATCCCGACTCCAAATTTCTAATTGCTGTTCTGTACCTTCTGTGAACAGTCAAGTTCTAAAATTCATATCTTTCTGTACAGAGGTCCAAATTACGTGTTCTTGGACTTCATTGAAAGGTTATCAAATTTCCCAACTAAACCTAGTTGGTGAGCTCCCCTGATTCGGCCATCTAAAATCACTTTCAAGCCGATTAACAAGACATCGATTTCACGTCAGACTTTCTGGACAGAGCACTAAAACTAACATAACTTTCAGCTCGTTTGCCCAAATTTCGCGTTCTTGTGCTTCCCTGAAAGCTACGACAATTATCTACAACGTTCGTTATACTGAGATCCTCTAATTCTATCTTTAACTGATCGCAAAGTTCAGATCACTAAAACCTGTCCAGAAACTGACAGGGTTGCAGAACAGCTGCACGAATAAAATCATATCTTTTGCTACAGAGGTCCAAAAATCACGATCTAGCACTTCATTGAAAGCTATTGACGTCCTCTACAACTTTCTAGGAGACACCGAGACTGAATCCGCGCTTAACTAAATCAAAACGTCCTCTAACGTGATCTGTCCTGAGGAGACAGAAAACCGACATTGCTTCAACAATTAATTATGCATCTAATTAGGGGGAAACAAGGATTACCCTTTGAAGAACCACCACCAAACGTGATGAACACTCACCCCAGGCCACGATCCTCCTTCCCCCTTTCCTCTTCCTCTTCTCCTCCTTCTTCTTGGCCGATCTATCTCCCGGCGAGCCTCCTTCTTCCTCCTCGACTCCGGCAGCGGGCAACATCTTCTTGGCTGCAGCAAGGGCTTCAAGGGAGGAGGAGATGCTGCTGGACATGGGGAGGCATAGGAGGAAAGAGGGGGATGGGGGCGGCCAAGGGGGAGAGGGAAGGGTGGCTAGGGTTTTTGGGGTTGGGGCGCCTCCCCCCCTTCTTTGGCCGGCCACCTCATGGCCAAATGGGCCAAGGCCCAGGCCCAAGTTGCCCAAATAAAGCTGCAAACCCCTCCGTTAACTGCGTAATTAAGTATTTTCTATTTGATCCTTCTCCTGGATCAATTTCTAAATAGTCCTTTCTTGAATATTCGGCTTTCTCTCAAAATCTACTCGAGTATTACATTCTACCCTTAAACGAATTCGACCGAATTCTAACCACGTTAACGCCAAGGAATAATCACAGTGAAACTTACTAACGTTACCACCCACCCGCCGTGAACAATCCCGCACATCGCTTGCGCATGCGAGATTCCACTTCACAAGACGCCTCTCGGACTTATATGATCCCATCACCTTGACGGATAACGTCTTTCACTTCAAGCCTAATCTCGACCCTTACGCACGCTCCACACACGGGACTCAAAAGTAAGGTCTTACTGTGGTCAATAGCTCCAACAAAACTTAAGCTCCGGACCTCTCATGTGCTCTCTCAAGACCGAAGAACACAAGACATTGCGTACTCGCGCAAGTACTCGAGACGGTCCTAGCGATATGCCAATCTACATATTCCGTGACTAAGGAACCTATCCAACACACCTTTGGTTAAACTTCCTTTTGTACCAAGTACATTGTCCGCACAGAACCCGCAGAACTCTTGTTCCAACACTCAATCGATCACTTTACCTAAGCAAGCAAAGATCTCTGCATAAGGGACGCACAAAGAACTCGCCGCTAACTCACTTATCCGAAAAACTCAATCAAAACAAAGGAGTCAAAATGCATCCAACTTAAAGTCACCTTCTCTTAGAAGAGCCCAATCCAAAATCAATAGATTTACCACGAAATCTTTTCCACTTTCCAAAATAGGCGGTTTAGAAATAATGCCGCACAAGCCAAAAGCGAAAGCACTCGAAAAACCGGTTTACCCTTTTCCTAATCGGAAGGAATCACACATACCGACAAGAACCAACTCAATTTATAATCGACATCCATCATAACCACATAGTTCAAGTAAGAACTAAGAAAGCATCTCACTATCCAAGATCACGCCACTTTACCACAATCTTTCTTTAAGAAATTACTTCCCTTAAACCAAAGGATCCCAAATCATTGCATAACGCATTAACTCATTTCTCTTAAATTGGCAACCTCAAACCTATGCTCTACCGATCACAAAATCCACACTTATGCGGGTAGACTCTTCCCATCCACAATCTCGACTCTAGCCAATTCCCTACCGAATGAACTTGTCAAAATAATTTCCAACACAACTCAAGATAGATTTCACCCACTATCACATCCCT
The DNA here is from genome assembly GCA_036346255.1 of Ampelocalamus luodianensis. Lineage (NCBI taxonomy): Eukaryota > Viridiplantae > Streptophyta > Magnoliopsida > Poales > Poaceae > Ampelocalamus > Ampelocalamus luodianensis. The sequence continues at coordinate 26,489,269 of CM070623.1, forward strand.
TAATCCATTAAGGATGAACAATTTTTGAAATTCACATCCCACACTCTCATATACTAGCTCCAAAGGATACTATCAATGATCAGTCCACTACTCGGAATCCACTCTTATTCTACCACTTCTGCACATAATCATTGGCATCGAAGGTTCTAATATAAAAATGCAAAGCCCAAAATCAACCTCGAAGTCTCCTGCAATGAATTTCTGTTATGGTGGATAGGAAATTCTCAAATTCTTTCACTAAAATTTCACATAGCTCAACCAAACCTCAATCATTAACATCCACGCTCCTCACTAATCAAGTAACCGTCCCAAGGCGATTAATTTCACAAGTCTTAGACCTTCTCTAATCCACACCAAATCCAATTTAGTTACACAACCACAATATATCCGTTCACAAACCCTAACCGATTAACCAACATTCAAATATACCCAATCACTAACATCAATAAATAAATATATATCCTTTGACCAAAACGTCCTTAAAAATAATTTAACTCCCATAGGGTTACTTACTAAGGCTGAGTCATTGTTGACAATAGTCCAACAATTTCTGCTATTCCATTAATTAGCATGACACTTAGGTTCCTCCACACCGTGACTCTTATTAAACTTCACCACCACAACTCTTCTGCACAATCATACTAAGTACCCAATTGTGATACTCTAATAAGTTTATCAAAAGTTCATAATTTCAATAGTCCCAATATTTCAACATGGACAAAGGTTACTGGATCATAATTCGCTATGGGTTCCACTAGTCGTAACACTAATCACTTTTATCTCATCGACAAACTTTCCATTTAAGTAGAATTCTCTCCAGGTGTTGTAAGTCGAAACCAATTCACATTATCTCGCTCTTCAAATAGATTGGTTCCCAAAATATCAACAATTCCAAATACTTGACCACCTCCAACCAATCACCATGCTACTCTTTATAACACTTGGCAACACAATTTGGTTACTTCCTTATTCAAAAGGAAGAAATAAACAGATACAAAGTTCGACGATAAGAAATCATGGCTCCTCAAGTGAGCACGAGACCAAGAGAAATAGTCAAATAGAAATGATCTCGAAAATGTATGCGAATCCACAATGAGGCAAAAGTCCCACAAGAAGAAATTTCCCATCTCCATAACTCATAATAAAACATTGCTATGCAAACCCAAGAAACTCTTAAGCTGAGACAACAAGTAAGTTGCGGATTACATTTTTTTTTTAGCTCAACCCTCAAATACTTATGGTAAACATTTTCCGTTAACACAACGAAAGTAATTTTCCGTTAACACAACGAAAGTAATCTCTTTGATTACAACATTACTTGCCAAACCAAACAAGAGATGTCTTTAATACCAAAACACATTTATCACTTCGGAACCAAACGGAACCTTTCCATATGTCACATTGCTCAACTAATTTTATCTACTGCAAAAATCATGAGTCCCCAAAAGATCACGAATACAAAACTCCAAATATTTCATTTAACCGTTATTAAAACAATCAACTTACTTTCTCTCTAGAAAATCATCACCACTCCAACACGTCACAATCTCTTGTAGACCTTATTACTAACATCAATAATATTTCACTCTTAGCAAGGTTCGTTGTCATCAACTCTTCCTTTATAAAGTCCCAAAAAACTGACCAAACTGTTACATTTCACTTTATCCTCTCATCCTCAAATGAGGGTACACCAAATTCTTACACCCTCACTATAACAACCACCATATTTTTCAAGGAACCTACTACACAATTTACAAGGTTACACCAAAACCCTTTCATCAAAGACATACTATTATCTGACAATCTCACCATCAAGCAAACACATGTCACCTATTAAATCCCACCATAAACCTTTCCAATGTAAACACAAAGATATTCGAATGCTCATACTTATTTAGTACACACTAACTCCAATCTAGAGGTTATCATAAACTTTTGATGATTATTCAATCATGGACGAATTGATGGTCTTGTATCTATTTGTACTCCCACGAGCATAAATAAGATCATCAAATAGCCAATTAAAGAAGATTTCTATATTAATATCTACCAAGACGACAAATCGAACACATCTTATATTTCTCTTTTCGCACGCTTAGATTAATCCATTAAGATCAAATAATCTAACTAGTTTAGCAAACTAAACAACTCCAGGATCAAACACTCTAATGTTCCACAAGAGTTAATAACTCTATTGATTCCAATTAGATATAGCCGTACACCTAATCACAGTTCAACAAGAATTACTATATGACACCATCACATTAATCAACTTTCCTTCCAGGATCTTGGTTAGGATCGATTATACAACACACTCTGCACCCAACTTGATAACTCATATCATATTCACTAATTTCTCCGATTATAACCTCCCACTTAACCACGAGATGACATCGCTAAAGGGTTTAGCATTTTCTTTTATAAAAGAACTTTTCAACTTCAACACTCAAGATACCCAAAAGAAATATATTGAATCAAAACTTCCACGTACTACAGGACTTGCAAAGGAAACTTTCATTACCCAAGAACATCAACCTGATAAATGGGTCATGCTTTCCAATGAGAAGGACAAAACTCCAAAATAACGGTCAAACTTGACAATCAACTCGGTTCACCACCGCAAGAATAACTCATCGGTTGGGAAAAATAATGATTGCTTTACAGACAAATTAAGCCAAAGAAAACACACCAATATTTTTTTCTCAAAGCAACCCATCAACCACAAGAATAAATAACCCAAGAGAAACTCATCAATCTCAACTGGATAAGAGTTGACCAAATTCAAATTCGAGCAAGAGAACAACTCTTTTAAGTATACTCGCTACCAATGCTCAGTACTACGATCTCTCATGTGGATACTTCGCTATTCTCAGACCTTAACGGTGGTGTAACCTCGGTATAGCCCAGACCACAACCACTACCTCCACCTCTCAACATGGGTTACCCCACACATAATAACCATATTATTATACTATAGATATAATGATCATCTCAAAACAGAATCATTAATACAACTCAACTAAGCGTAAATGCAATGCTTGACCCATCCCATCCTACTATGCACCAAAGGTGTCAGTTTATAAGTTCATTAACCATTACAAAATTTTAGCAATTTAAGTTGCCTAGGTTGTAAATCCAATCACCACGGACCTACCGCCTCGCTCGATACTAATCAGAACACCCCACCCAACATGAGCCCGGAATGCTACTAAACAAACCCTAATAATTCTAATCAAAGCAAACTTAATAAAGTTCAGCGGAACCTCCCTTGTAAAGTTAATTACACGGAGGTTCCAACATTCAAATGAATCATAAATTAACCAAACTACCAGCTAGAGACATCAAAAGATAATCAAAGATATGCTACATATCCAGAATCCAAATGAAGTATAAAGTTCCACTACTCATCGTTATTACACTTAAACCACCTCAAGACACAAGATATAATAAACCTTTGAGCATCTCGCCCATTTACTAATAACAATTACTATCTGAAGATCATTCAACTTTATTTAGTTCATGTGGCATGTGTGTGACTAGCAGTCTACTTTCCCCATGCATGTCGTTCTTGGCTCGGTACCTAAAATAACAACAAAACAAGGGTGAGTCCATGACTCAGCAAGTATGTAAATAGAAGCCATAACATCAGCATCAATATACGTAAGATCAACAACAAACATTTCACATGCGGATGCAATGCTCAAGGATCCTTTCTCTTTATCTTTCGTGTGCATTACACCGGTAATGCAGAGTATGCAACCGTCGCCGCATACCCATGCCTGTGCGCGCACGCACAGGGACCAATTGCCCATTACTCCGCAAGTAATGGGGACCTCAAGCCCACACTCCACGAGTGAGGGGATCTCGGGCCCATCACCTTCATGACGGGGATCTCAAAGGAAACATACTTGGTCACCACATGACCAAACCTCAATATGATCTCAATATGCACATGCTCATCATTTAATCATCATCAAATTACCACAAGACAGAAGAACATATAACAATAGAGCATGGACATATATGACGCATCCATCAATCTTAAATCAACATCAAGCCAACAATCTCACTATGCTACCACATATCGAGAAGCACACAATCATGACCAATCAAACACAACCACGAATCAAACAATGCACTTGCCTTAACCGCGTGCGAACTGGGAACGTGAAGTCGGTGCTGCCTCCGGTACTCTTCCCCCACCTAAATTCAATCAAGAACATAGACTAAGACCACAGTAACGAACCACATGAATTCTAAAAACAAACACAACTAGCAATAGCTCGCAACCCAATCCCGACTCCAAATTTCTAATTGCTGTTCTGTACCTTCTGTGAACAGTCAAGTTCTAAAATTCATATCTTTCTGTACAGAGGTCCAAATTACGTGTTCTTGGACTTCATTGAAAGGTTATCAAATTTCCCAACTAAACCTAGTTGGTGAGCTCCCTGATTCGGCCATCTAAAATCACTTTCAAGCCGATTAACAAGACATCGATTTCACGTCAGACTTTCTGGACAGAGCACTAAAACTAACATAACTTTCAGCTCGTTTGCCCAAATTTCGCGTTCTTGTGCTTCCCTGAAAGCTACGACAATTATCTACAACGTTCGTTATACTGAGATCCTCTAATTCTATCTTTAACTGATCGCAAAGTTCAGATCACTAAAACCTGTCCAGAAACTGACAGGGTTGCAGAACAGCTGCACGAATAAAATCATATCTTTTGCTACAGAGGTCCAAAAATCACGATCTAGCACTTCATTGAAAGCTATTGACGTCCTCTACAACTTTCTAGGAGACACCCGAGACTGAATCCGCGCTTAACTAAATCAAAACGTCCCTCTAACGTGATCTGTCCTGAGGAGACAGAAAACCGACATTGCTTCAACAATTAATTATGCATCTAATTAGGGGGAAACAAGGATTACCCTTTGAAGAACCACCACCAAACGTGATGAACACTCACCCCAGGCCACGATCCTCCTTCCCCTTTCCTCTTCCTCTTCTCCTCCTTCTTCTTGGCGATCTATCTCCCGGCGAGCCTCCTTCTTCCTCCTCGACTCCGGCATGGGCAACATCTTCTTGGCTGCAGCAAGGGCTTCAAGGAGGAGGAGATCTTTGCTGACATGGGGAGGCATAGGAGGAAAGAGGGGATGGGGCGCCAAGGGAGAGGAAGGGTGGCTAGGGTTTTGGGGTTGGGCGCCTCCCCCTTCTTTGGCCGGCCACCCATGGCCAAATGGGCCAAGGCCCAGCCCAAGTTGCCCAAATAAAGCCGCAAACCCTCCGTTAAGCTGCGTAATTAAGTATTTTCTATTTGATCCTTCTCCGGATCAATTTCTAAATAGTCCTTTTCTTGAATATTCGCTTTCTCTCAAAATCTACTCGAGTATTACACGCGCAAAAAACGCTAACTTTTGCATACGACCTCCGATTGAGCGTTTCTTGATCCGTTGGAAAGGAAACGGAAAATAGAGCCAAAAAAAGAAGTCTGGGAAATCGGGGTTTTACATCGCGTAAGCCACCGGCATACGTGTGCGGAAAACTTCGACCCCAAAAAGGTCGTTTAGGGCCTCAAACGGCCCGCAAACCGAGAAAATTCGATTTCTCGATTTCGCTCAAAATTGACAGAGCCCCTCTGCAGGTGATTCTAAGGTACCCCGTGACGACGACATCCCTTTTCGAGTTGATCCGCGCATACTTTTAGCTACTACAGGATCGGGTCATCTTTTTAGCTTGTGTTTTTCAATTTTGATTGAGCAATCTTGTGCCCTAGTATATTCCTTTGCAATTGGCTAGCGTCTATCCCCGTACTTGGTGCAAAACGAGCTGGTTTCATCTCTTTTTCTGCTCGCTAGCTCAGTCCTTTGTTTGCATTAAGTCTCATTTATCCTTGCGTGTGCGTTCATACACTTCGCTTAAACTCGTTGGATCAAGCACATAGGCAAAATACTCTAGCTTGGATCATTACTTAGCTTTACAATACCTTGAATATCAGATTGCATAGGATATACACATACCGTCCAAGCTCCACCTACACCCGCTTGTGTACTCCTTGCTCTTGGTTACGCTCCTACATTACCGGGTTAAGGTCGTTCATTTGTCTCGCTGCTTTGCCGCCCTTGATTCACTTTGGAACGGTAAGCTTGTCTTGTTTTCGGATGGTGAGTTGCGAGCGTAGTAGCGAGAGCTTTTGTTTTACTAACCGGATATAACCTCGTTTCTTGTTTGTGAGTTGTTGCTATGTCGTCACGAGGAGGATCCACCTAATCCGGGAGGCGCCACACGTGGACGAGTACACTCGGTTGCGCGAGATGCTACAAAAACAACTTCAAGATGGTGACAATGGCGTGCGCGATGAACTCGGGAAGTTCGATCGGGTGAACACCCTCGGGAGGAGGTCACACAATTGCGTCACGCCATCAACAATAACTTCACGGAGCTACGCGCCATGTTCGCCAACACAACCCACGTGGGGTGCGCAAGCTGATGACACGAGTGTGCACGGCCCTCCGGCCGTTTTGCACAATGAGACCGAGGATGAGCGTGCTATTCGTGTGGATGAGGAGCGACGACAACGGCAGGCGCGTCGCATGGCGGTGCCGCCAAACGTCGGGATGGCGGCCGCGCACACCTCGAGCTCATGGGCGTACGAGGCAACGGCGCCGTGGTGAGGCGCACCACAGGGTGTCCACGGAGGAGGTGTGCATCGTGCACCTCGTAGCATGGCTGATGAGGCCGAGCAATGGGATGACGATTTCCCCATCGACGACTACGATGACCGACAGCGCCACCATCGCAACAACGCGGCGTCGACACGACGACGCCGACGCGATTTTGTCGCTAAGCCCAAATTTACTCTTCCTATATTTTGGTGGTACGGATGTGGAGCAATACCTCACTTGGGAGTGAAGGTGGATAAGTTGTTTCAATGAACAACTATTCCAATGAGAAGAAGTCGTTGCTTGCTTCCAATGGCTTGGATGATTATGCTACACATTGGTGGGAGCGGTTCATTCGTAGCGCATGGAGCGCCATGAGTTGCCGACACACCGGGAGCAGATGAAGCAAAGATTTGCGAGCACGCTTTGTACCTCGCCACTACAAGCGCTCACTATTTGAGAAGTTGTGAGGTGCGACAAGGTATGAGGTCAATTGACGAATATCATAAGGAGATGGAAACTATCATGATACATGCGATGTCCGCAAGAATGAAGAATGCACCATGGCGAGATTTCTAGTGGCATGAATCATCTTTGTGCGCATTGTCAATCACCATCCCTATAATGATATGATTGAGTTGCTGCACCAAGCACGCGAAGCCGAGCGACAAGTGATTGAAGATGCACGGTTCGCTACCCGTTCACGTCCTTCAGCCAGTCCAGGACAGCCATATAACAACAGCCAGCCAAACAAGAGCACTCCGGCCGGAAGCAATTCGGCAATGCGCGATTCGCAAGTAAGAAGTCGAGAGTACACCAAAGACGGTGCGCCGACTGCGGCGCCGCGCTAGTGCGACCTCGTCTATGGGGTCAACGGGACGTTCACGTGACATCATTTGCCACAAGTGCAAGGGTGTTGGCCATTTTGAGGGATCGCCCAAATGTCGAACTATGCTTATCACCGAGGATGGCGGTTATGTTTGACTAGTGATGACGAGTCGCCGATGCGCAACCAGTCTTGCACACTGATGACATAGAACAATGTGAGTGCGATCCTGAGTTTCCTAACACTGAGCAGTATTCCATTGTTTGCACGCCCAAGGTGCTTAGTGTGATGCCATCGCCGTCACTCGAACAGCGGTGCAATTTGTTTCAGACTTGGGCGAAGCTTGATAAGGGTAAGGTCTGCAAAGTGATCATTGATGGCGGAAGTTGTCACAATTTGGCTAGCAAGGATATGTGTCATAAGTTGGGTTTGAAGTACTTGCCGCATCCACGTCCTTATCATGTGCAATGGTTGAGCGACAAAGAGGAAGTGAAGGTGAACTATATAGTGCGAGTGATGTTTTCTATTGGAAAGTACACCGACACTGTGGACTGCGATGTTGTGCCTATGACGGTGTGTCACTTGCTCTTGGGACGGCCATGGCAATATGACCGTTCTGCTGTTCATGATGGGCGTACAAATCGCTACACATTTCGATGGAATAATATGGATATCATCTTGAAGCCCCTTACACCGCAACAGATTGTGAATTCTTCAATGCAGAAAATTGAGATGCACGTTGAGACTGCCAAAGAGCGAGAGAAGAATTTAGTGATGTTAGCCAAAGAAATCGTAAATGAGAGAATTCAGCGAAGATCCCAATTTGGTGCACTTTGTACTATTGTACAAAGACGCTTTGCTTCGACTAACGACTTGTCTTCTCTTCCTAGTGGTGTTGCTTGTGTTTTGCAGACTTCAGCGACGTCTTTCCAAACGAGGTACCGGTGGGCTACCACCAATTCGTGGGATAGAACATAAGATCGACTTGATTCCGGAGCGTGCCGCCGAACCGACCACCGCATCGCACCAATCCCGTGAAACAAAGGAAATTGAAACAAGTACAAGAGCTTCTCTCCAAAGGGTATGTACGTGAAAGCTTAAGCCCTGTGTCGCTTCTGTTATTTTAGTTCCTAAGAAAGATGGTTCATGGCGTATGTGCGTAGATTGTCGAGCGATTAATAATATCACAATTCGATATCGTCATCCTATACCTCGCTTAGATGATATGCTAGATGAATTGAGTGGTCTGTTATTTTTCTAAGATAGATTGCTTGCAGTGGTTACCATCAAATTAGGATGCATGAAGGGGATGAGTGGAAAACAGCATTTAAAACAAAATTTGGGTTGTATGAGTGGTTAGTCATGCCTTTTGGTTTAACTAATGCACCTAGTACATTCATGCGCTTAATGAATCATGTTTTAAGGCATTTGATTGGTAAATTTGTGGTTGTGTACTTTGATGATATTCGATTTACAACATGCTGAATCTGAACACATAGACCATCTTAGACAAGTTCTACAAGTTTTATGTGAGGCTAGGTTATTCGGTAACTTAGAGAAGTGTACCTTTTACAAAGATCGTGTCATCTTTTTGGGCTATGTTGTTTCGCATGGGAGTTGAAGTAGATGAGTCTAAAATTGAAGCGATTAAAAATTGGCCAACTCCGTGAATGTAAGTCGATTAGGAGCTTTCATGGTCTCACTGGTTTTTATCGGCGCTTTGTGAAGGATTTTAGCACCATAGCTGCCCTTTGAATGAACTTACTAAAAGGGTGTTGAATTTGTGTGGGGGTAGCGCAAGACAATGCTTTTCTTGAACTTAAGAAACGCTTGATCAAGCACCGTTGCTTGTTTTACTGATTTCACTAAAAATTTTGAAATTGAGTGTGATGCTAGTGGATTGGGTATTGGCGGTGTTTTAATGCAAGAGGAAGACCGGTAGCTTATTTTAGTGAGAAACTGAATGGTGCTCGCTTGAATTATCCGGTCTATGACAAAGAGCTTTATGCTTTAGTGCGTGCATTAGAAACTTGGCAACACTATTTATGGCCTAAAGAGTTTATTATTCATTCGATCATGAGGCATTAAAGTATTTAAAGGGCCAAGCAAACTGAACCGTAGACATGCCAAATGGGTCGAATTCATTGAGTCGTTTCCTTACATTGTAAAATATAAGAAGGAAAGGAAAATGTGGTAGCCGATGCTCTCTCTAGGAAAAGTATGCTTTTAACTCAATTAGGAGTGCAAGTTCTGGTTTAGAGAGTTTGCGTGATTTATATGCTCATGACCATGATTTTTCCGTTCCTTATGCACATTGCAAAGAGGAAAAGGTGGGATAAATTTCACATCCATGATGGGTTTTTATTTCGCACTAACAAATTATGCGCCCGGACTCCTCCGTGCGCTTGCTATTCGCAGAATCACATGCGGGTGGGTTGATGGGACATTTTGGACGTGAGAAGACGTTCTCTATGTCGAGCGATTGTGAGGACCCAGTTTATTCGACTTGTAATGCTTAGCCTTCCATTGACCCAAGATTACAATTCAAATAAACCAAGCCTCGGGATATGTATACTTCCGTAAATGCAGTGTACACACCTGTTACAAAATCAAGCATCAATTCCATACACGAGATTACAAAATCAAAACTACAATTATACAAATGATTGAACTACAAGGTAAATAACAAACTACACAATGAAGCAAAAGCCATAAGATGGCGATAAATAAAAGAGCCAATTAGTGTGCCTTTACCCACAAGGCAACCAACCGGCCGCCAAGCTAGTCGTCAAACCCGTAGCACATCTCACAAAAGGAAAGCCCTTGGGGCTCTCCTTCTTCCTCTCGCAACAAAACAATAAGCAAAGCACTGAGTACAAAGATTGTCTTTGTACCCGCAAGACCGACGTGTAAGGGTAACAGGACTATAATTTAACTACATGCAAGTTTTATTTAAGTGGAGGGGCTCGACTTACTTTTAGCGAAAGCAAGTTTTCTTTTGCAATCTTGTAATAGTTTGAAGGCGTTTTAACAATTCAATTTTATTTGCGAAATAACAATGATCTGATAAGTAGTGACATAAAGACATCCCGGAGATGACCAACCCAATGGCCATCACAACAATAGTATGACCGCCTGCTCATACCAACCCATCAAGTTTTAATTAAAATGTTGTAGTCTAACTCTCGATAAGCTTACCCAAGCATGTCCATCACCTAGACGAGGCTATTCGAATAGTTTTTAACCTCGCAGGGTGTACCACTGCACCCACACTTGCATCGCCTTTAAGCCAAAGCACACTACCGAAGGTATGCCGCACACTAAGTCCTACGAGACTTTTTCCAATATTGTGTATTAACTACGAGCCGCTCGTATGGATAGAAATCCATACGCTTACATGGTAAAGCCGAAAAGACAACTACCCACTCGGGATAAAGCTTTTGGACAACTACCATGCTCCCACCTCCATCCTCCCGCGACCTCCTGCGACCCGAGCCAATACACGCCAAAGTACTAGGTCAAGAGAGGTCCCATACCTCTAGTGTGGTTAGCACGCCGAATGCTCGGATAACAGGAACTCACAAGATGTTCGGTCCTTAATTGACCGGGCACCTTTCGATCACACCCAACAGATCACACCAGTCTTACCACAGTTCGCGTGAAATCATTTTGTTTTTAGTTTTTAGTTTTCACAATTAAACAAGGCAAAAGTGTGAATCATAAGGTTATAATAATTTTTGTGTGATCAAAGTTACCGACTAAGTCGATAACCGCCCAATTCTACGGTATCTAAGCATGGCTAAGCATCATATCGTAAATACAAATAAAAGGCCCTAAATCATTCAGGGCTCTAATTCACGGTGAGAATAATATTCCTAAGTTAGTGGCAGGGGTGAACAATTTTGTGGCAACGATGCAATGGGATTAACTACCTCTAATCGACAAAATTACTTTGACACAAAAGCATGCATACATACAAGTTAAACAAAATATTAGACTTGAAAATAATGGGAATGAACTGGATATGATCAAACCGCTTGCCTTTGCCTTGTTTGAGATATTTGACTTGTCGCAGAGGATCACTCGATATCAACGCCATCTAACGACAAAATTGCCAAAGCGAAAACAACGAATAAACACCGTAAAGCCAAAAGGTAACCAACAATTAAATAACAACACAGAAAACAGATTATGACTTTAAAATAATTTTAGAGACAAAAATTATTGGATTTGGAGAAGAAATGAAATGGTTATGAAATGTTGAAGCGAAGGTTTGGGCATAAAGTCTACTGTTATTTGACATGCATATAACCTAATTCTTGCCTTCTAAATAACTTTACTCCCTTAGACTAAGAATTAATGGCTAATCCAAAAAGGGTTTTACTTAGTGATCTTATGCATCTAACAAAGTTTTAGTTTTAATAATAAGGTTGGTAAATTTTGAATGCTCCAATATCCAGAGAACTTAACAACCGATTTTGACATGTTCTTATAACCTACAACAAAGACAAGCTAATCGAACAAAAGTGCTACTTCAATTAGACTTCCCAATGCATTAGCTACTAAGATGATCAACCTACTAATCCTGTTTGGTACTAATCAACTTACCATCCTCTACTACTATCCATCTACTGGAATGGATTTTGCAAAGAGCTGAAAACAAAGATGGAAACTAGCTAACTCCTTATATACTTACTCAAATCAGTTTTCAATTTGGTTAGATGTTGAAAGGTAAAAGCCCCAAATGACCAATTAGGTCCTGACAATTCAACTCTGTGATTAACCCAAACCATCACTCATCGATAACACTGACATTTCAAGTTTTCCTTGCACTCATCTTTTCTCCTCTGAACATTCATGCAGAGTGATGATTAAATTTTAAGGCTGAGTGCTTGCTAACAGTTTCTAATTGCCCAATTAACCAATTCTTTTGAGTGATCAATTTGTCATTCAAAGGGTTTTACATGACCACCGATGCATCAGATCCTTCAACTCGACTTCTCTGCTTATTTGGCTGTTAATGGCTACCTAAGCATCAACAGACATCTAGATACAAGACTTAACTATTATCATGTGGTTGCAAATATGAAACTTCCATCAATTGGTTACTTACTGCTCTTTTCAGATTTTATATCTAGTACAACCCTGCTTATTCAACTGACAATAGAATAGCTTCTGCACCAAAGTGCTAATGGCTAACTTTCTACAAACAACAATTTTCAGATTTGGTTATGTTATTAGAGTGACAAAATCAGTCATAAACAGGATTGTTAGCCTAATGCCATTCCAAACTTCCATCTAATACTTCTCTGCCTACTCAACTGACAATACAAACTTTTACCTAAACACCATAAACTGATAACTAAACACAGTCCTTAGCGATGATTTCACTAGCTATACAAAGGATTCAAATGTATCTCACCTAGTTCACAAAATTGTCAGTTCAAATGCCAACACAGAGATAAATTTCAGAGATGAACCTTGCCCAAATTATTTCAAACTCAACTTCCAATTATGTTAATACATTTGAGTGAACTAATGGACAATCACATGGTTGATTAACGCCTAGTGTTTGGTTTAAGGCGATGGGCCCCACCGCCATAGAGAGTGAGAGAGAGAACAGAGAGGGAAGAAGCTCTCCTCGGAAGAAAGCAGGAGCCGAGGGCATGGCGCTGGCGGCGGTTCTCGGCGGCGAGCGAGGCGGAGGGGTGGCGAAGGCCGGTGAAATGGGTTGCTGGTGAGGAGAAGAAGCCGAGGGAGGCAGCGCTGGGGTCGGAGCGGCACCGAGTAGGCGGCGGCGGCGTTGGGAACAAACGGGCGCGGCGGCTCTGCAGAGGCGACGGCGACCGGAGGGAGGAGAGGGGAAGGGGAGGCGAGCACGAGCACTAGGGAGGTGCGAGGATGCTCACCGTGCGGTCGGTGGAGGCGGGGGAGCTATGGAGCGAGCCGGCGACGGGAGCCAAGGGCGGCGCCGAGGTGGCTCTCGGTGGCGGCAGCCTAGGGCGGCGGGGAGGCTTGGCCGCCGGTTGGGGAAGCTTCCGGGCGTCGGGGCGGAGCTCCAGGCGGGAGGAATTGGAGGCGGACGCTTCGGAGGCGACTCGAGGCGGTGCGGTTATGGTGAGCAGCGGCCGGACCTGGAGAAGGAGAGGCACGGTGGCGCACAAGTGAGAGAGGGGTGACTCCTGGGTGAGCACAAGCGGTAGAGGGGTGGTAGGAGCTCACCGGCGCGGTTGATAGTGGTGGGGAGGAGTCGAGGCGGCTCAGGCAGAGCAGCGGCCGGCAGGCCGTGGTGGGCGAGGCAGGCGCGGTGGGCGAGGGAGAAGGAGCCGAGGCCGAGCGCGAGGAGGAGAGGCACGAGGCGGCGGCGAAGTCAAGAGGCCGATGGCCGGGGAAGAGGCGGCAGCAAGTGGAGGCGGGGGCGCTGGAGGTGCAGCGGCGCTGGCGGACACACGAGGGGAAGAGCCGCATGGCGTAGAGGCACCAGGGGGCGGCGGCTTTGCACTGGAGCTGGGGTGAAGGGGCCAGAGGGGAGAGGATAAGACGATGCACTCGGCGGGGCTCACGGCAAGGGCGGTGGTGACCGTGCGCGGTGCGTGGCAAGCATGCGGCGGCGTGAAGCTGGCGAGCGGTGCGCTCGGCGATGGCACGTGTGTGCTGCCGTGGAGGGGGAGGTCTGCAGGTGGGGCCCACAGGTAAGTGAGGTAAGTTAGGATTTAGGATTTCATGTTGACCGAAAAATGTACAAGTTTGACTAGCCGATTGAGGTAGAAATAAAATTCTAAAAATCCTGAAATTTTTTTGTGGACACTCTGAGATTCACAAGGAACTTAGGAAAAATAATTTCAGCCACTTTCTATATTAAAATTTGTTAGAATTAAATCATATTCAAATCTGCATTTGGGATTTGTTTTGAATTTTGGGGAAGGCAAAATGACTTCTAAAAATTTGGTAAAAATAATTAAAATTCAATATAATTATTCTAGTATTTGAATAAATTATTTTTAGAAATTTTTGTTCTTACAATTTTCAGGAATTCAAAAGAATCGAAATGATCAAGTTTGAAAATTGAATTTTCAACACAACATTAAATACAAATAGCAAGAATTTGAAATTGTGCACAAATTTTTGGAACACCAGGAGCATGATCAAGAGACACAACCAAAAGTTTTCAAATTTTAATACTTTTATATACATAAAATACAAACTCTAATTTGGGGCTGTTACAGCGATCACTTTTATTGGCCTAAGATGAGGCGAGATGTAGAGAGGTATGTGCAACGATGCATTACTTGCCACAAAGCGAAATCAAAATTGAATCCACACGGTTTGTATACCCCTCTACCTGTTCCCAATGCACCATGGGAGGATATTAGTATGGATTTTGTTTTAGGATTACCTAGAACTAAGAGGGGGAGTGATTCTGTTTTTGTCGTTGTGGATCGTTTTTCAAAGATGGCACACTTTATTCCGTGCCACAAGAGCGACGATGCGTCGCATATTGCTAACTTGTTTTTCGGGAGATCGTGAGGCTACATGGCGTGCCACGCACTATTGTGTCGATCGTGACGTGAAGTTCATGAGCTACTTTGGAAGACACTTTGGGGTAAGCGGGACGGTTGTTATTCAAAGACGACTTGTCATCCCCAAACTGATGGTCAAACGGAGGTGGTGAACCGCACACTTTCGATGCTACTTCGGACCATGATCAAGAAGAATCTACGCGAGTGGGAGGATTGTTTGCCGCACGTGGAATTCGCTTATAATCGGGCCGCACTCCACTCACGCAGATTGTGTCCTTTTGAAGTGGTGTATGGTTTCAAACCGTTTACGCCGCTTGATTTCTCGCCACTTCAAGTCAACACCGTGTTCATATGGAGGCATCCAAGCGAGTGAGTATGTGAAGAAATTGCATCTCAAAACAAAAGAGGAGATAGAGCGCAAGGTCAAGTCATATCTCGAGAAGGCGAATAAGAAACGGAAGAAGATGATTTTTCAACCGGTGATTTGGTTTGGGTGCACTACCGCAAGGATCGTTTTCGAACGCCGCAAGTCTAAATTGTCGCCACGAGGTGATGGACCCTTCAAGGTGCTTGCGAAGATCAACGACAATGCCTACAAGATAGAGCTTTCGGCGATGACTATGGCGTGAGCTCTACTTTCAATGTCGCTGATTTATCACCTTTCTTTGGTGGTGATGATCCAGGCGTCGAGGACGACGCCTTTTCAAGAGGGGAGGATGATGAGGGCATCCCTAACACTTATACATCTTTCCCTATTGGTGGTCATACACATACCGAGGTGGACGCCATACGTGACGCTACAAATAATTCAAGTACTGTATGCATATTGGTCCACCGACGAGCAAGAGCTAAACTTCTAAATCAACAGTGCTTTTGTTTCTTAATGAATCTTCTATTGTCATTGATGAGAATTGGGTATTACCTCATGCAAATGTTTTGTGCATTCTCGTGTTTGAACATTGTGAAGCCTTTGGAACCAAGAGGGAGGTCGGAGTCAAAGCAATGGAGGAGAAGCTCACGTGGGTCAACCAAGGAGAAAAGCCCAAGAATTCAAGCCCAATTCGTATCTTCCACAAGTGCAACCGAAATTCATCTCGGAATCAACTCGAATTCAATTCTGATTCGGTTCGGGACAGCCCAACAGGGCTGTAATAAAAGGCCATAACTTTTGCATACGGAGTCCGATTGGGGTGTTCTTGGACTTGTTTGA
Source organism: Ampelocalamus luodianensis (assembly GCA_036346255.1). Classification (NCBI taxonomy): domain Eukaryota; kingdom Viridiplantae; phylum Streptophyta; class Magnoliopsida; order Poales; family Poaceae; genus Ampelocalamus; species Ampelocalamus luodianensis. The sequence goes on from CM070623.1 coordinate 26,505,487, forward strand.
AAGCTTATTCCAAGGCCCACACAATGGTTTTGGCCCCAGCTTCAGAAGACTTACGGTCGCGCCGCTATGGCCGAAACAATGTGACGGACTTAAGTTAGGTTTTCCTTTTGTGTGTTTTTAGGTCTTAGCCGAGTTAGAGTTTGATTCGGCATGTGTGGCTGGCCCTAGGCCGTGCGTGAGTCGTGGAGGGCACCTTAAATACCCTTGCCCTCCCTTGTATCCATTAGACCAGTTTATGCATAAGATTGAAACATAGCTATTGCTTGTTCTTTCGACACGAGTTCATGCGAGGACTTTGAGAGAGAATTAGGCGATCCATTTGTTTTGTTCTCGCAATCCAAGGTCAAGCCGTCGTTCCATTGGGAATTGGGGACTTGGCGTTAAATGCGTTCGTGGTCTCGCGACGAACAACTACCCGGTGTATTGTGGGCGTATTCCGAAGAGTTGAGGGTTCGTGCATTGGCGCGAGTGTTCAGCTAGCGACATCGTCTACTTCGCATCAACTATCCACGGTTTCTCACTGAGAAGATCGGGCCTCCCCCGTATCAACGGACCTGGCTGATTAATTAGCAATGTCTTAATTTCGGTTCTGTCATGTGAAGTGTGAGTCGTAGGAAACGTATTCTCACGGTGGCGCAAGAGGGGGGCCCTGTTTGGTCGGAAAGACATTCAGTGTTGAAACCTTATCGGGCAGAACTGGATTAAGAAGGAGCTTTGTAAAAGCCTTGTGATGATCACTTAGTCGCACGCCTACGGAAGCGTGAAATGCCTGACATTATAAGTTGATCTATCTCTTGTGGGTCAAGCTGTACAACCTCTATAGAGTGTAAAACTATTCGAATAGCTGTGTCTGCGGTTATGAACGTGCTCGGGGATTTCACACGGGAGATAGAGTTTCTTCAAAAATGTGTCGGAGTGTGAATGGGAAGTTCACTTGATGAATATAATGTTCGTTTGGTGAATAGGTTATTCACTTGGTGGGTTGTGTCGATTGGTGAATGGGGAATTCACTTATCGTTAGTTTGGTGGGGGAGTGAATGGGAAGTTCACTAGTCATTCAAAACAATTGTTTAATTACTTATTATTGTTTTCAATTACGCATTTCAATTTATTTATTGTATTTATCGTAAATACTGTTTTCCGCAAAAGAGCCATACAGCTAACCTTTGTTCAAGCCCTGCATGAATACTATTTGCATACATTTCCCCACGGTTTGCTGAGTACATTCAAAGTACTCATGACTTTATGCCCTCTGTTTGATCAGCAGTAGAGGGAGAATATCAAGCTGCCCAAGAGTTCTTCGCCTAGGAAGACCATGAAGGTTTTGCGGATTAGGATGCGTTCTCCACTCGATTGCCTGTGGGCATGTTGATTGGCCATTTGAAGAGTTTCGTTCCGCTGCAAGAGTTTATTTGTTCCTTTAGCCCTGCATGGCAAGTTAAGAAAATGTTGACCAAAGGTCCAGTTATTATTATTATTTGATACTTTGAGATCTTTCTAGTTAATCGAATAAATGGATGGTATTTCATCACTGTTTTCCTGTGTGAGCTAGGTACTGATCTGGGACTAGTTCAGAATACACAGAGGGTTCCTGAGATGTATTTTCGGGTCCCGACAGTTTTTAAGAATTGAAGAAGTGCTTGACCACCGCTCAAGTGTTGACTTTGCCAGATGTCCAAAAGGATTTTGAGATTTACTGTGATGCATCGCGGCAAGGTCTCGGTTGTGTCCTGATGCAAGAAAGGAAAGTAGTAGCATATGCTTCACGACAGTTGAGGCCTTATGAAGTAAATTACCCCACCCATGACCTAGAATTGGCGGCAGTGGTGCATGCTTTGAAGATATGGCGTCATTACCTCATTGGTAATCGCTGTGAAGTCTACACTGATCATAAGAGCTTGAAGTACATTTTCACCCAAGCTGATCTCAATATGAGGCAAAGAAGATGGTTAGAGTTGATCAAGGATTACAACATTGGAATCCATTACCACCCAGGCAAAGCTAATGTTGTAGCAGATGCTCTAAGTAGAAAGGTCTATTGCAATACTCTGATGATCAAGGAAAGTCAGCCAGCACTACATGAAGAATTTCAGAAACTTAAGCTTGAATTGGTTGAAGAAGATTATTTGGCTGCTTTGGAAGTGTAACCAACTCTACAGCGTCAGATTAGGGAAGCTCAGATCAAAGATGCAGATATCAAGGAAATCAAGGGTAACATGAAGAAGGGTAAATCCCTAAGATTTTCAGAAGATGAGCAAGGAGCCATTTGGTTCGATAAGCGTATTTGTGTATTAGACCAAAAGGAACTCAAGCAGTTAATACTTAAGGAAGCTCATGAAACCTTGTATTCTATTCACCCCGGAAGTGCTAAAATGTATCAAGATCATAAGGAATGTATTGGTGACCTAGTATGAAGCGAGAAATTGCTGAATACATAGCATAGTGTGATGTTTGCCAGCGAGTTAAAGCTGAGCATCAAAGACCTGCTGGACTACTGCAACCCTTGCAGATCTCTGAATGGAAATGGGAAGAAATTGGCATGGACTTCATCACCGGTCTGCCAAGAACTAGAGCTGGATACGATTCCATCTGGGTAATCGTGGATCGCCTAACAAAAGTTGCTCATTTTATCCCAGTCAAGACTACCTACTCAGGAGACAGACTTGCAGAATTGTATATGGCAAAGATAGTATATCAGCACAGAGTACCAAAGAAGATCGTGTCAGATTGAGGTTCCCAGTTTACCTCGAGATTCGGGCAAAAGCTGCACAACGTTTTGGGCACTAACTTGAATTTTAGTACAACCTACCATCCTCAGACAGATAGACAGACAGAAAGAGTGAATCAAATCCTAGAAGATATATTAAGAGCCTGCGCTCTAGAGAACCAAACTAGTTGGGATCAGATGCTACCTTATGCAGAATTTTCCTACAACAACAGTCATCAATCAAGCCTACAAATGTCCCAGTTTGAAGCCCTTTACGGAAGAAAGTGTCAAACTCCCTTGTATTGGATCGAAACAGGGGATGGACAAGTACTTGGACCTGACATCCTGAAGGAAGCCGAAGATCAAGTTCGGGCAATCCAAGAAAGCTAAGAACAGCTCAGACTAGGCAGAAAAGCTATGCTGATAACCGTCGCTGGGATTTAGCTTTTGCGCCTGGAGATCATGTGTATCTGAAGGTTTCACCTCTCAAAGGAATGCGTCGTTTCAGAGTAAGCGGAAAGCTTGCACCAAGATACATTGGACCTTTCCTAATCCTAGCTAGAAGAGGAGAATTTGCTTACCAATTGGAGCTTTCGCCTTAGCTGTCACATGTGCATGACACCTTCCACGTGTCTCAATTGAAGAAATGTCTGCGTGTGCCAGAAGAGCAGATGCCGCTAGAAGCAGTTAATTTGCAGGAAGACCTCACCTACAAGGAGCAACCCATCAAGATTCTGGAAGTGTCCGAGCGTGTAACCCGAAGCAAGATCCTTCATTTCTGCAAAATTCAGTGGAGCAACCACACTGAAGAGGAAGCCACAACTTCTTCGTTCAAACTCCGATTCGAGTGATTCAAATTTCTAAATTCATCTAAAATCCTCCTCTTGCTGTTAGTGCTAGTTTGGTATTTATTTGGAGTTGTTTTATTTATTTTGCTCTTTTTGCACGCGTAGAAACCGGCATTTCGGAAGATTTCTCAGACCCGACGACCGAAGCACCTCAACTCTTCAACGAAGGCGACTCATAGACCTTTGATCATATTAAACCTATTTTACAAAACTATATTGTTTGCTATAAATATGCATCGCTAGTTTTATATTAAATGATTTCGGGAGTAAATAATTACCTAATTGATGTATACCTCCTTGATAAATTGCAAACAACATGTATCCTTGAATGACATGACCCCTTGGACACCATAGGATGTGTTATTTTAGTTGGACATTGATAGATTACCAACACGGGTATCGTATTATGCTTAGTCATGCAATAGTTGTACGTTGGGACTCATGATCACATGCTCATATGAATAAACATGACTAAAGGAATTATGGAATTGTGGCGTGGCCACTATTGTTAAAAAGATGTAGTGCCAAGGCTAGGGTGGTCTTTGGTCGAGTTGAACCGAAAATGTTTTATGCCTGGGCGAGTGGATGGTGGTAAGTGTGGGTGTCGTAACACACATTTGGACGTGGATAGTCTCGCCTGAGTAGCCAATTAAGGACTTAACCTTGAACCATTGATCTAGGTCATACCGTGCAACCACATGTCCAGGATGGGGGTGGACCTGACCAACTAATTAGTAATGCTTTGAGTCGGTTCTGTTTTGGTTGAGAACGGGGCAAGAGGGGGCATGAATCTGGCGGGAGTAAGACCCGTTAGAAGCGAATCCTTAGCGAGCAGAACCGAGTCAAAAACTGTGGATATTATGGGGATATGCTCATGATCTTAGGATGATGTGACAATTGGCAATGACGTTGAAGGTTTGCGGAAACAAGCGTTTTCGACAAAGTTCAATTTCTGTCAGGCCTCAGGCGGTCTGACCGGCCATGGTGGCGGTCGACCGGCCGTGGTTCGGGTCAAGCTCCGGGTTGAGAGACCGTGGTCGATCGCCGGCGGCGGCGGTCCGACCGCCGATGGGCGACGGCCTACCGCCGAGCGGATCCGACCGCCATGTAAGTGGTCGTGGTTTGTTGAGTGGGCCAAAAATAGAGGTGTAGGCAAGAGAGGAGGTTCTCCGCTCTTGGTCCCATAATTTTGGAGCCTCGGGCAAAAGTTCTATTCGCTTGAAATTTCTAGAGAGGTTGCGGATTTTCAAGTGGAATTTGGCTAAGTCGGATGGCGGTCCGACCGTAAAGAAGCGGTCCGACCGCCATCGGGCGGATCGACCGTTTTGACTTAAGTTTTGGCATTCTTGGCAGCAATGTGTTGTGTTAGGTCAATCTCATGGGTGTCGGTCGCGGATGTGTTGCATGATGCATATTTTGACTAACGTGGGTCAAGTTGTGAAGAACTTGTTCCGGTTCGATTTGTTTGTCTATTGTTGTGCGAGTTGCTTGGTGGTCAACGACGGTCAACGGCGAGGATGATCGGGACTAGGCTTGGAAAGCCGAGGTTCGTAACGATCGGCGATGCCGGAGAAGTCATTGGACTCAAGCATGGTGCAAGATGGACAAAGGAGATCGAACAGGCGATTCGGCGCGACGGGTTGGATCAGCGGCGCGGGTCGGTGCAAGTGCTATGGTGGTTTCGGTGGAGCGGATGAGAGACTTGCCGACATGATGAGAGCCGTTGGATCAACCTACACGCATGAGCATGCGAATGCTTAGCGAAGATTGACTCGGTCTTTGAAGAAGGACCGAGAAGGGGTATTTTGGTAATTTTATCAAATACTGCCTTGGTGACCTTTTGCTAACCCGCGGCGCAAGACGGTGCGTGGAGAAGCGGATTAGGTTAAGAGGATATGAAGATGACGCTTTAAAATGCGTGCGTGTGTAACCCGTTTGTTTTGGGCCTTAACGGGAGCCCATTAGGGAAGCTCTTCTAGAAGGTCTAAACCTCTACTATAAATAGAGTAGGGAGGTGGCTGCATCCCCTCACCCTTTTCATTGTGTTTGAAACCCTAGTTTTCTTAGGGAGAGGATAAGTGGAGGTTAGGGTTCTAGAGAGTTGGATTTGATTTCGTGCTCATGTATTGAGTCTTTGTCCTCCATTGATGGAGTGGCTGTAAACCAATACCATATCAAATCAATCCAAAGAAAGTTCTCTCAAAGATGAGTTCATTTGCTTTCTTTCTCTCTATTTGGTGATTTTGAGTTTTTCTTTGATCCGCGGGTTTTTGGTTGATTTCTTGCTGTGATCTAACTTGCTGCAACATGTGGGAACCCATCTAGGATCATCTTGATCATCAATCACCCACAAGCAAGTCTCTAGATGAGATTTCGTTTTTGACTCGGTTTTTGAACCACCTTCACTCAAATGGAAAAAGGTCTGAACTTTGGCAAGGATCTTCACGATTGTTGCTTGGAATAGGTTCCTGATATCCTTGAGAAGGTGTGTGTCAAGTTTCATGAGGTTTGGACGCACGAATCAAAAGTTAGCTCAATTTGCGTTTTGATTTTTCGTGTTGATTTCACTGTTCATTGAACTAGAGGTCTGACCGCCCGAGAGAGAGGTTCGACCGCTAGGAGAGGTCCGACCGCTAGGCCAACCGGCCTGACCGCCCCCGTGAGAGGTCAGACCGCCCGAGACTTGGTGTTTTGGTTTTGTGTTGATTTTGCTTCGGGGTTTTGATTGGATTCAATACAAGTCTTCCGCTGTGCTTGATTAATTGATCTTCATAGCTTTCATAGCTATTAGAGTGAGATTCGTATTGAATTTGATTTGGGAGAAAAAGAGTTTGTGCTCCTATTCAGCCCCCCTCTAGTCGCCTTTTCGGTCCAACAAGTGGTATCAGAGCCCGGTTAGTTCAATCTTGATCTTAATCGGTCACTGAACTTGGCGATGGATAAGTACTCCTCCAAACCGCATATCTTCAATGGGCACGACTATGCCTTTTGGAAGAACCGCATGCGTGTCTTTCTTCAGAGCGAAGGACGAGGTGTATGGGAGGTTGTTCAAGCTCCGCTTATCTTGCCTGAGGTTGCCACGCTGGCTTCTGAAGCCCTCTTGGCTAACGACCATAAAGCAAAGAATTTTCTGTATGGTGGTCTTGGTAGACAGGAGTATGATAGGATTTGCAATCTCGAGACCGCATATGAGATTTGGAAGACCCTTGAAACCTATCATGAGGGTTCTTCCCAAATCAAGCAAGTGCGTCAGACGGTCTATAAAAGAGAATATAACAAATTCGAGATGTGTCCTGGAGAGAGCATCGATGACATTTTCAGTTGCTTTAATACAGTGATAAATCAGATGAAGGCTGTTGGTATTGAATTTACCCAGTCTGAAAATGCCACCCATCTCCTGGCTGGAATCAACACTAGGGAGTGGGAGATGAAGGCTACCGCCATTCAGGAAAATGTCAACTTCTTTGATCTGACTTTGGAGCTGCTCTATAGCAAGCTCAAGACTCATGAGATCCAGAGGAGCGGCCATTCTAAAAAGGATAACATGGCTTTGGTAGCAGACCCGCTCAAGAGAGCCTCTGATGGGTCGTTTGAGCTTTCTTCTGGAATTTCTCTTGCTTCTTTATCTACAATTCAAGAAGAGGATCTTGAAAGTATTCCTGAGCCCGAGATGACACTTTTGATTAAGAAGTTCACACGGACCTACAACAATATAAGAAATAAAAAGAGAGGCGGCCCTGTGACTTGTTATGAGTGTGGAGAGCTTAATCACATCCGGGCAAATTGCCCCAAGCTGAAAGGAAAGAGCAACCACAAGGACGAAAAGCCAGCTTGGAAGAAGCCTCAGGGACGCAAGTCCAAGTTTGATGATGCCAAGCTCAGGAAGGCTGCTCACCGGGTTCTTGCCGCTCTTGGAGATCGATCCTTGAGCGATGTGGACTCCGGGAGCGAGGAGGACAAGGAGGAGGAGCTCCCTCAAGACAAGAAGGGAAAGGTCAAGGACTTCACAGGCATGTTCTTCATGGCTGATTCCGACGACATTGATGATAACAATGAGGTATCTCCCTCCTATGATGTTCTCTTTGCTAGATGCGAAACTGTCTATGAGCAAATGCTAGGTCAGGATAAAGCCTTAAAATTCATCATGACTAGGAATGAGGAGTTAGAGTCACAAGTAGATAAACTCACATTAGAACTTGTGAATGCTAAGAGTCTTGAATCTGATGAATGCTCATCCTGCCATGCTTTACATTCTGAATTGGCTAAACTGCAATCTGCTCATGATACTGCTTTGCAACAACTTGAAAATGCTAGGACTGAGCTAGTTGAAGTTAAATCTGCTCCTTGCGAAAAATGTTTAGAGTCTAGCAAGTTGGTTGTTTCTGATGTGGTTGAATCTAGCTTTTGCTCTGTCTGCTTAGAACGTGAACATGAAGTACATGATGTTGTAGAAGCAGCTAGAGCTAAATATACCAAGCTTAAGGACAGTATTAATTCTGCTACTTGTGCTTCATGTGAAGCTCTTAAGCTTGAAGTTGCTCTTTATAAGAAGAGGCTTAACGCTAAAACTTGTGATTCATGTGTTAACTTTGGAAAAGAAATTGCTTACCTTAAGGATACATTAGAAAGATTCTCTAAAGGTAAGAAACAATTGAACATGATTCTTGACAAGTCAAAAACTCCTTATAAGAAGCAAGGGTTATGATACAACTTTACCCAGGACAAATCTAGTGGCATTCAAATTTTGAAAAATGACTTAGTTGAATTTGATACCCAACCTGCAAAGATCACTTTCAAATCTGCAGGTTTTGCCCAACCATCTGTTCAGTCAAAAGGTGTTTCTCCCAGTGGTACCAAGTACCATTGCACCTATTGCAAGAAGGATGGACATTTGGTTAAGTTTTGTTGGCGTAGGTTGAAAAATTGTAACACCCCAGCTCAGCATTGAGCCTGGAATGCTACTAAAATTAAATTAAACTAAACTAAACTAAGATCAATTACAAATTTTCGGCAAAACCTCCTTTGTATAGTCAGCTATACCGAGGTTCCAACAATTAATCATGGCATTTATCAATATCTTCATAATCGGGTTCTTTCAAGCATGCAGGATAATCTCATAAACATAATCAAAATTTGCTATTCTCATTATTACAGTTAATCTGAAACTCAAACCATCCATAAGTAATTCTTAAGGTTGAGTGGTAGTGCGTGCATCCAAACATCTACTCCTCCCATGCATGCGGGTCTTGCAGTTGTACCTAAAACACATCAAAGCAAGAGTGAGCCCAAAGACTCAAAGCAAGTACCAACAAGGCTAAGCAAGATCGTTCATAGCATCAACAATCCAAGATAAACAATACACCAAAGTATAGCCTTCATGCTCATGTGAATGCAACCAATGCAATGTACCTTTTCAACTTTATCTCTTTCGCATTTTACCGTAATGCGGGTATACAACCGTCATTGATACCCTTGCTTGTGCCCTCTAGCACAGGGACCAAGAGCCTATACACCACACGTATAGGGACCTTTGCCCATCATCATAATGATGGGGACCTCTTTTCTCATTGCCCACATTCCACGAATGCGGGGACCTCAAGCCCGTCATCTACATGACGGGACCTCGAAGTATGCATAGTCACCACGTGACCAATCCTCCAACATGAATGCATGATGCACATAAACCAACTTTAAATCATCATACATATGGATTCACAACAACGACATACATGAATAAACTCATCCATACTTCTAGCATTCATCACCATTGACATTTGTAGCATTCCAACATCCATGAATAGCACATATATTCATTAAACTAGCAAACATGAACATTCCTTCATGAATAACATTTAATCATTTCTCATTATCATGTAAGCAATAGCAACATGCGGTAGAACCATTTAACCATAACTAATGATCATCAAGATAACCAAGAAATCATCTCATAAACAAGCAAGCATGGCTATACTGTCAAGATACATCACAATCACATCATGCAAGCATACATATATAATAGCCCGAATACTTGCCTCAACCGTGCGAGTACAGAGGACGCGAAGAGGGCGCTGCCCTTGGAATCATGCTCCCACCTGAACATAAAGACATCCCAATCTAAGTGTAATACTCCGGAAGTGTGAGAAGTCAAGAATCGGATTAAATTAAAAACAATCGGTAGAGAATAATTTAATCGGGGAAGTTTTATTTTCAGTTTTCGTCAAATCCAGCTTAGAGAGGGGCTTTTCTGTCGTTTTCGCTTCATTTTGGGGCTGGGCCTTGGCCCATCTTCTAGTGGTGGCCGGCCAAAGGGGGGGAGGGCCACCCTCCCCAAACCCTAGCCGCCCCCCCTCCCTTTCCCCCTTTTTCCTCCTCCCTCTTGCAGCCGCCCCTCCTCCTCCTCTTGGCGACTCCTCTCCTCCCCTTGCACCTCCCTCTCCCAAGGTGTTGTTCCCTGCACCTCCCTATCCCAAGGTGCTGCCCTGCGCAAGGAAGAAGAAAGAGAGGAGAAAAGAAGGAGAAGAAGGAGAAGAAGGAGAAGAAGGAGGAGGAGAAGAAGAAGAGTTTGTGCGGGGTTTGGTTCAGCGATTTCTAGTGGTTCTACAAGGGTAACGAGATGCCCTCCCCGCTGTTTAATCCTTATTAGATGCAAAACCGATTAGAATTGATGGTTAATTGTTGGGCTGCAGTAGATGCAATTCTGTCCAGAACCTTGCGTGGGTTTTTCGTATGTTTAGAGGCTGAATTTTAAGTTTCCATCTCCTAGAGAAATGTGGGTTATGTCGTTAGCTTTCAGTAGCCGCGAAGATCACTCGATTCCGAGGTCTGAGTCAAAAGTTATGATCGATTTAGTATCTGCTGCCAGAAATCTGACGAGAATAATCTGTCTGGTTATTTCCTAAAATTTGAAAGGGAATTTGGTAGAATCTGAAAGTTCACCCAACTAGGTTATTGTAGGTAATTCGATAACCTTTTCAGATTGATAAAGAACGATCAATTCGGAGTTACCTATTAAAAGTTATGGTCATTTTAGTTTTGCTGTTCGTTTGTGTAGACAGTTTCTGTACTGAAAGTTCAGACAATGGTTAGCCTAATTTTTTGGCCGAATTGGAGTATCGTGTCAACTAGAGTATTGTAGATTAGTCAGTTAAGAATCTACAGAAATTGGGTTTACCTCTTTTGACTTCCAGATCATGAGTTATGTCATTTACCGTGCTGCTGTCCAGAATCAGATTTGGGCAGCAAACGTTGTTTTCGCTTTCAGCTTTATAAACTCTTTTTGAGTCGTCTAGTAAGCATTGTAGAATGCCGATTAGTAGCGCTGGGTTTTTATGACCTTATTGAAATTATTTTACTTGTTTAGGAGGTGAAGCCTCAGGTTTAGGAGTATCGCCTTGGCCGCTAACGCGTCACATCGTGGAAGGCAAGTAATTGTAGCGATGTTACTACCGCTTAATTGGTTGTTCTTACTACTTGCAATCCCTATGAGTTTCGTATTGTGAAGTATTATGCCATGGTTGGTTGACTTACATATGAGATGATGACAATAATGACTATTTAATGATTTACGTTGGATATCTTGTGTGTAGTCATGAAATGGTTGCTTTATGTGCCGAATGTGGATCATGGATGTATTTTCCCATAATGATTATGTGGTAGTTGTACAAGTTAATCCTGTTGGTGCCACTATGAGATGTCACATTTGTGGTTTATGATTATCATATCACTCATAACATATCATTACATTGCATTGTGGATGTCGCCGCTTATGGCGCGGATCAGTGCAGACAAACATCGTACATTGTCAGAGAGCGATGCACACTCTTACCTTGATGGGTAAGAGTGCGATGGAGCATGGCATGCATTTGCATTAAGCATTGTGGATGGAGGACATGCATTCTTTTGTCAATGGTTGAATTCTTTTGAGGCAGGACTCATGCTAGTCCATGTGTTTTATTGAATGTGATAGTGGAATGTGGTTGTGGTCATGCAATAATATAACTTGTGTTGTAGCTTGCTTGTCATTTGGTTAACCTGTTATTCAACTTACTTGCTGAGATTTTATCTCATTCTTGTTGTTTCTTTCCCCCTTTCAGGTGATTCTTAAGCATTCCTGGGATGGGTAGAGCGGCACTACAATAATGCACTCAATTCATAGTTTCATGCTGTAATAAAGTTGAGAAGAATATAGCCTATTGACTAGTTATTCATGAGTGATCTGTTGATTTATTATTGATGCATTTGTGGACTACACTTGGATTAATCTGCTAGAGGTTGTTTTATTATTGAACTTGTTGCTGTTATCTTTACTCCCTTAGTGGTTTATGCTTCCGCTTTTTGATTCTTGCCTAGAGTTGCTGCCGAAATTTTATATTCTTATGAAATTATTGGCTAGCTGTAGAGTGGTTAAGTAGTATCCCAGGGTAATGTGGGTCCTGGGGTGTTACAGTTGGTATCAGAGCCTAGGCTTTAGGTTCTAGGAGAAGTAAGGAAATTGACACACTTGCACATGTAGGATGGGGAAGGGTTTGCATATCTTGCATATACCTTGTTGAATTCTTTAATTTATTGCTTGTGCTTCACTTGTCTGAGTTTATTGTTTGTTTGTTTGTGGGTTGCGGTGGCTGCAGGAATGCCACCCAAGGGTAGTGGCCGTGTTCGTCCTGCTACGTGGCAGCCAACCGCGATTGAGGAGGCCGAGGATGCTCACCGGTGGGTGGTACCCAAGAGGAGCCGTTGGTCGTGGTCGGGGCCATGCGGCAAGAGTTGAGAGCTTTGAAGCGGCGGTGGCCCGGTGCCGATGCCGCCCGGTTCGAGGTTTGCGCACCGGGCGGTCGCGGCATCTCACTTCGTGAGTGGGTAGGGTTGAGGCTGGACAGCTTCGACGCGGCAGCCACTCCTGTCCAGGCTGCTGACTGGCTGTCCCACGTGGAGGACAAGATGGAGGCTTTTGAGGTAGTGGCTTCCGATCGCGTGCGCTATGTGGCGCAACTGCTGAAGGGAGAGGCCCAGATCTGGTGGAAAGGAGTGCAGTCTGCTCGCACGGCTGCCCATGGACTCCCATCGTGGGCGGAGTTTGTCCGGCAGTTTGAGAGGCGGTTCTATCCAGAGACCTTTCTGGACAAGATGAAAATTGACTTGGGCAAATACACTCAAGACAAGCAGTCTGTGGCAGAGTATGAGGTGGGCTTCAATCAGATAGTCCGCTTCGTCCCACATGTGGCTCGGGATGATGCGGAGAAGGCGAGCGATTTGCTCGTGGGCTTAGGCCTTCGATCCGCCACTGTGGGTGCTTTTCCGATCACGATTTTCGTACTCGTGGAGCAGCCTTGGGGATCGAGATGCGACGCAGACACGGAGGACACTCGCAAGGCCTCGGAGAGATCACCAGAGGTCATAGCGAGAGGAGGGGCCATTCTGGGGGCCCTATGTTTAAGAAGGCAAAGGGTCGTCGTCACCAGCCCTACCGTGGTAGCGCGGGCGAACCAGCTCTCTTGGAGGAGCTCTGCGATGCAGTGCCACTTGAAGCCGGAATGGGCTTGGTGTGTTTCGTTGTGGGGATCCCGACAGCGGAGTGGATTGCTCTTGGAAGGCGCGTGTGCTATCTCGTGGTCAAAACCACAAGGATGTGGTGTGTGAGCGTAATCCCAGGGAAACTACGATGGGAGTTGGCGCCTACACCTTGGCGGGATTCTCTCGCCCCGATGGCACCGCTCGGATGATGGTCGTGGCTCCTACCCGCATCCCTACCGCGGTCCCTACACGCGTTACTGCGGCGCCTCCAACACCTTCATCGACGGTCTTGGCGCCCCACCGGAGGATACCGGGTTGGACCTACTCCATCGACCGGTACCTCGGTGGACACCGCGCGACCTACGAGTGTGGGAGATCCTTCTTCTTGGTGTCCCGCGGCATTCTCCATGCCGACATCGGATGGCAGGGATCGTGGAGACGTTGTGACAGGTACCTTATCAGTTGACTCTTTCGATGCCTGCGTACTTTTTGATTCTGGAGCCAGTTTCTCTTTTGTCTCGGAGAATTTTGTTGAGCGGGCAGGGCTTTCGGTGCAGTTAATTGGGAGGGCAGTGGTCGTTAGTTCTCCTAGTGGGCTTATATCCAGTTCCCGTGTTTGTCCTGGTTGTGTGGTGATTCTAGCAGATGAGGAGTTCGTGGCGAATTTGGTGGTTATACCCCTGGAGCCCTTCGATGTGATCCTTGGCATGGATTGGCTCACGCGGTATCAAGCTGTCATCTCTTGTTTCTGGAAGACGGTCACCTTGCGTTCTCTGTCTGGGCGTGAAGTTGTTTTCCAAGGGAGTGCTCCACAGTACTCTCTCTCGTTGTTGTGCGATTGTTTCCTAATCGGCGGATGCGAAGTCGGGTGTTGTGGGCTTTGGTGGAGGTCACGAGGTGCCTTGAGGTTAGAGAACATACCGTAGTCCGCAAGTACCGGATGTTTTTCCCAGCGAGCTCCCGACCGCCACCGAGCGGAGTCGATCTTCCGTATTGAGCTTGTTCAGTGCGCGGCCTATTTATAAGTCCCGTCGGATGGCACGGTTGAGCGAGTTGAATTAAAGAAGATTGGATGAACTCTTAGCTAAGGGGTTCATTAGACCGAGCACGTCACCTTGGGCTGCTCGGTTTTGTTTGTGGGAAAGAAGGATGGCACCAAGAGGCTTTGTGTGGATTATCGAGCACTCAACCAAGTGACAATCAAGAACAAGTATCCCCGCCTCGTATTGAAGATCTCTTGATCGGTTGAGAGGTGCCAAAATATTTTCAAGATTGATTTGCGATCCGTTACCATCAAGCTGCGAATCGGGAGGAGGATATAGAGAAGACGACATTTAGCACAAGGTATGGGCATTACGAATATGTCGTTATGTCTTTTGGATGACTAATGCTCCCGCTGTCTTTATGGAAGCTATGAGCAGGATGCTCCATGAGTACTGGATTCTTTTGTGGTGGTCTTCATCGACGACATCTGGTTTATTCCAAAACGGAGGAGGACCACGAATTGCATCTCAACCTGGTCCTAGATACTCTTCGGAAGAATAAATACTATGCGAAGCTAAAGAAGTGTGCTTTCTGGTTATCCGAAGTAGGATTTTTGGGTCATACCATCATCAAAGACGGTATTACAGTGGATCCGAAGAATGTGGCGGCAGTGGTTCAGTGGCGGAGGCCAACCAATGTGTCAGAGATCCGGAGTTTCCTTGGTCTTGCGGGTATTACCGGCGCTTTGTGCAGGATTTTTCTAGCATTGCTAAACCAATGACCCGACTCACGCAAAGGGGTTCCTTTGTGTGGACGGACGCTGAGGTGGGTTTGGACTTTGAAGAACAAGTGGTAAATGCACCTATTCTATCCTTGCCCGGAGTGGCAAGCGCTTCACTGTACACGGATGCTTCTCGGATTGGACTCGGATGTGTGCGATGCAAGAGGGCCGAGTAATCGCTATGCTTCTAGACGATTGAAGACTCATGAGCGAATTATCCCACTCATGATCTCGAATTGGCGCAGATTGTGTTTGCTCGAAGTCTTGGAGGCATTACTTGTATGGGGAGCGATGCGATATCTTCACCGATCACAAGAGCCTTAAGTATATATTCACACACGAGAGCTAAATTTGAGGCGGAGGTGGTTGGAGTTAATCAAGGATTATGACGACTATCCGGTATCACCTGGTAAGGCTAATGTGGTGGTGATGCCCTAGCGGGACAGGGTACCTCGGTAGCGTTATCCTTGGCCTCGGAGTTTGAGAAGATGGGTATTTCTTTACGTCTTCGGTTACTGCGATCATGAGAGACACAAATGATCATCGACCGCCATCCACGAGCGCATTCTTGAAGCTCAACAAAGACGATCGGCTCCTTTCAGAGGTGCGGAAGAGGATCTCGGAGGCGTTCGAGATTTTAGTGTGGATGAACACAGTGCGGTTCGATTCAAAGGCCGTTGTGTGTACCCGAAATCACCGGTGAAGGATGATATTCTTCGTGAGGCTCACCGTACCCCATATTGGTACATCCGGGAGAGACCAAGATGTATCGTGATCTTAAACAAATCTTTTGGTGGAAGCGGATGAGGTGGATATTGCTAAATATGTCGCTCGTGGCGTTTGTCAACGTGTAAAGGTGAGCACAAACGTCCCTTTGGTTTATTGCGCCCTTGAAGGTACACGAGTGGAAGTGGGAGCATATCACTATGGACTTTGTGGTTGGGTTGCGCGCCGCCGAGGCGAGATGCAATATGGGTCGTGGTGGACAGGCTTACCAAGTCCGCACACTTCATACCGATAAAAACGACCAACACAATGCAGACCTAGCCCCGTTGTACATCCGAGAGGTGGTGAGGCGCACGGTGTACCCAAGTCCGTTGTTTCGACCGAGATGCCAAGTTCGTCTCTAAGTTCGGCGAGTCTTGAGCTGCGTTGGGCACGACAGTTTCCTCGATCTGACTTTTCACCTCGGACGGATGGTCGGTCGAGAGGACCATTCAAACCACGGAGGACATGCTTCGTGCTTGCGTGCTATCTTGGAAGGGTAGTTGGGAGGATTATCGGCTTTGCGAGTTCGCTTATAACAATAGTTATCGGTAGTATCAAGATGCCTCCTTTCGAGGCTTTGTATGGTCGGAGGTGTGTTTCCCCTCTTTGTTGGGATGCGATGGGTGAGAGGTCGTTGCTTGGTCGGATCTTGTTGCAGACCGTGGAGAAAGTGCGGAGGTTCGTCAAAACTTGTTGGCTGCTCAGAGCCGACAAAAGAGTTATCTGAGATGTTCGCGCCGAGAGTTGGAGTTTGCGGTGGGTAGCCTTGTGCTCCTTCGGTGTCTCCAACCAAGGGTATTGTTCGTTTGGTACCACCGGAAGCTTAGCCCGCGGTACATCGGTCCTTTTCGATGGTTGCGGGTGGGTAGTTTGGCTTATCGTTTGGAGTTGCCAAACTCATTGAGTGGTGTGCACAATGTCTTCCATGTGTCTATCTTTGAGGAAATACTTGCGGGATCCAGAACACAAGATTGACTGGAGCAGTCACGGTGGAGCAGATCTCACCGTGGAGAGTCGTCGATTCGTATCTTGGATACATCGGAGCGGTCTTAAGGAATAAGACCATCAAGTATGTGAAGGTCCTTTGGACGAATCGACCGAGAGAGAGGCTACGTGGGAGCCGGAGGATCATTTGCGAAAAAGTACCCGAGCTCTTCGAGGTGGTAAGTACTCCTAGTTAGGTTCTTTGTTTGCTTGTTGTTCTTTTCTCGTGGTTGTAGAATTGGATTGAGGCGAATCCTTTTAAGGTGGGAAGAATGTAATACTCGGAAGTGTGAGAAGTCAAGAATCGATTAAATTAAAAACAATCGGTAGAGAATAATTTAATCGGGAAGTTTTATTTTCATTTTCGTCAAATCCGACTTAGAGAGGGCTTTTCTGTCATTTCGCTTCATTTTGGGGCTGGGCCTTGGCCCATCTTCTAGTGGTGGCCGGCCAAAGGGGGAGGGCCACCTCCCCAAACCCTAGCCGCCCCTCCTTTCCCCTTTTTCCTCCTCCCTCTTGCAGCCGCCCCTCCTCCTCCTCTTGGCGACTCCTCTCCTCCCCTTGCACCTCCCTCTCCCAAGGTGTTGTTCCCTGCACCTCCCTATCCCAAGGTGCTGCCCCTTGCAAGGAAGAAGAAAGAGAGGGAGAAAAGAAGGAGAAGAAGGAGAAGAAGGAGAAGAAGGAGGAGAAGAAGAAGAAGAGTTTGTGCGGGGTTTGGTTCAGCGATTTCTAGTGGTTCTACAAGGGTAACGAGATGTCCTCCCGCTGTTTAATCCTTATTAGATGCAAAACCGATTAGAATTGATGGTTAATTGTTGGGCTGCAGTAGATGCAATTCTGTCCAGAACCTTGCGTGGGTTTTTCGTATGTTTAGAGGCTGAATTTTAAGTTTCCATCTCCTAGAGAAATGTGGGTTATGTCGTTAGCTTTCAGTAGCCGCGAAGATCACTCGATTCCGAGGTCTGAGTAAAAGTTATGATCGATTTAGTATCTGCTGCCAGAAATCTGACGAGAATAATCTGTCTGGTTATTTCCTAAAATTTGAAAGGGAATTTGGTAGAATCTGAAAGTTCACCCAACTAGGTTATTGTAGGTAATTCGATAACCTTTTCAGATTGATAAAGAACGATCAATTCGGAGTTACCTATTAAAAGTTATGGTCATTTTAGTTTTGCTGTTCGTTTGTGTAGACAGTTTCTGTACTGAAAGTTCAGACAATGGTTAGCCTAATTTTTTGGCCGAATTGGAGTATCGTGTCAACTAGAGTATTGTAGATTAGTCAGTTAAGAATCTACAGAAATTGGGTTTACCTCTTTTTGACTTCCAGATCATGAGTTATGTCATTTACCGTGCTGCTGTCCAGAATCAGATTTGGGCAGCAAACGTTGTTTTTCGTTTTCAGCTTTATAAACTCGTTTTGAGTCGTCTAGTAAGCATTGTAGAATGCCGATTAGTAGCGCTGGGTTTTTTATGACCTTATTGAAATTATTTTACTTGTTTAGGAGGTGAAGCCTCAGGTTTAGGAGTATCGCCTTGGCCGCTAACGCGTCACATCGTGGAAGGCAAGTAATTGTAGCAGATGTTACTACCGTTTAATTGGTTGTTCTTACTACTTGCAATCCCTATGAGTTTCGTATTGTGAAGTATTATGCCATGGTTGGTTGACTTACATATGAGATGATGACAATAATGACTATTTAATGATTTACGTTGGATATCTTGTGTGTAGTCATGAAATGGTTGCTTTATGTGCGAATGTGGATCATGGATGTATTTTCCCATAATGATTATGTGGTAGTTGTACAAGTTAATCCTGTTGGTGCCACTATGAGATGTCACATTTGTGGTTTATGATTATCATATCACTCATAACATATCATTACATTGCATTGTGGATGTCGCCGCTTATGGCGCGATCAGACTGCAGACAAAGATCGTACATTGTCAGATGCGATGCACACTCTTACCTTGATGGGTAAGAGTGCAGTGGAGCATGGCATGCATTTGCATTAAGCATTGTGGATGGAGGACATGCATTCTTTTGTCAATGGTTGAATTCTTTTGAGGCAGGACTCATGCTAGTCCATGTGTTTTATTGAATGTGATAGTGGAATGTGGTTGTGGTCATGCAATAATATAACTTGTGTTGTAGCTTGCTTGTCATTTGGTTAACCTGTTATTCAACTTACTTGCTGAGATTTTATCTCATTCTTGTTGTTTCTTTCCCCCTTTCAGGTGATTCTTAAGCATTCCTGGGATGGGTAGAGCGGCACTACAATAATGCACTCAATTCATAGTTTCATGCTGTAATAAAGTTGAGAAGAATATAGCCTATTGACTAGTTATTCATGAGTGATCTGTTGATTTATTATTGATGCATTTGTGGACTACACTTGGATTAATCTGCTAGAGGTTGTTTTATTATTGAACTTGTTGCTGTTATCTTTACTCCCTTAGTGGTTTATGCTTCCGCTTATTGATTCTTGCCTAGAGTTGCTGCCGAAATTTTATATTCTTATGAAATTATTGGCTAGCTGTAGAGTGGTTAAGTAGTATCCCAGGGTAATGTGGGTCCTGGGGTGTTACAGTTGGTATCAGAGCCTAGGCTTTAGGTTCTAGGAGAAGTAAGGAAATTGACACACTTGCACATGTAGGATGGGGAAGGGTTTGCATATCTTGCATATACCTTGTTGAATTCTTTAATTTATTGCTTGTGCTTCACTTGTCTGAGTTTATTGTTTGTTTGTTTGTGGGTTGCGGTGGCTGCAGGAATGCCACCCAAGGGTAGTGGCCGTGTTAGTCCCGCTTTACGGCGGCCTGCCGCAGATTGAGGAGGCCGAGGATGCTCACCGGTGGGTGGTACCCAAGAGGAGCCGTTGGTCGTGGTCGGGCCATGCGGCAAGAGTTGAGGGCTTTGAAGCGAGGCGGTGGCCTCGTGCCGATGCCGCCCGGTGCTCGAGGTTGCGGCGGTGGGGCGGAAGCGGCATCTCACCGTGAGTGGGTAGGGTTGGTGGGCGGCCTTGACGCGCCGCCACTCTGTCCTGTGGCGGCCGGTGTCCCACGTGGAGGACAAGATGGAGGCTTTTGAGGTAGTGGCTTCCGATCGCGTGCGCTATGTGGCGAAAGCTGGAAGGAGAGGCCCGGATCCGTGGAAAGGAGTGCGATGCCGCCGCACGGTGCCCATGGACTCCCATCGTGGCGGAGTTTGTCCGGCGATTTGAGAAGCGGTTCTATCCGAGACCTTTCGACAAGATGAAAATTGACTTGGGCAAATACACTCAAGACAAGCGATGCGTGGCGAGTATGAGGTGGGCTTCAATCGGATAGTCCGCCGCCCCACATGTGGCTCGGGATGATGCGGAGAAGGCGAGCGATTTGTCGGGGCTTAGGCCTTCGATCCGCCACTGCTGGGTGCTTTTCCGATCACGATTTCCGTACTCGGTGGAGCGGGCCTTGGGGATCGAGATGCGAAGACGCACACGGAGGACACTCGCAAGGCCTCTGGAGGAGATCAGCCTCGAGGTCATAGCGAGAGGAGGGGCCATTCTGGGGGCCCTATGTTTAAGAAGGCAAAGGGTCGTCGTCACCAGCCCTACCGTGGTAGCGCGGGGCAGACCAGCTCTACTGGAGGGAGCTCTCTGCAGTACCGTGCCACTTCGAAGCCCGGAATGGGCTTGGTGTGTTTTCGTTGTGGGGATCCGCACAGGCGGAGTGACTGCTCTTGGAAGGGGCAGTGTGCTATCTGTGGTCAAAACCACAAGGATGTGGTGTGCAGGCAGAATCCCAAGGGGAAACTACAGTGGGAGTTGGCGCCTACACCTTCGGCGGGATTCTCTCGTCCTGATGGCACCGTTCAGATGATGGCTGTGGCTCCTACCCCGCAGTCCCTACCTGCGGTCCCTACACCGCGTTACCTGCCGGCGCCTCCAACACCTTCATCGACTGTCTTGGCGCCCCCACCTGGAGGATGCTGGGTTCAGCAGCCTACTCCATCGACCCCGGTACCTCAGTGGACACCCGCGCCGACCTACCAGAGTGTGGGAGATCCTTCTTCTTCAGCTGTCCCTGCGGCATTCTCCATGCCGACATCGGATGGCAGGGATCGTGGAGACGTTGTGACAGGTACCTTATCAGTTGACTCTTTCGATGCCTGCGTACTTTTTGATTAGGAGTTTCTCTTTTGTCTCGGAGAATTTTGTTGAGCGGGCAGGGCTTTCGGTGCAGTTAATTGGGAGGGCAGTGGTCGTTAGTTCTCCTAGTGGGCTTATATCCAGTTCCCGTGTTTGTCCTGGTTGTGTGGTGATTCTAGCAGATGAGGAGTTCGTGGCGAATTTGGTGGTTATACCCCTGGAGCCCTTCGATGTGATCCTTGGCATGGATTGGCTCACGCGGTATCAAGCTGTCATCTCTTGTTTCTGGAAGACGGTCACCTTGCGTTCTCTGTCTGGGCGTGAAGTTGTTTTCCAAGGGAGTGCTCCACAGTACTCTCTCTCGTTGTTGTGCCAGTTGTTTCCTAATCGGCGGATGCAGAAGTCAGGGGTGTTGTGGGCTTTGGTGGAGGGTCACGAGGCTGCCTTGAGGTTAGAGAACATACCGGTAGTCTGCAAGTACCCGGATGTTTTTCCCAGCGAGCTCCCCGACCTGCCACCAGAGCGGGAGTCGATCTTCCGTATTGAGCTTATTCCAGGTACGCGGCCTATTTATAAGTCCCCGTACCGGATGGCACCATTTAACCATAACTAACAGTCATCAAGATAACCAGTAAATCATCTCATAAACAAGCAAGCATGGCTATACTGTCAAGATACATCACAATCACATCATGCAAGCATACATATATAATAGCCCGAATACTTGCCTCAACCGCATGAGTACAGAGGACGCGAAGAGGGCGCTGCCCGGAATCATGCTCCCACCTGAACATAAAGACATCCCAATCTAAGACCAACATACTGGACCCAAAAGCATAAAAACAACACAACCGAACTCGCTAAACTCCCAAACGTTTTCCAATCTTCCAATTCCTAGCGATCGCCTTGGGTGATCACTGCGGACAGTCAACTTCTAAAATACATAACTTTCTGCTCAGGGGTCCAACTAAGGTGTTCTCAGACTTTTTGGAAAGGTAATTTAATTACCTAAATAAACTTAGTTGGGGAGCCCTTTTGATTCTGCCAATTACTACCTCTACCAAGCCAACCTAAAGAGCAACAATTATCACGTCAGGTTCTCTGGACAGATCACTAAAACCATCATAACTTTTGCTACGAAAGTCTAAATCTTGCGTTCTTTATCTCTCTGAAAAGGTATGGAAATTACCTACATTTTTCGTTATACTGAGATTCCATGATTTTCCCTTTAACTAGCAGTAAAAACCAGTTTTCTACAGACTGCCCAAAACTGACAGATTAACAGAGCAGCGATACTAAAACATTCATAACTTCCTGACCATTGATCGGATTTGGGTGATCTTGGTGGCCATTGAAAGCTACGAACATAACCTACAACTCTCTAGGAGACCAAAACTCCTAATTCTGCCTTTAAAGCCACGAAACAGTCCACGCAATATTCTGGACAGAATGCAATCTAAAAGAAATCGGTGACCGATCCACAAAACGAATTCGTAAACGCTTCTAATACAAAAGATTCAGCGGGGGAAGGGTCTTCGTTACCCTAGTTGCCGCTGAAGAACGCGACTCCGGATGGGATCCATCTTCCTTCTCTTCTCCCCTCTTCTTTCCCTCTTGTCTTCCTTCTTGGCCGGCCACCCCAATGCAGTTCTCCTTCTCCTCCTTCTTCTCTTGGCCGGCAACAATGGAGGACTAGGGAGTGAAGCCATGGAGGAGGGGCTGGTGGAGGGGAGGTTGCGCAAGGGGGGGGAAGGGGAGAATTTCGGCCACCAAAGGGGGGGAGGAGGAGGAGGAGTGGGAGTGTGGGGGTGGGGTGCGGCTAGGGTTTGGGGAGGAAGTGGCGCCCCCCCTTGGCCGGCCACCCCCCTTTCCCCTCATGGGCCAGGCCCAAGGCCCAGGTTGGGTTAACTCTGCGAAAAACCCCCTCACAGTTGTTGAATTTTGAGTATTTACTAGAAGGTCCTTCCCAAATTTCCATTTAATTCTCTCCCGAATAAATAATCTTCCCGACTACTAGCTTGTCATGCTTTTCAGGGTATTACATAATTTCTCTCTCGAATAGAGTATAACCCCTCTATTTGATATTCGGGTTATTACATTCTACCCCCCTTAAACAGGATTCGACCTCGAATCCCAACACGGCTCTATGCGAAAGAACAACCGCGACTGAGAACGAAGAACGGTAACCACGTACCCGTTGTGAACAACACCGGCAAAAGCTCAAGCAAGCGAAACTCTAATTTCCCAAGTAGCCTCTCCCTCGGACTAAAGAAACCACAACACAACGACGTAACACGACATCTGAGCTAACACTCAACCCGGTACTTCCAGGTACAATCATCGGGCAAGACTAGAAGGTAAGACCTCACTCGATGGTCATCGGCGCAAACGAAACCTCAAACTCTGGATCTCCCAGGTACTCACTCGACACCAGAACAAACAAGACGTTACGTACTCCGCGCATGGACTCGCGACAGTCCTGGCGATACGCCAACTAGCGAAAACAACCCAAAGTACCTTGGGGCAACCCCCCCTAGTGGTACCAAACCACGCGACATGCGCACAGAACACTGAACTCTTGTTCCATATCTCAATCGAACTTTTGCACCCAAACAAAGATCTCCTCCTTTAACGAGGACACAACAAGACTCGCTTTAAACACACACTTTTACCGATATAGCCCAATCTGAAAATGAAGGACTCTCATCGCAACCAAACGTTACCAACTAGGTATTAAAAGAGTCAAATTCAGAATCGAAGATTTATCACGAAAATCTTTCCACCTTCAAATTAGAAAATTTGCAATTAAACACCACGTCCACCAAAGGAAAATCACTCGAATAACCAAATCCATCATTTCTTTTATTCTTTCTGAACCGATAAGAACCACACATACCAAAGATAAAGCCAAACTCAACTGCGAAAGACAATGGTCAACAGCATAGAACTTAAACGAAAATCAGAAAAACGATTCACTTCTTGAGGAAACATCAATTTAACAGTTTCTCTTTTAAGACCAAAATTTCCCTCAAGTTATGCAATCTCAATCATCGCACAACACACTAACTTGTTACTCTTAACTTGGCGATCTCAACGCCAAACCCAAATCAAAACACCTTGTCAACACCTTTGAAAAGGGACTCTGATGATCTCACAAAACATTCTCTAACCGATTTTCTTTACTGACAGAATTACTTTGATAGATAGCTTCTGATGCATCCCAAAATGGATCTTCACACGTAATCACGTTACCTCAATCCTCAAGAATGGACAACTCGGAATTCACATCACATATTCTCATGTATTTCATAAAAATATTTCTATCAATGACCATCCCACTGTTCGAAATCCACTCTTATACTACTTTTTCACATTATCAATGGGCGTTCAAAGTTCTAGCACAACAATGCAAAGCCCAAATTTAACCTCTAAGACTCTTGCAACGAAATTCTCATATAAAGTATAGGGAAATCCTCATATTAAATTCCTAAAAAAAAATCCACAATTCCAACATACTCACTCATTAAAATCATCATGAAAATATTTTCTTGACCAGTTAACCATTACAAGGATTATAACTCTCAGAAGGTTACACATTTAGAGCCAAATCACTCTTGACATTACTCAACATTTTCCATTATCCCATTAATTGACATGACGATTCGATTACTTTATAATCCCACTCTCATTAAACCACATCATCAAGTTTAACTCTCATAGCCTTGCAATACTACCAAATTGTAATACTCTATAAAATTGATCAATATTTCTATACTTTCAGTAATTCTAATGTTCCGCCCGAAGTGAACCGGAAGATCTTGGACCACACTCACTATAGGTTCTACTAGCTGTAATAATGCAATCAGTATAACCTCATAAGACAAACTTCCATTGAGTTAGACTTCTCTCAAAGAGCTATATTACGAAATTATTTCATCCTCCAGCGCTCATCGAATAACTTACAACCCACAGTTTCACCACTACAATTATTCAACACCTCAAAAGACTCAGGTGAAACGAATAGGTTGATTCTTCCCCAAAAGAAAGAGCGAATGGAATCAATTTTTCAACAACTTGTAAAACATGTGCCACTTAGGCCAAGAACTCGAAAGAAAAAACATAAGGGAAAGTCAATAGTCAAGGGCTCAAGCCCTACTGAAAGCGAATACCAAACCACAAAAGAGAAGAACGTAATACCCTTTGAACATTGATAAACCCTTATGGAACAAGCGCATAAGGTTTAAGTACTCTCAATAAACCGCAAGATGCGAAACGACTTAAATCTCAAACACTTAACTTCTCTCCTTCCTTTAACAAGGATAGTTATTTTTCGTGATTACTACATCACCTTGCCAGCTTAAACAAGATAAGCTCTTATGACCAAATCATAGGAACAACTTGAGAACCAATAAAATCTTTCAACATATCACTTTGCTCAAGCAACTCAATCACCACATAACTCAAGAGGTCCAAATGATCCCCATCGCAAAACTCGAAACACTCTTACAAAATCCAATTTAGGAAAGACGATCAAATTACTTTACTTCTAAAAGAATCATCACCACACACTCAAGTCACCATCTCTTGCAAATAATCTTACTAACATCAGAATAATATACTCTGAACACGAATATTTATCATCAACTATTCCATTAGAAAGGCCCTAGAGTTTCACCAAATTGTTCCATACTACCTTTGCATCCCATCTTCGAAATGAGAGTATACCCAGAACCATACAACCTCACTACATCGACCTCTTATGTTTAGAAGGGGTCTACTACACAATTGAAAAGCTCCTACCAAAACTCTTCATCAAGGACACATTATCATCCGATTATTTTAACAATTATGTGGGCATAAGCCCATATCAGTTCAACTCTTAACGATGCTCATCATCAACTTCAACACACAACAGTTATTCCACAACCATTGTTGTTATCAATGGCTTCATTATGAAATCTAGTTGCTACCTACTTTTATTCCCAAATCACATGGATATTAACAAACACGTATCCAACTGTTCCTCCTCATATTTGGATTTCAACAAAATTACACTAAAACTTCAAAATCGAAATCTTCTATCGATCAAAAGACTTAACAACGTTACAACCAAATTCATCGCGTCATTCTATACAGAAGAACTACATAGAACTCCTTTCATAAATTCTAGATCCACCGATATTCAATCCAGTCAACCGGTTATACACAGTTCCAGTATCTAATCATACTAAGGAATACGTAAATCTGGTATTTCCTCTAATTTTTCTTTCCACACAATTAAATTAATCCATGGGAACCAAAGAACCCAACAAGTTTAGCAACCTAAACAGTTTTAATGACCAGACTAGTTCATCAAGTTCCATACTTCTTGATATCTCTCAATCACTACTCATATATACCGTTCATCAAGAACTAGGAAAAGACAACATCAACTAAATCAATTTCACTTCCAAGGTTACTAATTAATATTAATTTTGCACCATACCACCGTCTCAACTTGATACCCATACCAAATCAAGTTATTTGATTACAATCTCGATTTAACCATAACGAGGCAACACAAAAGATTTTATCAATTTCCAACGAGTAAATGCCTTAAACTTCAACACTCGGTATAATCCAAAAGGAACACATAGGGCCAAAGCTTCTCATGCTAACAAACTTGCAACTTCAAACTCTCAATACCCAACTATCAAACGAATAAATGAGTCATTCTTTGCTAAAGAGAAAGAAGGAACAACCAAGGAATTATCGATAATTGCCAATTGAGAAAGATCACAAGTAGCCAAAGCGACTCAACGGTCGGAAAACAATAATTGATTCAGATAACCATAAGAGACCATTGACACTCAACAACCACCATAAACCAAGAACCCATGAGAAAATCATCATCCACCACAAAACAAGAATTTACCAAGATTTGAGGTCAAGAAAGAAAACAACTTTCTAAAGCAGCTCACGCTCAACTCCTGCAACTATGGTAATCGGGGTAACTACTCTATTCGTCTACCACGAGCGGTGGTATAACGACAAAGTCCAAGGTCACAACCACGGCCTCCACTTCTTAACAACCTTATCGACACAGATAAACAATATAATCCAATATGATTATTCATGATCACCTCATGGCAATCATAGAATAGATTCATAGATATAGAATATCATAACCTATCATAACATAGATTAACAACAAGCAAGATAGCACAGAGGCAATTCAACAATTGCTCAACAAATAAAACATATCAACAGATAATGCAGAAGCAATGTAATTCCCAATCCCACCTACTGTGCACAGTGTGTCAATTTAATATTTTTCTATTAACCACGGACCTAAAGCCCGCTCGATACCAATCAGAACACCCCACTCAAAGATTGAGCACGGAATGCTACTAAAATTAAATTAAACTAAACTAAACTAAGATCAATTACAAATTTTCGGCAAAACCTCCTTTGTATAGTCAGCTATACCGAGGTTCCAACAATTAATCATGACATTTATCAATATCTTCATAATCGGGTTCTTTCAAGCATGCAGGATAATCTCATAAACATAATCAAAATTTGCTATTCTCATTATTACAGTTAATCTGAAACTCAAACCATCCATAAGTAATTCTTAAGGTTGAGTGGTAGTGCGTGCATCCAAACATCTACTCCCTCCCATGCATGCGGGTCTTGCGGTTGTACCTAAAACACATCAAAGCAAGAGTGAGCCCAAAGACTCAAAGCAAGTACCAACAAGGCTAAGCAAGATCGTTCATAGCATCAACAATCCAAGATAAACAATACACCAAAGTATAGCCTTCATGCTCATGTGAATGCAACCAATGCAATGTACCTTTTCAACTTTATCTCTTTCGCATTTTACCGTGAATGCGGGTATACAACCGTCATTGTATACCCTTGCTCGTGCCCCCCGCACAGGGACCAAGAGCCTATACACCACACGTATAGGGACCTTTGCCCATCATCGTAATGATGGGGACCTCTTTTCTCATTGCCCACATTCCACGAATGCGGGGACCTCAAGCCCGTCATCTACATGACGGGGACCTCGAACATGCATAGTCACCACGTGACCAATCCTCCAACATGAATGCATGATGCACATAAACCAACTTTAAATCATCATACATATGGATTCACAACAACGACATACATGAATAAACTCATCCATACTTCTAGCATTCATCACCATTGACATTTGTAGCATTCCAACATCCATGAATAGCACATATATTCATTAAACTAGCAAACATGAACATTCCTTCATGAATAACATTTAATCATTTCTCATTATCATGTAAGCAATAGCAACATGCGGTAGAACCATTTAACCATAACTAACAGTCATCAAGATAACCAGTAAATCATCTCATAAACAAGCAAGCATGGCTATACTGTCAAAATACATCACAATCACATCATGCAAGCATACATATATAATAGCCCGAATACTTGCCTCAACCGTGCGAGTACAGAGGGGCGCAAGAGGGCGCTGCCCTGGAATCATGCTCCCACCTGAACATAAAGACATCCCAATCTAAGACCAACATACTGGACCCAAAAGCATAAAAACAACACAACCGAACTCGCTAAACTCCCAAACGTTTTCCAATCTTCCAATTCCTAGCGATCGCCTTGGGTGATCACTGCGGACAGTCAACTTCTAAAATACATAACTTTCTGCTCAGGGGTCCAACTAAGGTGTTCTCAGACTTTTGGAAAGGTAATTTAATTACCTAAATAAACTTAGTTGGGAGCCCTTTTGATTCTGCCAATTACTACCTCTACCAAGCCAACCTAAAGAGCAACAATTATCACGTCGGGTTCTCTGGACAGATCACTAAAACCATCATAACTTTTGCTACGAAAGTCTAAATCTTGCGTTCTTTATCTCTCTGAAAAGGTATGGAAATTACCTACATTTTCGTTATACTGAGATTCCCTGATTTTCCCTTTAACTAGCAGTAAAACCAGTTTTCTACAGACTGCCCAAAACTGACAGATTAACAGAGCAGCGATACTAAAACATTCATAACTTCCTGACCATTGATCGGATTTGGGTGATCTTGGTGGCCATTGAAAGCTACGAACATAACCTACAACTCTCTAGGAGACCAAAACTCCTAATTCTGCCTTTAAAGCCACGAAACAGTCCACGCAATATTCTGGACAGAATGCAATCTAAAAGAAATCGGTGACCAATCCACAAAACGAATTAAATGAACGCTTCTAATACAAAAGATTCAGCGGGGAAGGGTCTTCGTTACCCTAGTTGCCGCTGAAGAACGCGACTCCGGATGGGATCCATCTTCCTTCTCTTCTCCCCTCTTCTTTCCCTCTTCTCTTCCTTCTTGGCCGGCCACCCCAATGCAGTTCTCCTTCTCCTCCTTCTTCTCTTGGCCGGCAACAATGGAGGACTAGGAGTGAAGCCATGGAGGAGGGCTGGTGGAGGGAGGTTGCGCAAGGGGAAGGGAGAATTTCGGCCACCAAAGGGGAGGAGGAGGAGGAGGAGTGGGAGTGGAGGGGTGGGGTGCGGCTAGGGTTTGGGGGGGGAGGAAGTGGCGCCCCCCCTTGGCCGGCCACCCCCCTTTCCCCTCATGGGCCAGGCCCAAGGCCCAGTTGGGTTAACTCTCGAAAAACCCCTCACAATTTGTTGAATTTTGAGTATTTACTAGAAGGTCCTTCCCAAATTTCCATTTAATTCTCTCCCGAATAAATAATCTTCCCGACTACTAGCTTGTCATGCTTTTGAGGGTATTACATAATTTCTCTCTCGAATAGAGTATAACCCCTCTATTTGATATTCGGGTTATTACAAAAATGCTAGGAGAAATCTTGCTAGAATGTCATCTCATCAACCTATAGCTTTTATGAGAAATGGTCATTTAGAAAAGAAGAAACCGGACTAGGATTTATTGCACATGCTCATCATCATCATGTTCCTAGACAGGATAATTCTCATGTTCGTGTAACCATTGCTCATAACACACACTCAAATAGAATCAAGGATAGCACTTCTGCTTTGCATACTACTCGCAGACGTGTGTCTCAGTACTAGGTTCCCAAGTCATGTTTAACTAACCCCAGTATTGAGACACATCGATCTTTTGTGCCTTGATTTTCAGGAGTACCGCGGGAGGAAGAACACGTGGTTAAATCGACTCATTTATTCACGCCACATGACCGGAGATTCAAGATGGTTCACCTCCTTCACGCGGTCGACGGTGATGATTTCATCACCTTTGGAGATAATACACAAGGACGGATTCAAGGAGCAGGATCAATCGGGGTGAGCGACAATTTCATCACGAAGGACGTCGCCTTGTGGACAAGCTTAGGTTCAACTTACTTTACGTCTCACGACTTCTTGATGATGGCTATGAGACTATATTTAAGAAAAATGCTTGTCGGGTGCTTGATTCAGCTGGTGAGCTCGTTTTTGGGATTTATAGAGTTGCTAGGATCTTTGGAGCTGATTTTTCTGAATCTCTTGCTGGTTCTCTTAAATGCCTGGTTACACCTTCTTCTGATTTCTGGCTTTGGCACCGACGTTTGGGGCACATTGGTTTTGATCATCTGACGCGAGTTAGCAACCTTGTTCTCATGAGAGGTTTGCCCAAACTCAAAGCCGTCAAGGATGTTGTATGTGCGCCCTGTAGGCATGGCAAGCAAGTTTCGCCTCACACCCTTCGATGACTATGGTCATGGTGATGGACCGACGATTACTTCACATGGATACTGTTGGTCCTGCTAGGGTTCGGTCAATTGGTGGCAAATGGTACATTCTTGTCATAGTCGATGATTTTTCGAGATACACTTGGGTGTTCTTTCTTGCTTCGAAGGATGAAGCTTTTGGTCACTATCGTGATCTTGTTCTTCGTTTGGCTTCTGAACTTCCGAGTGCTTTGAGAGTGATCCGCAGTGACAATGGCACGGAGTTTAAGAATGCCTCGTTTGCCTCTTTTTGTGTTGAGCGCGGAATTGAGGATCAGTTCTCTTCTCCACATGTCCCGCAACAGAATGGCGTTGTGGAAAGGAATAACAGAACCTTAGTCGAGATGGCTAGGACGATGCTAGATGAGTATAGCACACCGAGAAGGTTTTGGGCCGAAGCTATTGCTACAGCTTGCCATATTGCAAATCGTGTCTTCTTGAGACCATCTTTGGGCAAGAATCCTTATGAGCTTCGATTTGGTAGAAAACCCTCTGTTTCTCACTTTCGAGTTTTTGGATCTAAGTGTTTCATTCTTAAGACAAGAAACCTAGATAAATTTGAATCAAGAACTTTTGATGGTTTATTTCTGGGTTATCCTGCACATTCGAGGGGTTTTCGGGTTTTTAATGTTGAAACTAACATTGTCCAGCAGACATGCAATGTCACTTTTGATGAAACTAGCCCTAGAACTAGATCCGATGTTTCAGGTGACTTACAGGTGACAGAGAGCATTTTTGTTGAAGAAGATGAGGATGAACTTGATACTGCTCCTTCACATTGTCGATGTTCTGCCCAAGCTCCGAACACCGCTACGACTACTTCACCTTCAGTTGAGGCTCCTGCTGCATCTTCATCATCAGTAGTACCTGCAGAGGTCGAAGAGATGCTGTCTCCCCCGGGCACTCCACTTCACATTTAGAGGCATCATCCTCCGGATCAGATGATCGGTAATCTTCATGGGCGAGTCACTCGCTCCAGGTATCACAATCCGAGTCTCTACTCCCATTCTGCATTTGTTGCTTCTTTCGAATCCCACGATATATCACATGCATTATCTGATTCTAGCTGGGTTAATGCCATGCATGAGGAGTTAGAGAATTTTGAGAGGAACAAGGTCTGGAAGCTAGTAGAACCTCCTAGTGGTCATAATGTGATAGGAACCCGTTGGGTGTTCAAAAATAAACAAAATGAGGATGGTTCTGTGGTTAGAAACAAGGCTAGGTTGGTAGCTCAGGGTTTTAGCCAAGTTGAGAGGTTAGATTTTGATGAGACATTTGCTCCTGTTGCTAGATTGGAAGCCATTCGCATTCTGCTTGCATTTGCTGCCTCTAAGGGTTTTAGATTATATCAGATGGATGTTAAGAGTGCCTTTTTGAATAGTTTTATAGAGGAGGAAGTGTATGTTAGACAACCCCAGGCTTTGAGAATCCCAAACATCCACATCATGTTTTTAAGCTATCCAACGCCTTGTATGGTCTTAAGCAAGCCCCTAGAGCCTGATATAATAGACTTAAGACTTTTCTGCTTAAGAATGACTTTGAGATGGGAAAGGTAGACAAAACCCTGTTCATTCTTAGGCGTGGCAATGACTTCCTGCTTGCTCAGATTTATGTAGATGATATTATCTTTGGTGGTTCTTCTCATGCTCTTGTTTCCAGTTTTTCTGAGACCATGTCCAGGGAATTTGATATGAGTATGATGGGAGAACTCAACTACTTTCTGGGGCTTCAAATCAAGCAATGCAAGGAAGGGATGTTCATCCATCAGACGAAGTACACCAAGGATTTGCTCAAGCGCTCCGAGATGGGTGACTACAGGCCGATCGCCACTCCCATGGCGACTTCGACTGTTCTGGATCCAGATGAGGAAGGAGAAGCCGTGGATCAACGCGAGTACCACAGCATGATCAGCTCTCTCCTGTACCTGACGACCTCAAGACCAGACATCCACTTCGCGGTCTACCTCTGTGCGAAGTTTCAGGCATCTCCGAGGACTTCCCATCGCCAAGCCGTTAAGCGCATCTTCAGGTATTTACATTCTACCCTCCAGTATGGCATTTGGTATTTCTGTTCTTCTTCTTTGTCCATTCGGGGGTTTTCTGATTCTGATTTTGCGGGCTGTCGGCTAGATAGGAAGAGTACCTCAGGCACTTGTCACTTCGTAGGCACTTCTCTTGTCTCTTGGTCTTCTAGGAAGCGGTCTTACATTGCACAATCCATCGCTTTGAAGTGAATATGTAGGCTCTTTGCTAGTTGTTTGTAGTCGATTTTGTGGATGGTGTCCACTCTTAAGGACTTTGGGTTGGCTTTTGATAGTGTTCCTCTTTTCTGTGATAACACTTCTGCTATTAACATTGCTAAAAACCCTGTGCAACACTCTAGGACCAAGCACATAGACATTCGCTATCACTTCCTTAGAGACCATGTCGAGAAGGGTGATATTGTGCTGCATTTCGTGGAGTCCGAGGCTCAGTTGGCTGATATCCTCACCAAGCCTTTAGATCCAACTAGGTTTGCCACCTTGAGAAGTGATCTAGGGGTAATTTATCCCTACGGGTTGGATTGAGGGGGAGTTTGATCTTTTCTGATCTTACCTTGTTCATCTGATCTTTTCTTGATCTTCTTGTGAACTTTTTGATCTTTTTGATCTTTTTAGGCTTTTTGAGTTTTTCTCGCATCTCATTGTATCATATTGCATTTATATGAAAATCCAAAAAGATGCATTGTAATATAAGCTTTTCTACTTGTCTTTTAAAATTGATGAAGCTTTTTTTATTACCCTCTTGAGCTTTAGTATTTCAATTCTGCTCAATGCCATATCTAGTTCTTTGACTTGCTAGAATTATCATGCTTTCACATGTGTAGCTAAGTCTTTACTGAATGAGCCAGAACTTTAAGACAACTTGAACTAAAAACTGCAATTTGTGGATGTTTTAGCTAGTTGCGCAATTAGTGCTCCTTTTGTGACATTGGCCCTGTCAAAATTGCTGTGTTAGCTCTTGAATCTAGTATTGATCATTACTTGAGCTTTTTGTTCTTTTAAGATTCTAAATCTGCCCTTGTGAAACATGAAAAATCAAATTTAAAGATTGTCTTGTGCTTAAAATGTGCCAAATTACTCTCACGAGACTGCATGTCATAGACATGAACTTGAAGATAGTTTGATGATCCAGACGATCTCATGGGGACTGCTGGTCAAAACTGGCATGAACCTCAAGATTTGTCGCCCTGGTAGAAGCTTAGGAAGAGTTTGTGGATGGCTCCTAGTCCAGGATCTTCTTCACTAAGATATACCTTTAATCAACTTCAATATTCATTGCAAATGAAAAACTGTTGAAAAATGGGCGCTTGAGAAAAATTGAGCAAAATTATTCAATTCAGGACCTGTTTGTCTCTTACTGTGGTCATTGTTAGCTTTTTGATCTCACATTGACATTTTGACATGGCCAGTATCATCTTAGGATCCCTATTGATGAACTTGCTAGATTTGAAGCTTTGCTTAAAATGCTAAAATTCATTGCTTTATATTGAGCCTTCCAGTTTTAGCTTTGTTATATATGTCTTATCATGATCTTGCTAGCGCATTCAGGCTGATATGTTGTTTGTGCAATATTAGAAATGCTAGCTTGTTCTTTTGGGTAATCTCCAAAGCTTCTTGTAATCAAAAATTGAAAAATACAAAAATATGAAGCCACTCCATTGCATTTCATGCATGCTCCTTCTTATGTTTTTCCCTCATTCTGCATTTATTATCTCTAGACGAGAGGAAGACGTGATTCCTTGATGACTCCATTGTCAAAGGGGGAGAAGGTATTTTGAGATGTATAAAGGGGAGAAGATATAAAAGTGTTAAAAAGGGGGAGAAAATTGGAGAATTTGAAATTTTCTCAAATCTGAGGATCATAGTGAGGGGGAGTTTCATATTTGCATTCGTTTGTTCGTATTGCCATTTCTGAACTTGAATTGCAATTCTTGAGCATCGCGATGATCAAAGGTCATATCGAACAATTGTCCTTTCATATAGACCTTAAGTGAGATTTTGACTCGTTCTGGAAAATGCAGCTTTCTCGCTTTCTTTTTGCCTTATCTCACTTGCCTATACTATTCTAAAGCCAGCTTGGTTATTTCCATTGCTTTCTCTTGCATATGGACCAAGTTGTGCCTTTGCGCGAAAACGTCGAGTTTTTACTTTTTAAACCTCAAAATTTGCTTTTGTTGGAAATTGCCAATGTGTTCATCAAGGGGGAGATTGTGGATATCATGGGGATATGCTCATGATCTTAGGATGATGTGACAATTGGCAATGACGTTGAAGGTTTGCGGAAACAAGCGTTTTCGACAAAGTTCAAGTTCTGTCAGGCCTCAGGCGGTGTAATACCCGAAAGTGTGTTGAGCCATTTATCGGGGAAGATTAAATATTTCAAGAGAGAGTTCAGTGGATCTTCGGGAGGGACCAAAGGGAATTTTCGCATTTCAGCTATTAGGGAAGGGGTTATCCGCTAAATCACAGCAACTTGGGCTTGGCCCATGTGGGTAAGGGGTGGCCGGCCAAAAAGGGGGGGGGGCGACACTCCCCCCCAAACCCTAGCCGAACAGCCTCTCCCCCCTCTCCCACGCCCCTTCCCCCTGGTTGTCTTCCTCCCTTGCGCATCCCAAGCTCCTCCAAGTCTTTCCCCCCTTTTGCTGCCGGCTAGAGGAAGGAGAAGAAGCAGCCGGCCAAGGAGGAAGAAGAAGGGGAAAGGAGAAAAGGGAGAAGAGAAGGAAGAGAGGAGAAGGAGGACATTCTTCGTGGCCTGTTCGTCGTCGTCCAGCACGTCGTCAAGGGTAACGAAGGGTTTCGTGTGTTGTGCGATAGTCATTAGAGGCGATTGTTATTAGATCGGTTGGACTGGATTATTTCTGTGCATTGTTCGATTCTGTCCAGAATGTTGTGCGGCCAGTTTCACATATGTAGAGGCCGAATTAGGAGTTTTGGTCTCCTAGAGATATGTATATTAGGTTCTTAGCTTTCAGTGGCCACCAAGATCACCCAAATCCGATTAACGGTTAGGAAGTTATGAATTTTTTAGTATCGCTGCCTGGCAAATCTGTCAGTTTCTGGCAGTCTGTGGGGATCTGGTTAAAACTTCTATTTAGAAGGATAATAAGGGGATCTCAATATAACGAAAATGTAGGTAATTTCCATACCTTTTCATAGAGATAAAGAACACAAAATTTGGACCTTCGTAGCAAAAGTTATGGTGGTTTTAGTGTACTGTCCAGAAAACCTGACGCGAAAATGATGTTCTGTTAGAAGACATAATAAGGGTGGTTAATGGACGAATCAAGAGATTCCACCAATTAGGATTAGATGGAGAATTTAATAACCTTTCAATGAAGTCTAAGATCACCTCATTTGGACCCCTGTACTAAAAGTTACGAATTTTACATTATGGCTGTTACAGAAGGGTTAATCCAGCATGTAGGAAAAGTGGAGTCGGGGTCACGTTTCAAGCTTTTGTTATCTCGTGCTTGCTATTATAGTTTATTTGGTGTATTTCCATTGTCTTAGAAAACTTTTAAATGTATTCTTAGGTGGGGGACTGGTTCCGGAGGCAGCACCTACTTCGCGTCCACCGTTCTCACGCGGTTGAGGCAAGTACCTTTTTAAGAAGAGTAACTATGGATGGTTTGACCATGTTTTGCTAGTACGTGGTATTGATAGTATTGGTTGATTGATAGAGTGACATGCTTGTTAATGATGATAATTGTGCTTGATACATGCTATTAACAATATGATGTGAATGCTAAAGAGGATGAATGTTTTGATACATGTGTTAGATAGTGTGAGATGATGGATAAAAGTGATGATGATTATAATATGTTTGGTATGCACTATATACAGTTCTAGTGTTGTTCATGCATCGTGCAATCATGTTAATGTTTATTTGCACCATTGGGCATACACAAGGATGCATGATTAAGATCCCCACATTCCTGGAATGGGCGGTTGAGAGAGATCCCCATCGTGTAACGATGGCAAAGATCCCACACTTGCGGGTGTGGGCTTGAGGTCCCCTATACTTGCGGAGTATAGGGCAATTGGTCCCTGTGCTTGTGAGCACAGGCATGGGCTCGTAGCGACGGTTGCTTGCCCCGCATTACAGGTGTAATGCGCCACAGAGTGAAAAGTGAATGGCTGCATTGCATGCTTGCATTCATGCCTATATGATAAAGATTTGAGTAATGTGTAGAACCGTAAGTTGATGTTTCAAATATTAATGTGGTGTGCTCTTATTTGGTACTTGCTGAGTTCTTGAACTCACCCTTGCTTTTGATGTGTTTTTAGGTACCGTTGCAAGAACGTCATACATGGGGGGAAAGTAGACCCGAACTGGATGCACACATTACCACCACCATTAAAGTTTGATTAGTTTATGGAATGTTAGCTAATAAAAGAGCGTACTATTTGAGATTGGTTTATGATTAGACTGAAACTTTTGGTTATTGATCTAGTTGATAATCATACTTCTATTGTTTAGTGATGACTTCTGGATGAAGAGATTGGGATATATGATACTTTGATTATTGTTGAAACCTCCGGCTTATCACTATTATAGGGGAGATTCTGCCGAAAATTTTTAGTAAGGTAACTTTGGTTTTAAATTGTTTAGTATAGGTTGGTAGCATTCCAGGCTTACGTGGGCTGGGGTGTTACAGGCGGTCTGACCGGCCATGGTGGCGGTCAGACCGGCCATGGTTCGGGTCAAGCTCGTTGAGAGATCGCGATCGGGCCGGCGGCGGCGGTCCAACCGGCGATGGGGCGATCGGCGGCCTACGTGAAGGTCGGACCGCCATGTAAGTGGCTGTGGTTTGTTGAGCTGGGCCAAAAATAGAGGGTGTAGGCAAGAGAGGAGGTTCTACTGCTCTTGGTCCCATAATTTTTGGAGCCTCGAGCAAAAGTTCTATTCGTTTGAAATTTCGAGAGGTTGCGATTTCAAGTGGAATTTGGCTAAGTCTGGTGGCGGTCTAACTGGTAAGGAAGCGATCGACCGCCATCTTGGTGATCGACCGTTTTGACTTAAGTTCTTGGCCTTCTTGGCAGCAATGTGTTGGGTGTTAGGTCAATCTCATGGGTGTCAGTGCATATGTGTTGCATGATGCATATTTTGACTAACGTGGGTCAAGTTGTGAAGAACTTGTTCCCGGTTTCGATTTGCTTGTCTATTGTTGTGCAGGTTGCTTGGTGGTCAACGACGGTCAACGGCGAGGATGATCGGGACTAGGCTTGGAGAGATGAGGTTCAGAACGATCGACGATGCCGGGAGAAGTCATTGGACTCAAGCATGGTGCAAGATGGACAAAGGTGACCGAACGAGCAGTTCGGTGCGACGGGTTGGATCAAGCGGCGCGGGGGTCGGTGCAAGTGCCATAGTGGTTTCGGTGGGAGCCGGATGGGAGAGACTTGCCGACATGATGAGAGCCGTTGGATCAACCTACACGTGGCGAAGCATGCGACTGCTTCACGAAGATTGGACTCGATCTTTGAAGAAGGACCGAGAAGGGGTATTTTGGTAATTTTACCAAATACCGCCTTGGTGACCTTTTGCTAACCCGCGGCGCAAGACGGTGCGTGGAGAAGCGGATTAGGTCAAGAGGAGATGAAGACTGCGCTTTAAAATGCGTGCGTGTGTAACCCGCTTGTTTTGAGCCTTAACGGGAGCCCATTAGGGAAGCTCTTCTAGAAGGTCTAAGCCTCTACTATAAATAGAGGAGGGAGGTGGCTGCACCCCCTCAACCCTTTCATTGTGTTTGAAACCCTAGTTTGCTTAGGGAGAGGATAAGTGGAGGTTAGGGTTCTAGAGAGTTGGATTTGATTTCGTGCTCATGTATTGAGTCTTTGTCCTCCATTGATGGAATGGCTGTAAACCAATACCATATCAAATCAATCCAAAGAAAGTTCTCTCAAAGATGAGTTCATTTGCTTTCTTTCTCTCTATTTGGTGATTTTAAGACTTTCTTTGATCCGCGAGTTTTTGGTTGATTTCTTGTTGTGATCTAACTTGCTGCAACATGTGGGAACCCATCTAGGATCATTTTGATCATCAATCACCCACGAGCAAGTCTCTAGATCAGATTTTGTTTTTGACTCAGTTTTTGAACCACCTTCACTCAAATGGAAAAATGTCTGAACTTTGGCAAGGATCTTCACGATCGTTGCTTGGAATAGGTTCCTGACATCCTTGAGAAGATGTGTGTCAAGTTTCATGAGGTTTGGACGCACGAATCAAAAGTTAGCTCAATTTGCGTTTTGATTTTTCGTGTTGATTTCACTGTTCATTGAACTAGAGGTGTGACCGCCCGAGAGAGAGGTCCGACCGCTAGGAGAGGTCCAACCACTAGGAGAGGTCCGACCGCTAGGCCAACCGGTCAGACCGCCCCCGTGAGAGGTCAGACCGCCCGAGACTTGGTGTTTTAGTTTTGTGTTGATTTTGCTTCGGGGTTTTGATTGGATTCAATACAAGTATTCCACTGTGCTTAATTAATTGATCTTCATAGTTTTCATAGCTATTGGAGTGAGATTCGTATTGAATTTGATTTGGGAGAAAAAGAATTTGTGCTCCTATTCACCCCCTCTAGTCGCCTTTTCGGTCCAACAAAAACAGAACTTTGTAAATGCCTTGTCACGTGCTCTAGACTGCTTACTTAAGGTAGTGAGCGGTGGTATCGACGGATGCCAAACAAATTAGAGAAGTCGTGTCTTGTGGGTAAAGCTGTACAACCTCTGCAGAGTGTATAAAAACTATTCGAATAACCGTGTCCCCGGTTATGGACATGGCCGGAGATTTCACGCAAGGGGTAGATGTTTTCTTTAAAATGGTGGAAATTGATGGTTTGGATGGAATGGTTGGGTTGATCTCTAGTTGTTTCAAAGAACTGAATTACCTATGTATTAATCTTTTAAATTATGCTTTCGATCTACTTATTGTATTTACTGTCAATATTGCTTTCTGCAAAATAGCCATAAAGCTATCCTTGTCTAGCCTCGCATGAATAATAATTGCATACATTTCCCTATGACTTGCTGAGTACATTCAATGTACTCACGGCTTGCGCCCTGTGTGATTAATCCCCACAGAAGAACCAGGGAACTCGGAGTATTATGAAGAGGAGTATCTTGAAGACTTTGCAAACTAGGTCGCGTCTTCCACTCGATTGCCTGTGGGCATGTGGTGTGGCCTCCACGAGATATTATGTTTCCGCTGCAAGTTGTCTTTTGTTGCTAAGCCCTGTGTGGTGCACTCTGTAAGACTTGACCATAAAGTCCTTTTGCTACTAAGTAATATTAATTTATTCGCTTCATCGTTATTTTGTTGTATGGTTGTGAATACACCGATGTTGTAACTGTGCGAGCTAGCTACTGATCTGGGACTAGTTCAATATGCACAAAGGGTCCTAGGGTTGCATACCTGGGGTCCCGACATAAGGGAACCACAACCTATTCAATTAATACAATTCCAAAATGATTGAATCATGAAATGGAATGAAGTGCTTCTCAAGTGCAACAGTCTCATGTTCTACTTTCTTCCCAAAGTATACCGTCATCAACGTTCACCTAAAACATTAAATAAACAAGCGTGAGTCCAAGACTCAGCAAGTACAAACATGACAATAACCTAAATCTCATAAACATACTATGAATTTAACACAAGCAGCTATCCACAATAATATCATAACTATTTACTTTTACTGCCATGCAATGCATATGCTACAAATGCATATTTTTTCTCTTTGCATTTACCGGTAATGCGGAGTATGTATCCATCGATGCATACCCATGCATGTGCCTTCAACACAGGGACCTCAAGCCCACACTCCACGAGTGTGGGGACCTCATGCTCGTCTAATACATGACGAAGACCTCAAACTTCTCATTACTTGGCTACAACGTAGACCAAACCTCAAGGATCAAAGAATGATGCAAATGAATGATGCAATAATTAATTTAACTTTAACAACATTATCATGTCATCCCCATGGTATTTGCATCAATATATCATAATCACATTTAAGCAATAAAAATCTCGCCATGTCATCTCCAAGGTAGTTGCATTATCAACTCAATCTTACTCTTTTCATCAACAATACCATGACACTAAAATAACTTACCAACATATTATTTTATCACATGGCAATAAATCAACAAGACAATGACAAACACCCGTTATCACCCTTATACATGTACTTGCCTCAACCGTAAAGTTTGACGATGAGAAGAGGGCACTACCCCCGGATTCACACCACCACCTGAACATTTAATAAACACACTAAAGGGACATTTCAGAGCATACAACAATATATATAAAAAAATTACATAACTATCTACGCTCCCTAGCACAACCAAAAACATCGTTCCCCATGAACATCGTTCTGTCTCAAAACAGGGCAATCCTCTTCCAAAAATCGTATCATTTCTTCTGCTTATCCAAAAGGGTGTTCTCAAATTTTCTGAAAAGCTTACTGAATTACCCACATTAATCTAGTTGGTCAGATCCCCTAATTTTATCATTTACTAAATTTACTAAACAGCTTATTACGACTGCCAGAATCTGGTAGATATTCTAGACAGCAGAACTAAAACCTTCATAACTTTCAGTACATTTATCCAAAAATTACGTTCTTTAGCTCTCTTGAAACCTTATTAAATCACCTACAATATTCATGTTG
Source organism: Ampelocalamus luodianensis (assembly GCA_036346255.1). Taxonomy (NCBI): domain Eukaryota; kingdom Viridiplantae; phylum Streptophyta; class Magnoliopsida; order Poales; family Poaceae; genus Ampelocalamus; species Ampelocalamus luodianensis. The sequence continues at coordinate 26,546,626 of CM070623.1, forward strand.
GTGAGATCCTCTAATTACTTCGTTAACTAATTTTTATCATCCAATTACTACAACCTGCCAGAATCCTGACAGAACCTCTGGACAGCAGTGTTGTAAAATTCATAACTCAAGATCCGTTCATCCAAACGACGTGATACAGGATTCTATTGAAAGCTAAATACATTACCCACAAATCTCTAGGAGATGGCTAGATCAAATTGCACCATTATAGAACCTAAAACTACAGTGCGACCAGATCAACAGAAAACCGATCTGCTACCTGAAACTACAGTTTTGTCCCCTTCGGTTAATAACTCATATCTCACCAACCATAGATAATTATTGCATGCAAATTGGTAGGAATGTATTTACACGAGTTCTCTACAAGTTTTAAAAATTTTAGCCCAATCCATGATTGTTTCACGACTCAAATAGAAGATCTACCAAAACTGCTTTGAGTTAAAACTGCTGTAGTCCAAGCTGGCAAAACCCCTCTTAAAACAGGTGCTCCTCTCAACTAATCCTCAATCCAACCATAAAAATAGAAGATAAACAAGTCAATAATAGACTGACCAAGTTTGAACCTGATCGGATATCGCTTGATGCTCCGATCGATGAATTGATGAAGACTATGTAGTCGGGTAGTGAAGGGGGCAGCGGCTGGAAAGGGGGAGGAAGGGGGGTGGCGGCTGGAAAATGAGGGAGGGAGGGAGTGGCGCATGGAGGGTGATGGGTTAGGGTTTGGCTGCCCCTCCCCCCTTCCTGGGCTAGTTTCCCTTAGGCCAAGGCTGCTTGTACTGCTTAACCAACCATCTAGCTCTAGCATCACAAATCAAATAAACCAAGCCTCGAGATATGTATACTTCCCAGAACTGCAGTATACACACCTCTTCACAAAATTATGCATCAACTCCATTCTAAGCATAGAATCCAAACATCACGATATTAAACAGTAGACAATAAAGTAGAGTTATTACAACAGAGGTCGACCGGCCAAAATACAACAGATAACTAAATAAACAGCGGAAGCAAAAGTGCCATAAGATGGCTATAAACAAAGCCAACCAGTGTACCTTAGCCCACAAGGTAACCAACCGGACCGCCAAGCTAGTCGTCCCAAAACCCGCACATCTCACAGAAGTAAGGCCCTTGGGGCTCACCTGCCTCCTCTGCAACAAAAACATTAAGCAAAGCAAATGAGTACAAAAATTATTTTTGTACTCGCAAGACTGACGTGTGGACTAGCAGACCTATGCATAACTACATGCAGGCTTATTTGAGTGGAGGCTGTATGGCTCAATTTAGCACAAAGCAAACTTTATTTGCAATAACATAATACATTCAAAAGCAAGTTGGCAATTCATTTTTATTTTTGAAATAACAGCAACAGAAATAACAGTAAGTAGATGACAACATCCTGGAAGTGACTAACCCATTAGTCACCACGACCATAGCATGAATTACCCATTCATGCCACCCAAGTCAAGTTTTAACAAAAAGGTTGTAGTCTAACTCTTGAAAAGCTTACCCAAGCGTGTCCATAACCTAGGACGAGGCTATTCGAATAGTTTTAACCCTGCAGGGGTGTACCAATGTACCCACACTTCAGACCGCCTTTAAGCCACAAAAGCACACTACCGAAGGTATGCCGGCACGGCTAAGTCCTACGAGACATTCCCAATATTGTCTATTAACTACGAGCCGCTCGTACGGATAAATCCATACGCTTACATGGTAAAGCCGAAAAGACAACCACCCACTCAGGGTAAAGCTTTTCGGACAACTACCATGCTCCCATCACCTTCCCTCCTGCGACCCCCTACGACTCGGAGTCAACACACGCCAAGGTACTAAGTCAAGAGAGGTCCCATACCCTCTAGTGTGGTTAGCACGCAAAATTGCCTGGATAACAGATACTCACAAGATGTTCGGTCCTTAATTGACCTGGGCACCATTCCAGTCACACCCAAAAGATCACACCAACTTACCATTGTGCCCAAGTCCAAATCGTTTTTGTTTTCATTTTTAGTTTTGCAATTTAAACATAGCACAACGCCAAAACATAATGATCATAATAATTTTAGGTGATCAAGATCATCGACTAAGTCAATGATCGCCTAGTACTACCGATAGCTAAGCATGGCTAAGCAATGTTGTTTCGCGAATCTACTAAGTGACAAGAGTTCATCCAACGGACTCTAATCACAGCAAATAACCTAGGTTCAGGTAGTAGAGGGTACTCATTTACCTACAGATCATGCATCTAAATGATTAACTAATCGATTTAACAGCAAATTAGCAATGCATACATACAGTTGAAAACAAAATATTAGACTTCAAATATAATAGGATTAACATGATCAAACTGCTTTCCTGGTTGCTGCTGCTCAATATGTTGCTGAGGCTCACTCTCGATAATACCAGAATCGTCGCAATCTATCGATCGAGCAAAACGAGCAAATAAGAACAAATAACACCGACAAAACCAAAATTCAAATTAATCTAATGAGCACAAATTCACACAGCAGCTAGAGCATGATTTAACAAAATTTTAGAAACAGAGAACATTTTATTTGGAGCTAAAGAGAATTTCCTAAGAATTTTCTAAGCTAGAAATGCATAAAAACATCATTTAATTAATTAACAAAAATTTAAGAACAGAGACATATTTAAAATTTATTATGGTAAATAGCACATTAAAAATGAAAATTTACAAAATTGGATTCATTCGATTTGGAGCAAAAATGAAATAGATATGAATTTTCTAAGTTAAATGATTTATCAGTGCAACAGAAATTCAATTCGGAAATTTACTAAAAGCATTAACTCCTTTTTCACGGCGCTCAATGAGCCATCACATCGATCGGTGGGATCGAGCACAACACGACGGTCGACCTCGACCAATTTCACGAAGGTGACGTTGACAACGTATTCTACGAATACGCCCTGAGTTTATTCCAAGCGTATTCTAAAAACGCGCGAGCTCGTCCGACAACGGAGGAGCTCCGACCGTGACTTCGCCAGGCGCCTCGCCGGCGAAGGAGAGCTCGTCGGTGCCGGACTAGGACAAAAATGGAACCTAGATGATATGGCGCACCCGCAGGCACCGGTGGTCAGGTCGGAGGTGACCCGACGCGACGGCGCGACGGCGAGGGGCGGAGTACAGGCTACGGTGAAAACGACAATTCCAAACCAGCAACACTAATCACGAACTAGCGCGCGCTAAAGCTACTCTAAGGACCTACGAACTTACTGGGATGATGCGGTGAGGATGGTTCGGCCGGAGATGAGCTGGCGGCGATGGACCGCGGCGGCGCCAAGGGTGCCACTGAGGAGGGAACAATCTGAGCAAAAACAGGAGAAATGGGAGGTGGAAATAGCTCGAGTGAGTGCACGAGATGGTGCTAGCGCGGGCAAAAGCTCTAGGAAACAACTCACCGGCGATGAGGACGAAGATTCAAACTTTCGACCGAGGAAGAGGGAAGTTGAAATTCGACGGCTCCTGTGAATAAAACTCCAAATTAGTTGAGGGGAAACAAAAATGATGAGCTGGAACACAAGATGACGCGCAAGGAAGAGAACGAGCTTCACTGGTTGCGGTAATGACACAGCGGCGGCGGCACGGCCGTGCACCAGAGCTCACGCACTCGCTTGGTTTGAGCTCAGAGGAAACAGAGGGAGGTAGGGGATAGCTTTATGGCGTCCAAAGGAGGAAGAGGAACCCTCGGGTGTCCTTAAATAGGGGAAAGGCGGAGAAACGCGAGAGGCGGAGCTCTCGGCATTGATGCGCTCAGGAGCGGTGACGGCGAGCTGGTGAGGGAAATGATGGGCGATAAATGCCGCGTAGGACATGGGCTCGCAGCGGCAGATGCGACCGAGGTGAGGCGCGAGAGAAAACCGGGAACGGTGGATGGACAGCACGGTGAGGTGGCGCTCATGCACGTCGCCGACGGCACTCGGCTCTCAGTCGCGAGGTAGGTGATGGCCTGACGAGTGGGGCCCGCCCGTCAGCGACAGTAGCGAAGCGGCGCGAGCCGGAACCAAGTGTGGCGCGATCAGCTGGCCTAACTCGATCAAGATGACGCCGACCGCTAGATCTAAAATGGACGGTTGAGATTCAGCGGTGCAAATGGACGGTCCGAATAGATCGGGCGCACGTGGGTCGTGCGATCTGCATCGGACGGTCGCGAGCCATCGGGCTCGGGCGGTGCAGCTAGTTGGTGCGGTCGAGCCGAGCGGCGCGGTCGGACTCGAGTCCGAGTTCGAGTCCGAGCCCGATAAAAAGTGATTCCAGAATTTGATTTTTAAAAGGCTGAGAAGATTGAGGAATTTTTAGAGGTAGCTACAAAGCTCCAAAAATTCCGAAATTTTTATGGTAACACGTTTGGACAGATAAAAACCTTTCATAATTTTTCCAGAAATTTTTATGCACTGCATTGTTCCCGAGAAAAATCACAAGCTGCTGCCCTAGGGATTTGACCAGAATTCAAACTAGTTTGACTTGCTCTTTTGAAATAGCAAACAAAATCTAAAAATTGAGAGATTTTGCAGAGAGGGTACTAGGATGGTCAAGAAGATAGGAAAAATACTTCCAGAGGATGATCACAACAATTAGAGTTGAAAATTTTATAGACAACAACTTCCATCACAAGAGACATGGTCCTTAGAATATAGAAATTGTTAGGGGAAAATTTTAGAAAATTTCCAAATGATTTCATGAGGCAACAACAGTTTTAATTTATCCTCATAATATTACATTTGAAACATAAACCATTCTTTGGGATGTTACAAATAGCCTCCTAAAAATTAGTTAGATCATCGGTACTAACATGAAGAGCAAATGAAACATGGTCTTCATACTCGAATCTCTTTGGAGCTTTCACATTAGTGCGTCGCTATCTATCTCTTGCCAATTGAAAATTATGCAAATCCTCTGAAGTGGAATTTGGAGGTAGTGTGTGCGAATTGTGAGTCCTTGAACTATGTTCTAACTCTATCTGCACCATATCTGATCCTCCAATCTCCTATGCCACCTCCTCTTTGTTTTGTTGTAACATTGATTTCTCATCAAAGACAAACATCTCTGCTCATCACTACCTTCTTTGATGTCGGATCCCAAAGCTTATACCCTTTAACACCTTTGTTGAAACCCAGAAAAATACACTTTGTTGATTTTACATCATGCTTCGACTGTTCATCAGCTGGTATATTATATAAGTTGGGCAACCAAAAATTCTTAGATTAGTAAAATCAACCAAATTATCAGTCCATACCTCCTCTACTACCTTACCATCCAAAGATGCACGTGGTGATATGTTTATGAGATGGCACGTCATGTTTACAGCCTCTGCCCAAAAATATTTAGGAAGCCCTGCATTCAACCTTAAGTATCTTGCTTGTTCACAAATAATCATGTTCATCCTTTCTACTACACCATTTTGCTATGGTGTTTTTTGCACTGTAAAATGCCGCTGAATACCATGCTCCTCATAATATCTCTAAAACTGTGAATCAGTAAATTCAGTATTATTATCAGATCTCAGATACTTTACCTTCCTGCCTGTTTGGTTTTTCACCTCAGCTTTCCACACCTTGAATGTGGTAAACACTTTAGATTTCTGCTTTATGAAATACACCCACACCTTGCGGGAAAAATCATCAATAAAAGTAACAAAATATTGAGCTCCACCCATTGACGGTCTCCTAGTTGGCCTCTACACATCAGAGTGTACACAATCAAATATTCCTTCTGTTTCATATTTGCCACTTGAGAAGCTGACCTTAGACTGTTTTTAAGAACACAAAATTTACAGAAATCTAACTCGCAACTTTTAATTCCTATCAATAGGTCTCTCTTATGCAACTTCGTCATCTTATGAACACTAAGATGGCCCAACCGCATATGCCAAAGTTTTGTCATATCATTATATGACTCCACTGAACTAACTCTACCTATAATAGTGCTCCCTAGCAATATGTAAATATTCCCAGCAGGTCTCCCACCCTTCATCACAGTCAATACACTTTTACAAATTTTTATGGTTTCCTTTATCAGCTTTATAAGTAAGACCACTATTATGTAAGGAACCTAGAGAGATCAGATTCTTCTTCAACCCTGGTATATGCCTAACATCACATATTGTTCTAACAATACCATCATACATCTTGATTTTAACTTCACCTATCCCGACAATAATATGGTATGTATCATCACCAACGTAAATAGAATCGAAATTACCTTATCTGTATGAAGTGAACCACTCCTATGAAGTGAACCACTCCCTGTTAGGCGTGATGTGATACCAGCACCTCGAATCAAGAATCTATGCATCTATCAACCGACCGTTTGAAATTGAGAGAACATCTGCATCACTACTATCCGAGTTATTTTTCCTAGCCATATTGACGGTCTTCTCATCGCGCTTCCCACCATTATGTTCTTTCAATTTTGGACAATCCCTCTTCATATGCCCCATCTCCTTGCACTTGTAGCACTTGATATTCTTTCTACTCCTTGACTTTGATCTGGATTTATGCCTTCTAGATCTCTCCTTGTTTTGTTTCCTCTACTTCCATTGATTATGCGTCAATATGGCCACGATAATCTCATCAACCTATCACCTTGAGAGCTCTCCCCTGCGTTCAGCTTCCGTTGATTATTCGTCAACAGGGCTACGGTAATCTCATCAACCTTGATAGTATTTTTCCTATATGTCAGAGTGGTGACCAAGGGTTCATAGGAAGGTGGCAATGAACAGAACAAACCTTATCTTTATCTGCGATCTTCACCTCTAGACGCCCTAGATCAGTGATCACTTGATTGAAGACATTCACATGCTGTGCAAGATCAGAACCCTCCCTGATGAGGGCATCCCTAACACTGATACATCTTTCCCTATTGGTGGTCACGCACATACTGAGATGGACGCCATAAGTGAAGCTACAAATAATACAAGTGCAGAAGTGCATGTTGGTCCACTGACTAGAGCAAGAGCTAAACTTCTAAATCAACAGGTGCTTTTGTTTTTTAATGAATCTTCTATTTTCATTGATGAGAATTGGGTACTACCTCATGCAAATGTTTTGTGTATTCTCAGGTTTGAACATTGTGAAGCCTTTGGAACTGAGAGGGAGGAGAGGGAGGCCGGAGCCAAAGCAATGGAGGAGAAGCTCACGTGGGTCAACTAAGAGGAGAAAGGCCCAAGAATTCGAGCCCAATTCGGATCCTCCACAAGTCCAACCGAAATTCATCTGATAATCAACTCAGAATTCAATTCGGATTCGGTTCGGGACAGCCCAACAGGGCTGTAATAAAAAGGCCATAACTTTTGCATACGAAGTCCGATTGAGGTGTTCTTGGACTTGTTTGAAAGCTTATTCCAAGGCCCACACAATGGGTATGGCCCCAACTTCAGACGACGTATGGTCGCGCCGCTATGACCGAAACAATGTGACGAATTTAAGTTAGGTTTTCCTTTTTGTGTGTTTTTGGGTCTTAGCCGAATTAGAGTTTGATTCGGCGTGTGTAGCCGGCCCTAGGCCGTGCGTGAGTCGTGGAGGGCGCCTTAAGTACCCTTGCCCTCCTTTGTATCCATCGCACGGCTTTATGCATAAGATTGAAACATAGCTATTGTTTGTTCTTTCGACACCGAGTTCATGCGAGGACTTTGAGAGAGAATTAGGCGATCCATTGTTTTGTTTCGCAATCCAGGTCAAGCCGTCGCTCCATTGGGAATTGGGACTTGGTGTTCGCTCGCTCGTGGTCTCGCGACGAACAACTACCCGGTGTGTTTTGGGCGTATTCCGAAGAGTTGAGGATTCGTGCATTGGCACGAGTGTTCAGCTAGCGACATCGCCTACTTCGCATCAACTATCCACGGTTCCTCACTGAGAAGATCGGGTCTCCCCCGTATCACTCCCACATCTTCAGCCCGTATAACCTCTGCTTCAGATACAGCTTGTTCGTCGGGGATTTGGATATAAACTGAGTCTGCAACTTATCCCAGATTTCTTTCGGCGAGGTCATATCCATCACATGATACATAACCTGATCCGAAAGACACAATCGTATGATCATGGCTGCCTGCTCCTTTAACCCCCCCAATCATCATCCTCCATCGTCTTTGGCTTTGCTTCGCGCAGCCCTTTGGAACAACCCTGCTGCGCCAACAGATCCTTCACCTTCGTCTGCTACAATCCGAAGTTACTAGTCTCGTCGAACTTCACCACTTCGAATCTGGCACTTTGCGTCGCCATCTCAACCTCACTCTGATACCAATTGTTGGAACCGACGACATCCCTTTGCTCTAGAGAATAATCACAACAAGCACACAAGAGACACGAGAATTTGTTTACGAGGTTCAACAAATCCTACGTCCCCGAGAGCCGAATCGCGGCGTCTCCATCCATATGAGGAGTTTTTTCTTCTTCTGATTAGGGTTACAAGATGTCGGCGATACATATTTATACCCCGATTACATGTTCGACTTAGACTCATATTCCGTACTGCAGGAGGCCGCACCCCCAAGCCCACAATATTTCGAGGTATAAGCGTATCGCAGGTGGCAACTATGTCTCCCTTGTAGGACTGTGTCCGGAATGTATACGTTGCGCTCGCACTTTCCGAACACAACCCCTTCCTCACTTTCCGAACACAACCCCTTCCTTTTACCTTGTCGTATATAAGCCGTAGACAACTAGTCTATATACTGTTCGGGTATGGTTTCACTTAGACGGTTGGATGAGTTCAGCTTGGTGAATTGGATGGTTATTGACTAATTGCTGTTTTTAATTTAAGGGAACTTATTGCTGTTTTGAACTTTTGATGATGTGGTGCAGCTATTGCGCTCGGACTTGCACTCTAGAGAATAGAAAAGATTAATATTTGATCAGTTCCTGTAGATATGCATTTTTTTCCAGAGGTCAAACAAACTATTGTTTATACAAAATACATACAGAACCCTCCTTTTCATCTATATGCTAATAATACACATGTACCTACTTTTTTTTAGACTAGCATGTATCCACGTTCAGTAATCAGCACGCATGCCTTACCCTACCTCCAGATGCCATGAACCACATTTTGCCAAGACACCAAGAATGAAAAAGAAAAAGAAGCATGAATGCTTCTTACAGAATCAAATTTTCCTCTCAACAAGCACGAATATTTCATTCAATTCTACATCAATAGCAGCAACAACAAACACATCCACATTGAATGCAATGATCATTCAGAAACAAAAATTTAACACATCGAATACAATGAACCAAGGAAATCATCATATGAACAATCAACTCATGATCACATATATATTCATGATAGGATATCTCATCTTGAGATGAACAGGATTGATCCAACAATGAGACTGAGCATTACTCCTTGAAGGACATAACCGTCTCAAATGCCCCCACCAAGGCCTTCACCCTGCTCTTCCTCTCCTCCAGGAGCTTGCTTTTAGTTTCCTCAATCACATCGTTACTCTTAGGATCATCCTTCCTCCACACCGGAACCACCTTGTCCGCCTTAGCTTTAGCCTCTTCCTTCTCCACTTGCTCGGATTCATCAGCAGCATTGACGATACCCAGTTTGTTCTTTGCGCTGGCATCAGCATCTTGCCCTCCATTATGCACTTCAATGCCTCCTGCATCTTCTTTCTCTTCAGAGAAGTGCCCCTTGACTTCCTCCTCATTTTTGCCTTGTTGCTCCTGATGATCAGAGTATGGCTCCTCCTGACCAGGTTGAGCTGAAGCCAGAGCAGCCATGGCCATGGAATTCAGGTTGACGGGGTCAGGAAGCTGCTCATGCAAGTGCTCTTCTATGGATGGGGTGCTTATGCTCTCAGATTCCTCAAATTGCATTGATGGCTCCTCTTCCTTCTCCTTCATGGTTGCAGATGCATCCATTGCCCTCTGAGGAGCACTTCTTGCCCATGAGACTGCAGTAGCACCACCATTTGCTGCTTCTGCTCTTTTCTTTGCAGCAGCGCCTGGTGCACGTCCCGAGGACACCGGCTGAGTCCTCCCACCTCTCACAGCTCCTGGTGCCACCACCTTCTGGGTGCTCCGCTTTGGAGATGCCGCTGTCGCCTTGTTAGCGCTTGGCTTTGGTGAAAGCTTACTCTTCTGCAAAGTGGATGACGGAGCCTTGGACGCTGCCACTGTCGTGGCCATATCCTTGAACGAATTGCTCGGTGTTACAGCTAGCGCGGGAGGCCGCTGCGAGGCGGTGGTTGCCTTGTCGGATTTCACTTTCGCCAGCATGGGCTTTGAGGCCGCACCGGGGAACGGCTGGGCCCTGCTGCCATGAATGGATGAGCCTGAGCTGGACATTGACCGCGACGAGATGGACCGGCCGGCAAACGACAAGGACGGGCGGTACACGTCCGGGGAGCCGGAGGCAGCCGTCGACGACGACGAAGGGCCGAATTTGCGGTCTGGGGAGCTCGGCACCGACCGTGCCCGCCGCGCACCGTAGCCGGAGGAGGACTCGCTGCTGGACGGCCTGAGGTTCGGGGACATCCTGGTGGCCCTGTCTCTGCTGGGGTTGGGAGGATCCTTCTTGGACGTCGCCATTGCTGTACTGAAGCAGTAGACTAGATCAGCTGCACAAGAAGCGGCACAGATCAGTTGGGCTTGGAGCTGCCAGGTGCATATACCGAATAAAGAATCTGAAACACACGCACAGATTAGTAGATCTTGTCCAGCAATTGCAAGAGCAAGATGAACTAGAGGAAAATCCTAAATGCCAAACCCCCAATTGTGAATAGCCAATGAACTCGAGAATCAAAACTGTGGTCTGTTCTTGGTGAGACATCAAAATCGGCGTCTCCAGCGAAAAACCAAAAAAGGAACCTTAGCGCAACGAATTCTCGGTTAAAATATTGACGGCGCAGGCCCCAATCCAACAACCACTGATTCTTTCATCCTTTATTTTCTAATTTCTATCCTCCGTACGAACATTTCAATAAATATTCCCTAAAAATATCTGTAAACAATGCCATCTACTCATCAAGAACCTATCACTCCTCCCAAGAAAAAAATCACCAAGAAGAATCAAACCCAAGAACCTATCAGACAGTACATGATGCGAAGGGGAGGGAGAAAAGAGAAATGGTTGCCGTTAATGCCAAGAATAATGAGCAGAATGTCGCCAACAAAGGCAAGGAAGCACATATAGATGGTACTACCAAACAACAAATCTGTATCACAGCAAAATTAAAGCTAAAACCATCACGACGCAGGATTCAACAAACCTTGACGCTTTCCCTACTTTCACCATCACCCGTACGGCCACAATTATTTGCTGCAACAAGAAGAAGAGAACAATTGCCATCTAGAACCCGCCCCATCCATCACTTCCTCCCAGATGCACCGCCAAACATCAAAAACCAAAGGAAGAGCCAACAAGCAAAGCCAAGAGCCAACAAATCGGTTGCCATTAATGCCAAGAAGGAAGCAGAGGCAAGGAGAGTGGGTACCTGAGGGGCTACCGGTCGGTCGATCTGGGGAGCCTCCGGCTCGGCGGGGGTGCTAATCTGGGCCAGATGCGGGGGCGAGGAGGGGGAGGAGGAGAGGAAAGGTAGCACCATGGCCAGGCGCCCAGGCCACATTTTATGCCGCGATTTGGACGGTAGCTGTGCGGGTGGGAGAGAGCGCAGCACGGATTGGAAGGACAACCCCCGTTGCGTGTTAAAAATAGCTAGACAGGCACAGGAAGCGGCCCGAGGAACAGAACAGAACAGAGGCAGAGGGACAGCCGTTTTGGGCTGTTGCTTCTTGGTTGGTCGGCTGCTGCAAGGTCTTGGTTTTGGCTTGACACGACGACCGAGCGCTCGCGTGGCTCGCTCGGCCGTTCTGCGAGGAGCCCGTCTAGATTCGATATAAGGATCGAACTCGTGTGTTTTATCGGGTAATTTAGGAATAGTATACGTGCGGATATATTTAATGGCTAAAACGTATGTTGCAATTGAATATGAGTAATAGATTGAAAGTATAAGTTAAAACAACAACAATAATAATAAGTAACAAAAGTTTTCACAAAGCTTAATTCAATTCTTTCACACACAGCTTCATTTTCACAAAAAAATCATAAAATATACTCTTCGGGTAAATCATTGAGCATGTTCATGATCAAGAACACGGCTATTCGAATAGGTTATTAACACTCTGCAGAAATTGTATAGTTTTACCCACAAGATATAACTAGTGTAGCTAACACCAATCATAACAAAATCTTTCAGAATCTTCATCTCAACAATTGCCCCTCCTGATGTGCATACAGCCGACACCAAACCTCACTTAGCTCATTGGTCCGACGCATACTATTGAGCCTGGAGATGACGAACCGTCCATAGATGTGACCATACCAAGTAGTTCACACTTTCACCCTGGCACTAAACTTAACCTACTACCTGAGGTAGCCAAAGTCGAAACTCTGTAACTTACCAAGCTATGTATGTCCCATACCTAGTTTGTGGTAGTACGATATGACTTAGTTCAAAGACACACAAAGTTAAGTCCTTAATTGACCAAGACGAGACTGTCAAACTACACTAATTCACCAAGATTCGCACATTCCTAAGCACAAAGCCCACCATATCACAAGATCTTTCTACTCGCCCCAGTTTAAATCTTTTTCCTACCATGTTAATTAGGTGCAAACACATGCTATCAATAGGTGACAACATACCGCATACAACTTTTCACAAAGACATTTCATAATCACTTAGTCAAGTACGAGTTTAACATTTTAAAATAATATCAATAACCCGTTACAAAGCTAAGCATACTAAACGTATCTAACCAACGTACATTGGTGCTATGACAAATAATTATGGTAATACAATTCACAAAGGTGACATAGGCAAGTGGGTTGCATAACTAATCTCAAAATAATAAAGTATTTAATAATTGAATTAGCAATGCAATAATTTGAATCAAAATAATTTTGAAAAACTTGCAACATGATCAAAACATAACTTGCCTTGGCACAACTTTTGCTCTTGACCTTGGTCTTGATCTTGAGCAAATCCCGCTTCCTCGAATGCTCTCGAAGTATCAACGTCTGATGCAACGAGAGAGAAGAAACATGAATAAATACAAAACAAGGATAAAAGAAACACAAAAAAATTATAATAAAAATACTAGAAGGTAGGGCTCGATTTTGGATGAATTTAGAAACTTGTACGAGCTCAACTGGAGTTCGTATGAGGAATAATAGACTCTTTGAAGTTGATCAGCTGAGATATTCGGGGGGGGGGAGAAGAGAGAGAAAACAGATGAATGGGACCCACTGGAAAATTAATTTTTGGAAATTAAAATATTTATCAGAAATTAAATGATTCACTGACAGATAGGACCCACGGTGATACAGATCAACTAGTAAGACTAGCCGATGCGCAGGATGGCCCGATCTTTCGCGGTACAACAGCGGCGTTGTTCTCCTTCTTGTCGCTAGAGTTCACCCCTTCCTGATCCTGGCGACGATGAAGACAGTAGTAGCTCCTTCGATCACGTCATAGTGAAGACGGAAACCAGATGTTCACGCACTAATCAATAACGATTAGAAGCACGAACTTGAAGCCTCTCCAACTGTGAACGGTAAAGATCGCGAATTAGACGAGTTGAATCATATAGATTTGGTAGGCAATCTCAAGAACGAGGTGTTCTTGCCTTGCACCAACCTCAACAAACCCTAGATGGGAAAACCTTAACAAACACGCAAGATATGCGCCACAAAGTCGTCGTGACTTTTCTGTATTTCTTCCAAAATTCTTCCCGTGCCTTCTTTTCTAACAGCTTCTTCTTGTAATCACCTTGAATCAACTGGACATCCATGGGAAGCAAACGGAACGATGTACCCTTATAGGTACAACCCTGGGTGCTCCAATTATGTGTGACTGCGCCTTGTTGCTCGCACAGCTTTGTTGCTCGCACCATGGTCCTCCCAACATTAGATGACACGAAACCATAGCGATTGGTATAACATCACACAAAACCTCGCAAGAGTATTTGCCCAATGAAAACAGTACCTTGACTTGGTTCGTGATCTTGAGCACGCTAGAATACCACTTCAGGACATAGGGTTGCGGATGCAGTGTCATCGACAACTGCAACTTCTCAACTAATTCGATACTAGCAGCATTAATCGAAATCTCGCAGTCAATTGACATAGCACAAACTATCTCCCTCACTTTGCAGCGAGAGTGGAAAGTCCAATCCATACCGTAGCCTTCCTCTTCATACCGGACACGACAACTCAACTTCCTGAAGCTCTCCTCCGAAGACGCCATATTAGCAATATCTCCACCACTATGAGCAGCCATCGCTGATACCACCAGATGTGGATCAACAAAACAATTTCAGCACCATGAACAAATTGGCGTTCTGATACCACCTGATGCGGATCAACCTCGAGATGAGATTGATTCCTTGGGTTGCTCGCATCACATGGTCTATGGACCGGGTTCACAGGGCTTGGTTCACAGTCTACGGTGGACTGGGTCTTTGGACTGAGGTTCTAACATGTGGGGTCCACATGTTAGTAGCTTGGTTCATCGTGGACCAAGTCCACGTGGCTTTGGATTTAGGTGTAGGCGTAGGTGGCAGCTGACTCAACGGCGAGGTTGACATGGCGCACACGTGGGGCTGAGATGGTAGCCACATCGACGACACGTCGGTGGTTGACACGGCGACATTGATGGCAACCCATTTTTGTAAAAAAAAATCTTGATTATTTATTTTTATAATTCTTTATTAAAATAATATTATTTAAAAAATCCGCACACCTGAGCCATTCTGGATGCCCCCAATGCATTGCTGCGTTCCTCCCTTCAGCATTGTTCCTTTTCTCGTGGGTCGTTCGGCACGACACAACAGTATACATAGAACCTTCGCTTCCCATGCTGTCCAACCACGCCTCCCTCTCGGCACATGCACATTTTCCACAAACTAAATCATATCGTGTAATAACTTGGTGACTAACCTGATTAGATGACTTGGTAGCTTTAATCAATGAAGATGATACAACCCTAGCTGCATCAATTCCTCCTCACTTTGCCGCTGCTCCTCTACCCTCTATCGCATCAACGTTACCGCCATCCTCCCATCGACACCCTCATCGGTGCACTCACCACCGTGGGCCTCTGTAACATCCTAATTTTTAGAGCCTTTTTGAAGCTTTAAAAATAAAAGGATCCATTTGCATTTTATTGAATTAATTTAAAACTTAATTTGAAATTTTAGAAAATGAAAAAAAAATTAAATGATTAAAATTAACTTCAATTAAATTAAAAAATTTGGATTTTAATTGGAGTTCTTGCTTAATCGGATCCAAATTCCAATTCTCAATTCAACTTTGAACCAATTTCCTTCTTCTATCGTAATTCAAATTCCATTTTCTCAATTCAAAATTCATCGTCAAATTCAAAATTCAAATTTTGCAATTTGATTTTTCTCACAAAATCTTTTCTTTATTTTATTTTTTCCTTTTCTCTTTCCTTCCTTTTCCTTCTTTCTTTCTCTTTTCTTCTTTTCTTTCCTTCTTCTTTGCCTAGCACTGCCCCTACTCAGCTCGAGCCCCTGTCGCACCCAAGCCACCCGAGCCGCCACGCAAAGAATGCCATGCCATTGCTGCCATCAATGCGTCATCACCGAGCCATTATCACCGTGCAATCAAAGCCTCCATTACCGCAACCTCCATTAGTGCAATTGCCATTTTCTTCAGCTTCCAAAACTGAACCGAGAATGATGCCATTGATCATGCTTGCGTTCCTGATGATTCAAACTCCATCCGCTTCTATAAATTGGAGCACCGACACCTCCTCTACCCCCTTTGCACTCCCTCAAAACCCCACAACCACCAGAGCTCCAACGTCATCAAATTTCTTATCTTCCCGTGCGCCGGTCATCACCCCCGATTTGTGCATTCGTCATTCTAGTAATAATTTCAAACTTCTAGTTGCATCACATCGTGTTCCCGAACACGGTGATCTATACTCCCAATCAATTTTAACTTTCATGTTGTGTATCATCGGAATTTCGTTGTTTCT
This sequence comes from Ampelocalamus luodianensis, assembly GCA_036346255.1. Classification (NCBI taxonomy): domain Eukaryota; kingdom Viridiplantae; phylum Streptophyta; class Magnoliopsida; order Poales; family Poaceae; genus Ampelocalamus; species Ampelocalamus luodianensis. Next base: position 26,562,654 of record CM070623.1, read on the forward strand.
TCTTCTAGGCCGATTTCATCCCCGACAACCGATCTCCTTTGTCAGTGAGTTTCCCGTCGAATGAACCGCATCATCGTGTGTTCTCGTAGATTTCCAACCCATCCCTCACCTCAATTCGTTTGATTATTCGTCGTGGATTGCTATCGTCGTCTTTGCCTGTTTGTCCCCGCCGGTCACTACTACCCCACCTCCTAGGACCATCTTCGACCTCCCGAAGCAGACCTCCACCTTCCTCGCACCCATGCTCCCTCCCTATTGCTCCCAGCGCCACCCCATTGTCGGTGCCATGTGCAGCCTGCTCATTGCCACCGCTACTTGCGCCGCTATCGTCGCCTCGGGCCACCTCCGGCCATGACGTTGCCACCCAAGGGTTGAACATCTCACCGGGATTCCATTTTGGGGGTTCCCCGGCTGCCCCGCTACCTGCCTCGCTAGCACCGCCACCATGGCCGAGCCACCAGGACGTGCTCTATTTTGCTTTGTGGAGATAGTTCTCTGTTGATTGTTCCTGGTGTCTATGACATAGTGGTCCCACGTGTCCTTTGTATATCTTTCTTTCACTAGCTTCTGTGACATGTAGTCAATTATTGTTTAGTTCGTCAAAGTCAAACCGAAACAGTAATTCCAGAATAGTCATTCTCATTTTTTTTTTCATCATTTCATGTGAAGATCAAACTTCCGGATATTCATTCTCCGTCATACGAACTCCGAATCAATCGATTCTTTCTCCTAAATTCTTATAAATTCACTTTATTCCTTCTAGTATTTATTTTATAATTTTATTTGATTTTTTGTTATTTATTTTATCTCGTTTTGCGTGTATAGAATCCGACGTTGCCGAAGCAAGTTTGGACCAACCGAAACATGTGACCTCAATCATCAACGAAGGCGAGTAGCATTTGAACATTTTTTACCCATAATTTTTAAAAAATATTGTATTCAGTTTTAAAGTGTTACGCATTGCTATTTCACATAAAATGATGAGTTTAAATTGTAGATTGTTAGTTAAACCTAAAATTGCTAATACCTACCTTTGATAATTGTTATCCTATACCTTTGTAACCCTAGCATAGTGATTCTGCAATATTGATTACAACATTGCGGAATAGTTAAATATGGTAGAATTGCTTAGACATGTTTTTCGGTCTTGATCAACCTTTGGGGGGGGGAACCATTATTACCTGTTATGCTTTAGTTTGGAAAATGTATGACATTAGGTAATGTCAGTATTTTGAAAATAACATAAAATGGAAAAAAATCTATTTAGACTTGGGCGGATGGTAAGCTCAGGTGGGTGCAGCTAGAGCACGAGAACTTGTATTGTGTTAAGTTCCACCCGAGTCATATTAGGACCGACACTTGTGACTATTCAAACTGAGAAATATCGTACAACCACATGTCCTTAATGGGAAGGACCTGGCTAAATAATTTACTATGTTCTAGCATTCCGCCCGCAGGACGGTAGGAGTTACCTGGGTAGTGCAGACGATGGTAATTGACGGCCATGTCTATCGGGGCTTGTGTTGGGCGATGGTAACTAACGTCCATGTCCGGAAAAGTTATCCCCCACAACAGTGAGCTTTGGGTCGATGGTAAATGACTTCCATGACATGGGGTTAAGCTTATCGAGCGGGCTAATGTTAGGATAAAATATTGTGTGAAAGCTCTGTGATAATCGCTTAGTCGCATGCCTAAGGAAGCGTGTCATATGACCGACATTATAAGCTGATTATCTCGTGTGGGTCAAGTTGTATAACCTCTACAAAGTGTAAAACTATTCGAATAGCCGTGCCCACGGTCAAGGGCGGGCAAGGTGCATTTTCACATGGTAGATTTTGGTTTTGATTTCAAAAGAGTAAACTTTGGGAACCCGAAAGCAGTTGGGACTCTCAGGTAGGTTTTTTGGTAGCTAGGGCCCTATCCTTTTGAACCTTGGCTAGAGCGTTGATACTAGTGGTTGGTAGCTAGAACCCCCACTAGTGATATAATTAGTTTAGTTATTGAAACTACTTTTTGTCAAATGTGCTCTATGAAAAATGTTTAAACATAAAATATTGCTTTGTGCAATAGAACCATATAAGCCCAATTGTTAAAGCTATGCATATGTATTTTTCCCATGACTCGCGGTGTACTTTATGTACTTACATGCTACATTCAAAATAAATCTCAGAAGCATTCAATGATGCCAAAGACGACTACGACTACTTCGCCTGTGGCTTTGATGAAGGACATCCAGAGTACTGGGTTGTGCTCCCCAGTCGAATGCCGGTGAGTAATTTGATGGGTCACCACTTGGAGCTTGTCAATTGCTGTTTCTGCTACTGTAAGACTCAAGGTCTTTTGACATATTTTTTAATAAGTGGCCATAAGGCCGGTATTCACTTGTTTATTAATGTTATTTCGTGATTCGTGTGAGAGCACCCGGGGTATTTGGCTCGTAATACTTAACCATCCATTGGTCCTAGCATTACAAATCAAATAACCTGTCTCTTGGTGGATATGTACTTCCCAGAGTTGCAGTACACATACACCTTCACAAAATATAGCATCCATTCCATACACAAGTCATTATATTACCGAATACAACAAGGTACAATATCCAAAAGATATACACATAATAGAGTTATTACAAAAAGGGCCGATCGGCCAAAAGACAAGTAAACAACTAAAGTAGCAGCGGAAACAAAAACCATAAGATGGCGATAATCAAAAGCCAACCGGTTTGCCCTTACCCACAAGGCAACCGACCGGACCACCAAGCTAGTCGTCCTGCACGAAGTCGGTCTCACAAAAGTTAACCCCTTGGGGGTCAACCTCCTCTGCAACAATTAAGCAATGCAACTGAGTACAAAAATGTACTAGCAAGACTTACGAGTAACAAGCCTATACATAGCTACATGCAAGTTGAATCAAAGGAGAAGGCTATAGGGTTCATTTGACGCATAAAGCAATTTTTTATTTGCAATAATGTAATAGATTGAAGGCAATTTAACAAATCTATTTTTATTTGTTTAAATAACAGCGAGACAACAATTATAAGCATAAATAACATCCTAGAGGTGACTTCCCAACAGCCACCATAACATAGCACGAATTACCCATTCGTACCACCCGAAGTCAAGTTTTATCGAAAAAGTTATAGTCTAATTCTTACGGGGCCGTATCCTAGCGTGTCCATAACCTAGGACGAGGCTATTCAAATAGTTTATACCCTGCAGGACTGTATAACTTTACTCACATGTCAGACCGCTCCTTTTGCCACTAGATAAAGCACACTTCCGAAGGTATACCGACGGAGCTAAGTCATACGAGACGTTTTCCAATATTATGTATTAACTACGAGCCACCCGTATGGAATGGAAACCCCATACGTTGTGTAGGAGTCATTGTAAAGCCTCTGGACAACTACAATGCCCCTCGGTGTGGAGAACCTAGACAGGATTCCACTCCCGCACACCCAACACATATAGACACATTTCTCTTTTCAACACAATGCACACACCCAACCTCCTGCGACTAGGAGCTAACACACGCCAAAGTACTAAGTCAACAGGGCTCCCATATGCCCTCATGTGGTTGCAAACAAAAATGTTCAGTACGGTGGCGCAAGTAATTCGGTTCTTGTTGACTCGGGCACCAAGCACACACCCCACAATCACATCATCTTACCAATTTTTCCAAGTCTAAAATATTTTATTTTCAGTTTTAGTTTTCCAAATATAATTACATATATGAATACCCTGACTCAAATATTTAAAGTGATGATATAACGACCATCGCCGGAGCAATGATCCCCATTCTACCGTTCTAAGCATTGCTAAGCATGACACCGAATAAATATAAATAAACCATATAACATCCACCGGGCTATAATTCACCAGCAGAATTATTAACTTAGGCTAGTAGCAGGGGATGAAAAAATTTATTTAGTTCATGCAATATGATTAACTACCTCTAATCTCAAACATAACTTGACAATTAAAGCATGCATACATACAGTTTGCAAACAAGATATTAGAATTTGAAAGTAATGAGATCAATATGATCAAATAGAAAAACATCTGCTTGCCTTGCTGGGGATGAATTTCTTGCTACAGAGGATCATTATCATATTCAATAAAATCGTCGGAACCTATCGAAAGAATCGAGAAAAACCAATAAGAACGAATAACACCGAAAATACTCAAAATCCAAATTCATCCAAAAATCATGAAATTCACACAAGAGGTAGAGAATGATTTTAAATGAATTTAGCAACAAAAATCAATCGATTTGGATGTTGTATGCAAAAGTTATAGCCAAAACAAAATCAGTTTTTGGAATAAATATTGAAAAATGCCTCTCAGGTACTATTTATCCAAAATTAAACTTTTGGCAAATTTTTCCAGAGAGGTGGTGAACATGAAATTTTTATGGTAGACAGAGCTCCATATGAGATGAACAATGCAATTTGATTCACCTCATTTGGAGCTAAGATGAAGTTATGAAAGTAGTGCACAAGTCATATGTAAAATAAGATTTTCAGAGACAGTAACATGCTCAAAACCTATTCTACAATAAAGTACAATAACAAAGGAATCCAACAAAATTGATTTCACTCTATTTGGAGTTACAGAGAAATACTTATGTATTTTTCAAGTTAAATGAATTTTTAGTGCAAACATAATGCTAAACCGAAAAGTTATTTTAATAACAAACATTTCTGGAATAGTAATAGACCTCAAAAACCATACCAAAATAAAATACACTAAAAATGTAACCCAACAAAATTTGAATCATCCAAAAGGAGTTAAAATGAATTACTTATGCCATTTTGAAGTTTAAAGCAATTATCAGTACATAAATAAAGCTTTTCTGAAATATAAAAAGCATTTAGACCTTTTTATACCGAGGGATTCCTAGCCGCAGTCACTGAACCATGGGGTCCAGGGCATAGCGTTGTTTTCCTTTAAAAATCCTGAGCGGAGAACATTCGAATCGTTGAGATCTAATCGGGCGGTCCAAACAAGAGGTCACGTTCGGCGTTCCGAACGGCCAAAACGATCTGTTCCATTGAGATCAAATCATATGGTCCAGACAAGAGGTTACGTTCAGATGGTCCTAACGGCCAAAACGATCTGGGCCGTTGAGATCTAATCGTACGGTCCAGACGAGATACAAGTTCGCACTCTGATGAACCCGAAGGTCTGATTGTTGGCCCGATCTTTCGATGAGAACGATAAGTTCGGTAGTCGTCGCTCAACTCTCACGATCCTGGTTACGAACACGCAAGGTTCGAAACCACGTAATCGCTGAACTGATTGACAAGTCGTTATCAACCCGCACGAATACCGGATGACTCGACCACGAAGGTCGATTCGCATACACCGAAGAAGCACGCAAGAAAAAGATAAAGCAATCTGAAATTGCAAATAGGAATTGAAATATTGAATTGAGTTGGGATTTTGAAGCGGTATTATGGTTGGTCTAGTCGACACAAACCAATACACGAAGTTGCAACAAGGCTAACTTTTAACTAAACAAAATCCAAGAAACTAGAGGGGGTGCGACCTCCTTAAATAGGGGATGAGGAGCCACACATCTAATAGAACTAAGGGGGTGGGACTAATCTCATAGATTACTGTTCACGTGAACAGTAAAAGCACCCCCAGGTGGTCCACCGGCAGATGGGCCAAGTTCAGTATGATTACAAGGCCTAGATTGGCCCAAACAAGTGATATGACGTCTTCTTTTGATGATTGCGATCAGTCCAGAAGGAATTTGAAGGTGAGGCCAGATCTGTTGGAAAGAGGACGAAATAAGCATTCAATCAAGTACTCGTGGACCTCCAACGGACTCCGTATGTGAAAGTTATGCCTGTTTTAAGTTGGTGTTATCAGGCTGATTCTAGAGGCCGAACTGGATTCCAAAACGGGTCCAGCTCGAACTGCTTGCTTGTCTTGGACCAAAAGTGACATGGCGCTGCATATATATATATATTTCATCATTAGGTAGCATCATATAATTCATATAATATAAAGACACTCCTAAAAACAAGCTCACCTGATAATTTAAGTGAAGCGTACGAGCTCTTATACTTGGAACAGTAAGCATAGCAAATATGGTTGTATCCATAGGGGTCATGTCCTCATCATCCTCCCTTTCTTGAAAACAAAGCCGTCCTCGGCTTTTGATAAGCTTAAAATAGGGTAACAAAGAAGCCAAAGTGTATGCATGGTATATGTATATATCATCTGTTTTAACGGTTCTTCGTTGTTGCACAATTAATGTTAGACGACAGCAGTGATCATAAAAGATCATTGTAGTATTACCCCAAGAATAATCATATATGTTAATGAGCAAAACAAAATTTCTCACATAGCAATTATTGCAACTAGTTTTGCAAATATAAGTGAAGTATTTATGCAATTCAACTCTCTGAAGTTGTAAACTTGCAGTGTTAGCACATATGAGCAAATCTACAACTTTTGGAATCAAACAAAGTTCATCCATATTATTAGATTTCAATGGAGCAATAGCAAATTCATCTAGCAAGGGTGAAAGGATGTGTAAATTCTTCCATACTTCAACATCTTGATGCAGATTGTCCACACTAGATGGTGCAACAAGAGATGAACACATGGGCATTGAATGAATACTAAATTTTAATTTTCTCTCATAATGAACAAGATTCTGCACATAATAATTATTGTTCAAAACTGCAAGCTTCAATTCATCCATGTAATCACAAGTTATGCATATTCGATAAACAAGAAATTGATTGTCTACACCATAATCTCCAATCAAATTAAACTTATACCCAGGGGTGTAGGCACTAGACAAGCATTTTGAACATGCGATTTCAGAAACTTTCTCCATAGCATGTGACAATTTCACAAGTGGATCCAACATAATATAACATAAAGAGTCAGTAGGAGAAATACTAGTCAAAACGTCTTTATGTCTAACCAATTCCACATGATCATTGTATGTGATTAAATCATCACATGACTCATTCAAAACAAGATGCAATTCAATTATTTCAGACATGGTGCACTCAACTCTGTTGGCAAATCAATCAAATTATCACAGGATTCATACAAATTCTCAATAATATCAGATTCTGTAGCTAGGAAATTAATTTCTACATTCTCAGCACTAGATTCATCCACCTCATGTGATGCAGTGGTTTCTACTACAATCTGATTTTCCCTTTGCTCAATGATACTAGGCATGAAATCATGGTTATTGTTCTTAGGTTGAGTGTTCAAATCAGTACCTTTGGTATTACCTTGTAGGATCGCCTCAGATGATGTTGATACTGAAATTGGTGAGTAGTTAAAAGCTTTTCCTTCCTCTTCTTGCTCCAGCTCAATTAACAATGAGCGAGCCATGGGTGCAAGACAACGAGACAGAGTAACGCCCACAGCAGTAGGGGCGGCCATCATGGTAGATGCAGCAGCAGGAGAAGCAACCGAAGATGATCTTGATGCAGAGGTTTGTACCGTGCGCAAGGAAGAAACTGTAATACCGCGATTATTCTGAGAAGAGAGAATTTTAATCGGGAGAAGATGGAAAGTGAAAATTTAGCGCTCCCTGGGAATTGAGTACCGGGCCACGCCCAGCCTCGTGCCTTGTGGTCGCCCTCCAGGCCCTTTTGAGGGGGGCGCCATGGGCACTCAGCCCAGGCCGCACCACCCTCCCCTCAGCCCAAGCCGCCCCTCCCCCTTCCCCCTTAACCCTAGCCAAGGGCGCCGCCCCTCCCCTTTTCCTTGGCCTCCACCTCCCTGCCGCCTCCCTCCCCTGCTGCCCCCTGGTGTTGGCGCCTCCCCCTGCTGTCCCTAGGCTGCTACCCCCTGGTGCTTGATGCCCCCTTGCTGCCGGCTATTGGTGAAGAAAGGCGAGGGCCGTTGCGGGGCTGCCGATCTAGAAGGAGAAGAAGGAGAAGGGGCAAGGAGAGGATCTTCTTCGAGGTTTGATCGTCGTATTCCCGTGGGTCTTCAAGGGTAACGAAGTGTTTTCCCCGCTGTTGGATGAGGTTTAGATGCGAATTTGATTAATTAGGGTTGGATTGTTTTGCTGTCGGTAGACTTTCAGTTCTGTCCAGAATGTTGCATGGACTTTTTCGTGATCTTAGAGGCCTAATTTGAGATGTCCATCTCCTAGAGTTATGTAGGTATTGTTCGTAGCTTTCGGTGTCCGCCAAGAACACTAAATTCCGACGTACGGATCAAAAGTTATGATGGTTTCCGTTTCTGTTGTCCAGAATCCTGACGAGAATGAACTATCAAGTTGTCTTTTAAAATATGAATGTGTTAATGGAAAATTCAGGGCTTTAACCCAAATCGGTTATTGTAGGCCTTGGTCTTAGCTTTTGATATTGATAAAGAACGCTAAGTTTGGTTTAGCCAATCAGAAGTTATGGTATTTACCGTGCTGCTGTCCAGAATTGCCGGTAGTTCTGACAGAAAGTGTTCGTCGGTCTTTTGGAGTTAGATACATATAGAATTAGGGATTTCCACCAACTAGGTTGTTGTAGATAATTTCATTATCTTTCAAACAAGCCTGAGAACACCCCTTTTAGAGTTTTAGAGCAAACGTTATGCTTCTTTTACTGCTGCTGTCCGATAAGGCTTTCTGCTAGAATGTGGTTTAACTCAAGCAACGTGTACAATTAAGTGATGGTGTTGGGGTATGAGTTAGGGGTGATGCGAGTAGTGTCTTTATGCCTTGGTTCTTATTGAAGTAACTTTGGTGTAGGGCGTGAGGCGCCGAGGTTAGCGTCATCACCGTTGTCTCCCAACGCATCGCAACGCTAAAGGCAAGTACACTGTTGATTGTATGAATTGTGTATGTTGGATGCATGATGCTCGTACTGTATTTTCATTTGATATGTGAGAAGTTCCGATGATCTTGTTCATGTTCTGTCCACAGGAGTGGAGTGTAGTATATTCGGAGATGATGCTAGTCTCTATTCATAAGTACATCGACAAACCATATATTTTGTGGATACTAGATGCCTGTTGTTCGTGTTGTATTTTCAAGTGATATGTGACAAGCTTCGATGGTATATTCTTTTCATATGTGTGGATATGATGTTAGTCATAGTACATAAGATTATTCATGCATCCATGTTCATGTTCCGTCCACGGAAGTGGAGTCTAAAGTCCCATCAATTCCAGTATGGGCATGTGAAGTCCCACCATTCCAATGTGGGAAGTTTGGACACTCGTATGAAACGTTCTTCATACGGTATTTTGGATCCCCGTATTTCAATAAATACGGGCTTAAGTGAACACCGACGGGTATGTCACTAGCTATACCGGTATAAGCAGGAGTGCAGTCCATTCAATTCAGAAGGTTCTTTCATTCCATTCATTCATTAAGCATCACGTGTTTTGTTCATATTCTTTAACGTTGTGGTCTTGTTCATCTTTGCTGTATGTTTATTTATCTATTGTACTTGTTGAGTCTCGGACTCACTCTTGCTTTGTTTGTTTATTTTTAGGTGACCGTTGAGGATGACTCTTTTGGGAGGGAGTAGACACGCACCATCCACTCATTCACCACATTTCAGTTTCAATAATAAGATTTGATTCTACCTTTCATTTGTTTAGTGATGAACTGTAATAAATGAAGTTAAATATGGTTGATGACTTCTCCTAGGTTAAGGATGGTTAATTCTACCTGTGAAACTTGGTCATCTCTTTTGTTATACTTACATGGTTCAGACATTGTCAACATTCTCTAGTATTGAGGTCGTATGCTAGATTCTTTAGGTAATATTTTGGCTTCTAAATAGCCAGGGTGTTACAGAAACTAAGAGACTTGGGGGGTGTGGATTTTACTGAGGAATTGAGTTCAAACAAGCTTCTCCTTCCTTAGACCTGAGAGGAAGGACGAGGAGGAATGGAGGTGTACGAGGGGTATTAAGCCCGAGATTTGACGGCAATGGAGGCGGTGTTAAGCGATGAAGCTCCAGGAGTGGCCAGATCGCACGGTGGATTGACGACATTGATGGGGCGGCTCAGCATGCAGCGAACGCGTGGCGTTCGGCTTCTGCGCAAGTGCCAACGGGAGGTTGAAGACAGTCCCAACAAGTGGGCCCAAGTGGTCAGTGACTTAATGCGTGCGAAACGGACTCGAGTGCGAGTCGGTTTCAAGTGAGGTTCGGTCGAGCCAGCTCGCACGGGTGGGAAAGTTCGGACCGAGCGTTTGGACGGTTCAATCTGAAACGGACGGTGGATCTGTTTGGGCTAGGTGCGCCGGTGCGTTTAGGTGGCTGAGTCTAACCATGTGGTCCGAGTCGAAATGTTCGGGCTGACTGGGCTGATCGGACCATGATATTTGAATGGTCCAATCGAGATCGAACAGCTCCTATGAGCTGCTTGTTCGGACGGTCCGAACGTGCGCGACGAACGCGGATGGTCTCATCGAAAATGGATGGTCCAGGTCGCGCTGCCTGTTCGGATGGTCCGAACGTTCCCAAGTGATGTGGACGGTCTGATTGAAATTAGATGGCCCAAGTAACCCCGCATCTGTTCAGACTGGCCCGAGCGCGAAGATGGTTGGGTTCAACCAAAAAGACTTGGGTCCGGGCCCGAGGAACAGTGCAATTAGGTTTTGAAAACAAAGGGTTGAGTCTTTGAGGAATTTTTAGATAGAGTTGCACAACTCTAAAAATTCTAAAATTTTTACATGAGGTTCCTGACTCTAATATTAACCTTTTATAAAATTTCTAGAGGTTTTCATGCATTGCATTTCCCCCCAGAAATTTGTCAATGTTGTGACCTAGGGTTTGACTAAGAGTCTAACTGGTTTGACTACCCCTTTTAAAACAGCAAATAAAATCTAAAAAATTTGAATTTTTTCAGAGAGGTCACTAGGATGATATAGGACCTAGGAAAAATAATTTCAGAGGATGATCCCAAGATTTGTTTAAAAATGTTTTAAAAGACTATGCTTCTAGTCAATTGAAGCTTTTAGTTTTTCAAATCAACAAATCCTAAAAAAAATTCCAGAAAATTCTAATAACCTCATAATGCAACAAAAGTTTTAATTTCTACTCATTTTTATACATTTGAAACAGAAACCAAGTTTTGGGATGTTACAATTCAAATTTGTTATCAACAATGTTTCTACTATGTGTACTAGCTACTGATCTGGGACTGGTGTAGAAATCACAAAGGTTCGGATTCAAAAATCCGGTCCTGACAACCTTGGAGATCTCTAGGAGTGTCACATCCTCAAATTTCAAAAATAAGTTAATAATACTTTAAATAGACATTTATGAATTTTTTTGAATTTTCAACAACTTCTTTAACTCTTTTTATTCTTTTCCTAATTTTTAGAAATTAAGAATCAATTTTGCTGGTTAAATAATTTTTTTTACGTAAGAAGGTAGACAATTCTCTACCTTATGGCCATTGTATTAAAATGGTAGCCAACCGATAGTTATACAAAAAAAGGTTACAAGATTTAGGAATTGTTTCCACTGACGAAGACTATCCTGATACTTGGGCTTGGATCGGTGTATCCAAAGATCAATTAGGCTTTGAATCTGATGGTTTAGCAAAATTAGATTATCCTCAGCATGTCGGAACACCCGATTATTCCTCATAATCCATAAAGTATGAGCGCATGCCGCGAAGCAAACTGGCCAAATTTTACGGAAGTTTTCATTCCCCCTCGTTGTGTTTTCCAAAAAATGTATTATGTTTTGGGATGAGCTTGCTTCCACTGCAAATCCTAATTTTCTCCAAAGGTTGTCTGCAGTCTTGCAGCGTAAAATAATGTGATCAATTGTTTCTATTATAGGGCAGATATCACAATGTGGTTCATTTGTCCAATGTTTGGCTGTCAAATTGTCTCTGGTATTTAATTGCCCTCTGAAAGCTAGCCAAAGGAAGATTCTGCAGCTATGTGGTAACGGTTGGTTCCAAGTGTAATCCATCGCTGGCCATTTTAGGCCATGAAATGACAATGTCTCGTAGAAAGCTGACGTGGTTGGGGCGGCCATGGTTGACATACATATCCTCTGATCCAGAATGTCCGACTGCGATTGTTGATTAGATAGGAAATCACGGAGGACTTGGTACTCTGAAGTGGCTTGATGCGAAAGAACTGGCTGTAGCAAAATCGTCCAACTGTTATTTGTACGTTGTGACTGAATTATGCAGTTTGGTTGAGTTGTGAAAGTGAATAGAGTTGGCAGTCTGAGATGGAGCCGTCCCAAAGACGTTCAGTTATCTTTCTAGAACATGATATTTGCTCCATTGCCAATTATAACTTTTGACATTTCCACTGTCACTTGTATACTTGACGATATTGTTTTCCAAATTGTCATGTCTCTCTAATGAGGCTACGTAGGTATATCATTCTGGATGTAGCGTGTTCTTAACCAATGGAAGCACAAATCAGAGTAGTTAGATAGTAATTTGGCTACAAATTTCATGATTAAAACCTGATTATGCAGTCTTAGATTTCTGAGTCCCAGCCCTCCCTGTTCTTTCGGGAGAGTGATTGTCGTCCAAGCGACTAGGTAGTGACCTCCATGTATTTCTTTGTGTCCTCGCCAAAGGAATGCTCTCTGGATTTCGTCAATGGCATCGATGCTACGATCTGGCCACTTGATGCAGCTCATGTAGTACATTGGTATAGTTGATAGAACAACGTTAATCATTGTGACTCGTCCCCCCACGACAAAAGGCTGGGAATCCATCCAGCCAATCTGTCTACTTTGTCAATGATCGATTGGAGCAGGTTGTGGGGGATCCTACTCGTGGCGAGAGGTAAGCCTAGATAATTACATGGGAGAGAGCTGAGGGTACACTGTAAGGTAGCAGCTGCCGTATTGGCATCTTCATTTGACATATGTATTGGTATTAGTGTACTTTTATGATAATTGATCATCAGGCCTGTGAAACTTGCAAATGTGTCTAGTAGCTCTTTTAAAACCGTTGCTTGTTGTAACGTACCTTTCAGCAAAATAAGAGTGTCATCCACATATTGTAGGATTGGTGGATGTCCTTGTATGTTAAGCGGACGTGGTATTAAGCCATTGTTTGTAGCCTGCTTTATTAACCCTTGTAAAACATCAGCTACTAGAATAAAGAGATACGGGGAGAGGGGGTCTCCTTGACGTATGCCTCGTTTGTACTGAATTTGGTCACCTATTGCACCATTGATGAGTATGTGAGCCTTATTGGTTAGATGCAAGATTCTGAAGAGAAGCAGAGGCAGGCCGATCACGGGCGAGATCCCAGTTTTGCAGGGCGCAAGAATCTAGGCCTGCATGCAATGGGCTCTGAGAAGGAACACCTTTAATAGATTTCAAAAGAGATATCCCTTGGTTGGCATTGGCTATGTATCCTCTGAAGATCTCTTTTGAGCCATGATCCAAACAAATCAAAGCAGCCTGTCGTGCCGCCTTTCCAATTGGCACAATCTTTGGCGCAGTTTTGTCGAATTCGGTTTGTCCGTAGCTGTTGGTTGCGAGCGTCGAAGAAGAAACATGATCACTTAGCACTGAGGGGTCTAGTTGGCCGGATTGCTTCAATCTAAGTGATAGTAGAATACATCCAGAGCGCAAACGTCCACGGAGCGCGATCTCCGCTGCAACTCTGGAGGAGGCCACTTTGAATTCAAAAATTCCCGTGCCAGACTTTCTCACTTGGTACGCCAAGGGGCTACCCCCAAACCGAGAAGAGAGAAGGACAGCGAGCCTCTCTGGCGAGATGACGATATGATGTTTGTTTGGCGTTGAGCGTGAGTAGAATTCTTTGGCGTTGAGCATGAGTAGAATTCGGGGCCGAATTCCTTTTAAGGGGGTAGAATTTAATATCCCAACTATCTTTTTGAGAGTGCAATAAAAAAATTGAGAGAGAATTAAGGAAAATAAGATAGAAAAAAATTCAGAATTTTAAGAGAGGAATGGGCTGCCAACTCATATTCGAGAAGAGAGGAGCCGACCATAGTGGCCTAAGGCCCATAAGTGGGTTAGCAGCCCATTAGAAGGCATGGGAGGGGGGAGAACTAAACCCTAGCCACCCTATGCTACAGTAACCGCATGCTACAGTAGCCGCACTGCAGTACCTCCGCCCCCTATTGCTCCTCTCCTCGGCGTCATCCTCCCTGCTGCCGGCCATTGGGAAGAAGAAGGAGGGGAAGGAAGAGAGAAAGAGGAAGAGGTAGAAGAAGAGGAGAGGGAAAGGGAGAGATCGTGGCCTAGGGTGAGTGTTCATCACGTTCGGTGGTGGTTCTTCAAGGGTGGGGGATTGGTCCCGGAGGCAACACCCTCTTCACATCCTCCGTTCTCACGCGGTTAAGGAAAGTACTCTGTTTGATAGAGTAATTATGAATTGTTTGACAGTGAGTGCTAGCATTTTGATACATATTAGCTATGCTTGGTTGATGGTGTGATATGTTCATTAAGGATGGTGAATGCTTATGATACAAATGATTGTTATTCATGTATGATATTGTTGTTGTTTGTGATTATTGCGAAATTGTAATAGTTCATGTGCACAATGAGAGCATACATAAGACTTGGTCACATGGTGACCAGGTATGCATATTCGAGATCTCCGTCATGTAGATGACGGGCTTGAGGTCCCCACATTCATTCGTGGAATGTGGGCATTGAAAAGAGGTCCCTATCATGAAAATGATGGGCTTATGATCTCCACACTCGTGGAGTGTGGGCTTGAGGTACCCTTACTTGCGGAGTACTGGACAATTGGTCCCTACGCTTGTGAGCACAGGCATGAGTATGCAGTGATGGTTGCATACCTCGCATTACCGGTAAAATGCGAAAAGAGTGAAAGAGAAAAGATGCATTGCACATTTGCATTCATACAACATGAGATATGTTTTCGAGTAAAGCTTTGGAATGAAATGTTGATGCTGTAGTTGTGAGTTTAATATTTCATTATTAGTACTTGCTGAGTCTTTGAGCTCACCCTTGCTTTTGTTGTGTTTTAGGTACCTTTTGCAAGAACGGCATGCATGGGAGGGATTAGACTTGAGTTGGAGTCACACATTGCCACGCATCTTTATAAGTTGATTAATTCTTTTAGAGTGTCCATTAATAATTAAGCGAACTACTTAAGAAATGATCATGATTAGACCTTATGCATCGAGGTTATTTGTAATAATGATGAGAAACATACTTTGGTTACCTTGAATGTGTCTTAGCTAAATATCATGTTTTTAATGCTTAGTGATGATATTGGAGGTTGGAATATTTAGATATGATATACTTTTTATCTTTTGGGAACCTTTGTATAGCTAACTATACAAAGGAGGTTCTATCGAAACTTAGTAGATTGTCCTAGTTTAGCTTTGTTAATATTTTCTTCAGTAGCATTTCAGGCTCATGTCGGACTGAGGTGTTACACGACGGAGAATGGTTCTTGGGGTTATGGGATCACAAGTTACAGAGAAGTATTTGGTTAACACAAGTTTTCGAAAGCAGTACCTACAGCGGTCGTTTTTCCCCAACCACGGTCAAACTAAAGCGAGTTGGAAGAGGACATGGCCGAGCAAAGAACAAAAAACCATAAAGTAGTGGTCACAGGACCCAAACACCAAGAAGAAGAGCCACTGAAGGGGGCAAACTAGCAACCTGAATGACACTTACCAGACGACTAGCTAGAAATGAGCAAGAACTATGGACGGCGATTACTTACCTGAAGACAGGAGTGAGATAAGGTTGGTGGTGCACATCGGCGTTGACTCCTAGGGCTAGAGCTTTGACGAATACCCCAGATCTAGCCATCTTCGTTCCTCTTTGTCGACGCTTCAACTCGGCTCCCGAAATTGCGCCGCCTACTCCGCACCCTCTGCCAACGGTCGCCTCCTTTCCGCGTACATCTTGGCCTTGCCTTGCCTTAAGCCAAAGTTAGTTGGCTCTTCCCTCCTTGCCTTAGCGCGATCCAAATACTGGACTTCAACTTTGACAATTTGGACTTAAATAAAAGTTGTTAATTTTTTTAAATGGTTTACTTGAGTTCTAAATATCCCAAAGTGCATCTATGCATTTTCTTTAAAAAATTTGATCATTGTTTGCTTTTTTTTCTGAGCCCAAAATCAATTAGTGCATTTCTTTGAATCTAAAGTCACTTTAAAATTCTCAAAATCTCTTGGTTCTAATCTAGGTCGGGCCCAACCGGCCCCGGCCCCATTGTCCTCGCCCAAAGCTGCCTCCACCTTCCCATCTTTTCCTTTGTTTGGCGTATTCTCTCGGAGCCACCTTCCCTCTTCCTTCTCTCTATGACAAGTTGGGCCCATGTGGTAACCATCTACTTCCACCTCGCACAGCCGCCACCATTGGAACCCTCCTCAACCGCCCTGCACGAGGCTCCGCTTTGATGCTAGCCCATCCTGAGGTCCATATGTCAAGTGATAGTCTTGTGACCGCGCCATTTTCATGAGAAATTGAGCTTTTTAAAAAAACGAGAAACAACCCAGCTTTTATAGAAAGCTCATAACAAGTTTTTACAAGACAAATAACAACTATCCAAACACACAACTAGGACAAACCAGTTTTAACTGATAACAACCAGGAGCAAAATCAAAAACCACCAGAACAAACCGACCAGAACAAGGAACAAAATGACATTACAGCAGTTGCCAAGCTAACAAGCTAAACATCCAACTAACCTACCCCAACCTTCCTTTGGTTTGCACATAAGCTTTTCAACCAAACTTCAGATCTCAAAATCAAGTCATCCAAGACCTTTTTATCAGCTTCATTGGTCAGAATCCTCCAATGCTGCAAACAGGATATAAAATTGAAAATGACTTCAGAAGGGTGTTTAGGGAAAGCCCGCTCAATAGCCATTTTGTTTCTGACTTTCCAGAGCATCCAGGCCAGAGCTGCAAAACTAAGTAAGCAAATATGATACTTGTTAGCACCCCAACTATCTAACCAGTTATGATGTAAATCTTCTAAAGATTCCGGATAGCATTCCAAATCCAGAATTTCTCTATTGCTGACCCAAGCGAATTTAGCCAGAACACACCTAAACAAAATATGGTCAGTGTCCTCAGCCACCCCACATAAACAACATTTCTCACAACCTTTCCAATTTCTATTTTTTAAGTTGAACAGTAGTTTGAATCCTGTCTTGATATGCAAGCTATAGAAAAATTTTCACTTTCAAAGGCATTCTGCTTTTCCAAAGACTAATATTTCTCTTGAGGATCACCCACCCAAAGAGATATGTCTATACAAAGACTTGACTAAAAATCTGCCAGAATTCTCCAAGGCCCAAACCACTCTGTCTTTTTCTTCAGTCATTTCCACCCCATAAAGAATTTCTTTTAATTTGCACCACAAATCCTCCTCCTTGCCAAACTGTCTGCTAAAAGGGATATTCCACACCCCATTCACATTACAATCAGCCATAGTTGTGTCCACATTAGCAGATATACTAAACAACCTATCAAAACTAATCTTCAAA
Organism: Ampelocalamus luodianensis; assembly: GCA_036346255.1. Lineage (NCBI taxonomy): Eukaryota > Viridiplantae > Streptophyta > Magnoliopsida > Poales > Poaceae > Ampelocalamus > Ampelocalamus luodianensis. The sequence goes on from CM070623.1 coordinate 26,580,098, forward strand.
GGACAACTATCAACCCATACATCTTTCCAGAACAAGATAGCTTTCCCATCACCAATCTGCTGAGAAGATCCCAAGTTAAACAAAGGCCTAATTTTGAGCAAAGATCTCCAGAATTGAGAACCCCTAAAAGGTAAAATATATCTGAAATCAACCTTAGGAAAATATTTAGCTTTTAAAATCCTAAACCATAACTCATCACTGGCCAGATTCATTCTCCAAAACCATTTGCAAAGAAGACAATCATTCATCCTTCTAGTATTAATCACCAGCAAACCCCCCAAAATCTTTTGGCCTACAGATAGCACCCCAATTTACCATATGATATTTAAACTTATCACTAGTCCCTCTCCAAAAAAACTTAGATCTCGCTGCGTGACATAAACGAGATGCATGCTGAGCTCGTCTTGGGGTATAAAATCCCATCCTGACGGCGTCATAGTCTTCCTTTAGCTCTGATCTCCTAAACCCCTAAATTTTCTATCAATTCCCCCTTTGTAATGCCCAGAACATTGTAATCTTTCCCGGCTCCAGCGGGCTAGGTCGCCGCGGCCACCACCACTTCGGGTGAGCTTTCTAAACACCATCTGCATCACGTTGCGCCTTCGTCTTCCCAACTCCAGCTGTCGCCATCACCAACGTCGCTTTGCTGCTTTGGTGTTCCCCATATTCAACATCAGGAACATCTCCACCATATAATGATCCTCGTTTAGTGCTCAATTGCAACTTGAAACCACTAGTGAGTCTCGCCACTGCTGAACTCCCTCCGCCGTTCTGCCACCACAGAGTTCCTCATTCAGCTTCAAACCCCTAGATGAGCCCCTTGTCTACCTTGGATCCCAATGCGCACCTAGGTTTGGCAAGAGGCCGTTGGATTCCACATTGTTGTTTCAGTCGTGTGGCCACCAATGCAAAAACTGGAGTCCTGGATAGTGGTGTCCAAATGAGCGACACGGCCAGGGCCGATCATGCATGACCCGATTAGGCATGAACAGCCGACCCGTCTAGGTAATTGAGCCGTGTCGGATCGCTTCAGGGACGGTTAGTCCGTCGGGTCGGTGCCAGCCCGTTTAGCTCGAAGACAAATAATAATAATAATCCTAGAATATATATATTTTTAAAAAATCAAAAAATATTTATATATACTTATAAAATGAAGAATATAAAATTAAAACACTATAAAATAAAACCATAATAGTATTTAAAAAATAAATATAATCATATAAAAATTAAGAAATGAAAATAAAATCACATACATACATACATACATACATACATACATACATATATATATATATATATATATATATATATATATATATATATATATATATATATATATATTAAAAATGAGCCTGCCGGGTGGTCGAGCCGTGTTCAGACGGACCCAATACTATTCGTGCAGTGTTGAGCTGGCCCGACAGGCCAGGGTAGTGGCCTAAACACGATAGACCTTGTCGGGTCGTGCCGGCTCGGCCCAACTACAGTTTGGGCTGTGCTGTATCCGAACCAAACCAATAGTCCTGTGTTTCGGGCTGGACCAGAAAGCATGACCCATGTGGCCATCTCTAGTCCCATCTGGCCTCTAGTCATGGGATGGTTCTTTGGATGGTTTTTGTCGGTGACTTGGGACGCACATGTGGTTTCTGGCGGTGACCCAGTTGAGCACGTTTTCTAATTATTTCCTGCACATGTTGGTCCTTGCTGGATTGCTGGGTCTATAGATTGGTCAGAAAGACGGTTCATGATGGACTTATGAACCCCTCAACTAGTATATCCCATGAATACGAGATTTTTTTAAAAAATAATATTATTTTAATAATAAAATAAAATAATAAATAGTAAAAAATAAAAATGGGCTCCTGTTAGTAAATGCCCAGTTGCCGGTTCAACCCCATGTCACCATTTCAACTAGCGACAGGAGGTGAACAGTGTTCCAATCGCCACTTCAACTGGCGACATAGTCTAGCATATATAAACCCTCAAATTCGGCCTTAAAAGTCATTTCAATTCTGAGAAAAAGAGAAGAGGGAGAGAAGGGAGAGGAGGAGATGGGAAAGTGACGTAGCGAAGCACTGTCGGTTCATAACAGACGAGAGAGGAGAAGTAGATCTAGGTGCCCACTTTGCATTTAAGTGTTCTTGCAACTTTGTAATTAAATTTAAAACCCTAGTAGGTTAGAAAATAAAATTAGCGACATAGAATTGATTTCATTAGATAATTTTAGCTACAGTGTAGTCTGTTGTAGTACATCATTTTAACTGTCTACAGTTTATATTATCATATAGATGTTATTTATGGTTAGCACATGAATGATTTAGATTAAATCTGTAAAAATACCAAACAAAGCTAAAAAAATTCTAGTTTTCTATTTTTACACGGTAAATAATTTTACAATGCTGAAAAAACTTTTTAAATTGGAAAAATAGGAAGGTAGCTCTAAAAATTCTATAAAAATTCCAAAATAGTAAAATAGGATGTTTAGAGCCTATTTAAAATATTCTCAGCTTCAATTTGGTTCTCATTTTAGCACGATAAATGTTTTGTTAATAGAGAATAACTTGTAAACTAGGAAAACAACAAGATCGCTCTAAACATTATACTAAAATTCCAAAGTAGCTAAATAGGGTATATGGATCTTAATTAAAATATCATCAGCTTCAATTTGGTTCTCATTTTTGCATGGTAAATATTTTTTAAATCCCGAACATACCTTTTAAACAAGAAAAATAGCAAGATAGTTTTAAAAATTCTATAAAAATTCCAGAGTAGCTAAATAGTGTGTGTGAATCTTAATTAAAATATTGTAAGCTTCAATTTGTTTCTCATTTTTTCTTGGTAAATATTTTGTAAATGCCAGAAATACCTATTAAACAAGGAAAATAGCAAGATAGCTCTAAAAATTCTATAAAAAATCTAGATCTTAAAATTTTTTCAATTGTTGAGTGAATTACATACTTTTATGTGCAAATTATTCCTATGTCCTGTAGTGTCGTGTTGTACGTGTGTAGATGAGTTTCGGATATATCGCTAATCGTGCAATATATTTTTTGGTGCAATAATTGAATTAATTAGATATGTCCCATCTTATTACTTTTTGTGTATGTTTCGTAGTATTTGCAATGTATGCACTAAATTTTTAGTTATGGTGGCCCTAGGACACACCACGTAGGGGTCGTATGAGTTGCTTGACCTGGCTGTTGACGCGACTCACCGTAGTCGCCTCAGTACTATCCTCTCCCGAGAGGACGAGGAGCCCATTGAGCTTGGCGCATTGCGGCTGCGCATACCCATGAGGGCATGGAGGGTGGACCCACGTTAGTTTTTCGTGGTACGTGTGGTTGTGACATTCGTGTACTCAATTTCAGTCTGACTTGTGTGGGTGGACTCACATATGTTCTTAATCCTTTCGACACAAATTAATAGCGGCATGCGTCCTTCCACTAGCGAGGATTGTGGAGGTGACATGGGAGGACGACCAGGACATCGCGGGTGATTGTCGTATGTCGATGCGGTTTCTGTATGATCGCTGCCTCCTGATGGCGTTGGTTGACTGATGGAGGCCGGAGACGCACACGTTCCACCTTTCGTGCGGGGAGATGGCGCCGACGCTTCTGGGCGTGGGCTTCCTGACCAGGTTGCCGTACGCGGGCTTCCCATTGGCGACGTACGACATCCCGGACAGGTGGCGCACGAAGATCCTCGTGAGGTTCCATGGGGTGTTAGCATCCAACACCGGCTACAGAGGAGTTCAACAGTACGCACAGGCCTATGCTCAAGTGGATCTACCAATTCGATGTAAGTATTCATAACTCTTGCGTTTATGCTTCAATTGCTTTGTTCAACTTAGTGACGTGTCTCTGTCTTCTTCCAACCGGAGTGTATGGCGCATGACGCACCCAAGCACACAGTGAGGAGGCACTTCGAGGCCTACTTGCTGTGGCTATTCGGGTGGGTCATGTTCCTAGGGTCCCATAGCAACATCGTCGACAAGCACATGATCCGCTACGCACAGGATAGGTGGAGGTCATCCAGTCGTACGCATGGGGCTCGGTGGTGCTGTGCGCAACATACCACGCCCTGTGCAACGCATGCCATCAAGTTTAGGATAGCTCGATCCTCTCTGAATGCCCGCTGCTTCTTCAGCTATGGTCCTTTGAGCGTTTTCGGATCGGATGACCACAACTAGGCCTGCGAACCTACTATGACGCCATGTACACCGCCAACGACGACGTGCACTGATCGACCATGGGTACAATCTGGTGCTGCCTACGGGCAAGTTTTTTGAACCTTTCATCTTTTTCATAATGTAATGTAATTGAATGTGCTAAGTTTTTGTTGTTCTATTCCACAGGTCACCTTCACTTCGATCACTATGCATGTGTCCTACTCGAACTACGTTGTCATGTTTGATCAGTTGACGGATGACCGCGTCATCTGGACACCATACACTCACAAGAGGGTGTACGCGTGCACAACCCAAGGCCTATCGAGCTTGTGCACATGAGACTGATAGTACTGATACACGCGGAGGAACATCGTTCACGATATCTTTGTGGAGGAGTACCATATTGTAACATCCCAATTTTTCAAGCCTTTTTGAAAAATTTTAAAATAAAAATAACCATTTGGTTTCGTTGTTTTGCTCAAGCTTAACCCGAAGTTTTAGAAGTTGGAAGCAGTTTAATTTGAATTAATCAAACTTCAATTAATTCAAGTTGGTTTATCTCAAGTTGTTGGAGTTCTCTGGCCTTTAAATCCTCTTTTCTCTGTCCATTCCTCCTCCTCGTGCGCCCGTGCCTTCATCCCTTGTGAGTCGTCCGATCGTGTTTGAACGGCCCGATCTCGTTTGCGCGTTTGCCCAATCCGAACTTTCCCAATCCTTGTGAGCCGTCCGATCGTGTTTGAACGGCCTGATCTCGTTTGCACGTTCGCCTAGTCCAAACGTCCCCAATCATTGCGAGCCATCTGATCGTGTTTGAATGGTCCGATCTCGTTTGCGCGTTCGCCCAGTCCAAACATCCCCAATCCTTGTGAGCTGTCCGATCGTGTTTGAATGGCCCGATCTCATTTGCACATTCACCCAGTACAAATGTCTCAATCATTGTGGGCCGTCCGATCGTGTTTGAATGGCCTGATCTCGTTTGCGCGTTCGCCCAGTCTGAACGTCCCCAATCCTTGCGAGCCGTCTGATCGTGTTTGAACGGCCCGATCTCGTTTGCGCTTTCGCCCAGTACGAACGTCTCCAATCCTTGTGAGCCGTCCGATCAGAATCTAATGATCTTCATCCCTCGACCTTCCTCTTTGTTCGTGACCTCCCCTTTTGCAAAGACCACCCTCATGGTCTTGACCTCCCCTTTTGCAAGGACCACCCTCGTGGTCACGACCTCCCCTTTTGTAAAGACCACCCTCGTGGTCACGACCTCCCTTTTTGCAAAGACCACCCTCTTGGTCACGACCTCATCCTTCGGACCTTCTCCTGCAAAACCTCCTTCTCAGGACCTCCCTTTCAAGACCTCCTCCTCCTTTGGACCTCCTCCTGCAGGACCTCCCTCTCAGGACCTCCTCCTCCTTTGGACCTCCTCCTACAGGACCACCTCCTCAGGACCTCCCTCTCAGAACCTCCTCCACCTTTGGACCTCCTCCTCAGGACATCCTCCTCCTTTGGATCTCCTCAGGACCTCCCCCTTTGTGGTCACGACCATCCCCTTGGTCATGACCGGCCCCATCAGTCAGCCCCCTATTCACTTTCTCTATTCACCCACGTTTTCCTCTGTAGCAACGTGCACATTAAATACGACGTGCGGGTCTGCAGTGACGTGTGCATTAAATATTGTTGCCTCTGTCGAGCCTCACCATCCTACCAGCAGCGAGCCCATGCCTCGCCGCGGCAAATTCCGCCGCCCATCTTATCACCTGGTCATTCTCCTTCCTCTACAATAGGGCACCAGGGAGTCCCTTTGCCCTTTTGTTTCCACTTAGTTTTCCAGCTCTCTCACTCTCACTCCCGACCTCCTTTGTTCAAGCTCCAGCTTGAGTAGTTTACCTTTCTATCTTTATCTTACTTTAGCATCTTTCTTTTGGCTCTGGTTTGGTGTTTTCGTTGGAGTTTTTGTAGCTTTGTTTTTTTTTATTTGGCTTTGTTCGCACGTGTAGATTCCAGCTTCTGTGAAGAGTTTGTGGACCAGACAACCTCGACCGAAGCTTTTCAACTCAACAACGAAGACAAGTCATAGACCTTTGATCATGTTGGACCCAGTATATAAAATTATGTTGCTATGTATCAACATGCATGGCTAGTTGTATAAAAAATGGTTTGGGAGATAGCTAAATACCTACTTGACAGTATGACTCCTTGAATAATTATGTTCGACATGTTGATATGTACCCTTGGACGCCATAGGTTGGGTAATCTTAGTTGGACATTGTTGTAATACCAACCTGGGTATCGTATATGCTTAGACATGCTTTAGTTATATGTTGGATTCTTGATCACTTGCTTAAAGGCTTATGCGCCAAGGCACCAAGAAGCATGAATGCACTACCCAACTCATGATTTAGAGTTATGGTGAGGGTTGTGATGTTTTTACAGATCACAAGAGTCTTAAGTATATTTTCACCGTAAAGATCTGAATTTAAGGCAACAGCAGTGGTCGGAGCTAATTAAGGATTATGATCTATCTATTCAATACCATCCCGAAAGGCAAATGTGGTGGTCGATGCTCTTAGTCGCAAGGCAACGCCGCTACATTGGATTATCTCATTGCCGACTTTGACCGTATGGGTATATCATTTTGCTATGCGGGACTCGCACGTGTTGAAACACGCTGATCTTGAGTCGGCCATTCCAGAGCGGTGCGAGAGGCACGGGAAGATCAATTATTGCAAAGGGTTGGAAGCGTTGGATTTGGGCAAGGACGGAGATTTCAGGTTTGATGGGTGTGGCGCGTTGTGTTTAAGGGCCGCTTTGCGTACTACGAAGCGAAGGTCAAGGATGACATTCGAAGAGGCACATCGCACTCGTACAATGTTCATCGGGTGAAACGAAGATGTATCGTGATCTAAAGCGCAATTTCGTGGAAAAGGATGAAGGTGGACATAGCTAATTATGTGGCCTCATGTGGTGTTTGTCAGCGGTGAAGGCGCGAACATAAACGTCCCCGCAGGTTGTTGCAACCTTTAGAGATTCCGCAATGGCCGTGGGACGATATTTCTATGGATTTTGTAGTTGCATTACCCCGGTCACCAAGGGGTAAGGATGCGATGTGGGTGATAGTGGATCGCCTCGCAGAAATGCACACTTTATACCAATTCGCTCTACTAACTCGGCAAGTGATTTAGCTCCCATCTATGTGCGGGAGATTGTGAGATTACATGGGGTGCCAAGACCATCATTTCCAGAGATGCCAAGTTTGTCTCCAAGTTTTGGGAAAGTTTACAGAGTGCCTTGGGCACACAAATTGTCCGAGTACAAAGATTCCATCCACGCAATGCGAGACGGAACGCACTATCCGCACTCGGAGGACATGTTGCGGACTTGTGTTTTGTCTTGGAAGGGTAGCCGAGGATCAATTGCCCTTAGCGAATTTGCTTATAACAACAGCTATCATTCAAGCATAAAAGCCGCCCGCTCGAGGTTTTGTATGGGCGTAGTGGAGTCCCCACTTTGCGGGAAGCCGTGTGAGAAGGCAGCTTTGGGTCCGGATTGGGTACAAAAGATCAGAGCGAGTGGCTCTGGTGAGACAGAACCTAATGCTGACTTCAGAGCGCATGCAAAGTTATGCGACGAGAAGAAGAGACTTGGAATTTGAAGTGGGGATCAGTGCTCTTGAAAGTGTCCCCACTAAAGGTGTGGTGAGGTTCGGCACGGAGGGAAACTTAGCCCAAGGTACATAGGACCATTCACGATCTTGGCTCGAATCGGAAGTTGGCTTATCGCTTAGACTCGCCGAGTCTATGCGTGGAGTTCACAATGTTTTTCATGTATCCATGCCGAGGAAGTATTTGCGAGATCCGAGCATCAATATTAAATTTGACTAATGAGTTATGGAATTGTGGTGCGATGCCATCATTGTAACCAGGGGGAAGGCACCACTTTCCCCAAACCCTAGCCGAGCCCCCACTCCCTTTGGCGCCGCCCATCTCTCTCCTTCCTCCCTTGTGCACCACCTCCTGGTTCCTCCCCCTGCGCCCCAACCTCCCTCCATTCTTGCCGGCCTTGAGGAGAAGAAGCCCTCCTGCGCACCGGCCGTGGTTTGAGATCACGATTATGTCGATTGTGGTGCGATGCTTATGGGTAAATTTCGTGTGGTTAGAGGTTGAATCTGGAGTTTGGTCTCCGCGGTTAGAGAGTTATGATTTTTCTAAGTCTGCTGTTCCACTGCTCTGTGTTTTAAAACTTGTTATGCCATGGCAAGGGTTGCCATTTGGTGGCCGAATCAGAGAACCTCACCAACTAGGTTTAGAAGGGGGTTGAACCCAAAAACATTTTGTGCTCGGGCGAGTGGGCGGTGGTGAAGGTGGGTGTGTGATGCACATTGGGATGAGGCAGTCTCGTCTGAGCAACCACTAAGGACTTAACTTTGTGCGCTATTGATCTGGGTCATACCGTGCAACCACAAGTCTATTTATAGGGTGGACACATGCAAACTATTTAGCAATATTTTGAGTCGATTTAGCAATATTTTGAGTCGATTCTGTCGTGGTGGTGTGTGCTGATTCACATGGCGCAAGAAGGGGCTAGGAAGGCGAAACCTTAGCGGGCAGAATCGAGTCAAAACACAGCTTTAAAAGAGCCTTGTGATAATCTCTTAGTCGCACACCTCGGAAGTGTGTGAGTGGACAATATAAGATGATTATCTCTTGTGGGTAAAGTTGTACAACCTCTGCAGAGTGTAAAACTATTCGAATAATTGTGTCCCCGGTTATGGACAATGCCTGGTGATTTGTCACGAGGGGTAGATTTGTTAAAAAGGAGTGGTCATGAACGGCCAAGAGTGGTCATGAGCGACTAGGAGTGGTCGTGGGTGACCACGAGTGGTCCAAGGAGTGAGCAGGGTGCTCACATGCTGTTTTCAAAGAACTTGTTTACTTATGTACTACTCTTTCAACTCGTGCCTTGCAATCTACTTATTGTATTTGTTGTCAATATTGCTTTCTGCAAAATGACCATACAGCTACCCTTGTCAAGCCCTGCATGAATATTATTTGCATACTTTTCTCTGTGACTTGCTGAGTACATTCAAAGTACTCACAGCTTTATGCCCTCTAGTTGATCAGCAATCAAAGAAGAAGAACCAGTGAACTCAGGGTTCTATGAAGAGGAGTTCTACGAAGACCGTGCGAACTAGGGATGTCCTCCACTCGATTGCCTGTGGGAATGTCGGATGGTCACTGCGACTTATTTTGGTTCCACTACAAGTTTATTTTGTGTAAACCCTGCGTGGTAACCCTGTACAAACCTTGACCGTAAGGTCCTTTGCTATAAATATTAATTGGTATGCTTCATCTTTAGCTTGTTGTATAGAAATGATTACATCAATGTTATGACTGTGCGAGCTAGCTACTAATCTGGGACTAGATCGGAATGCACAGAGGGCCCCGGGGATTTTTTACCCAGGGTCCTGACACATATGCATAGGGTGATGCGCCAGTTCGGTCTACGACAGGAGGTCCCAGTGCCCTGGGGATAATGGTTGTCACCAAACGTCCATGGGTAAGTTTACATTTTATTTCTATCGTAGCCTTTCCCTTATGGACTTATGAATGTATAATTTTGCCTTCAACAGGTACACCAGGAAGGGACTACATGGTAGGACTTCCTGGGCTGACAAGATGTCCCCTTGGGTTGAGCGGTGGCTCCACGCTTTGGAGGACGTGGTCTGGGAGGATGCTTCCTACAACATCAGGATGCACGAGTAGTACATCGTGTTGTATTTCACTCGAACGAGGGTTCATTGTGTCAGGGTCATGTACGACCCACCATGACATGAGGCTGTGACAAGTGACACGTACTCCACCCAGCCGGACTCTGCATTCCATCACGTGGTACGTATTGAACGGTCTATACTTCTTGTTTACTATGCATGTTTTCAGTTTCTAACTTGTTAATTCTATGTACAAAACGATTTACAATGGGAGATGAATGAGTTGGCGACCTCCGTGCATAGTCGAACGCTTGGGGAGCGCTTTAGCATGACGGCGCAGGAGGTTAGAGAGGTTGTGGACTAGTTCCTAGAGAAGACGAGGTGAGGCATCCAACTTACATCATGTCATAGGCTGAGGGACATGGTGTACCCACCTGTGCATGGATGGGGGTGAGCCACGATGCGTCACGCCCTACGGCTCCTGACCCGGACATTGCGGGCAGGTCCTTGTGGCACCGTGCCAGAGTACCCTAATACCAACACGGTTCGTAGGTACACCTGAAACACTTACGTCTGGATGTTTGTTTCAAACTCTACTAGTTACTAACAACAATTTCATCTGATAGGCCCTCAACACCATTCGTACCTGGGGTAGGTATATCTATCTTTTTTACACGCATAACATACTATTTTAGCATTTCCTTCTTGTTTACATGCATAATGTATTGTTCCACAGGTCGTACACCCCTATGGGATGAGTAACTGGTGTCGTAAGAGGGAGCACATTCTAGGGATTACGAGTTCAACTAGGAGTGGATGCTACAGTGAGAGGGCGGTGGGCCTTCACACGGCGAGAGTAGCCATGTCTTCGTTAGGGGTTCATAGCTGCACGGTGCGCCCGGAGTGAGCCAACCGACATAGCACCCTCTCAGGACACCTCCTCTTGAGACACCCCCTCAGGATATTCGCGTCAGCAGGGTACCTTAGCCACCAGAGCCTTTCACGTACTCGTACCATCGTCTGCAGCCACGCCAGACAAGGCCGGGGGCCACACATGGGGTACACCCCAAGAGATCCCGCAAGTAGATATTTGTTCTTGTAAATACCAGTCATGTCATGTAAATACTAATTTCTATACAACTTACATTATGTTAGTCTCGTGTTTCGATACTATTTGTTCTTGTTGTGTGTATAACTAACTTACATTATGTTAGTCTCGTGTTTCGATACTATTTGTTCTTGTTGTGTGTACAACTAACCATGTGAGGGAGTCAGCATCGCGACACCCTACACCACCCTAGTTCTAGCCATTTCATTTGCAAAATGACCACACCTTGGTTGCAAAGTCATTATCTCTTTAATATTTCATTCGGTACTCTCAAATAAATTGGGATTATTTTTGTTATCGCGTCACCGAAGTTTTTTTTTGTTATCGCGTCGCTGAAGGGTGCTATTTTTGATATTGCGCCACTGAAGGGGGCTATTTTCAATATTGCGCCACTGAAGGGGGCTTTTTTATATTGTGCCGCCTAAAAGACATTCTAAATATATTTGGTCACACCGAAACTCCTAAATTGTTCTCTACTTCATATTTCCTTATCTTTTCAAAAATTGTCGGTTGTGCGGACACTAAAAGATATCACCAACATTACAAATAAAAGTTAATTTTGAAAAGGGCTCATGTTGCCAATTCAAATGGCAACAGTGCTATTTCATCACTGTTTCCATCGTAATAGCCCTCTTGCCACCATTTCAATTGGCGACAGGCTCTTGTCGTCATCATAGTTATAAAACCCGGGCCGAACCGGTGGTTGAACCAAAAACCCGGACCCAGAGGCTTTGTTGGGCACACTCACAAGACTGGAGATGCAATTGACCTGGAAAAGCCCTGTCGACTAGGCCAGGTTTTCATTCACCCCGCCGACCCGGCCAGTTTTGCTTGACCTGACTAGGTTTTGCTCATGAGGTCAATTTTCAAGAAACTCCTCAAATGAAACAATTTTTCAAGACAAATCTAAAGAGCATGTTCATACTTTGAGTGCTTCTAGCTTTTAGTAGGAATCCCCTTGTGAAATTAGCGGCTACACATAAATAATTTCCATCATTCTCATTCTCCCCTCCATTCTCTAGTCAGCTTCGCCTCCATCAGCAAGATATGATGCATTTCGCTACTTGCTTGCTTTGCTTGTCTCTACTCTCTAGTCTTTGTTAAGATGTAAGCGCTAGATTTTTATCGTTCTATTTTCTAATTAGAGTGATATACAGTTAGATCTAAGACATATATAGTAAGATGTAAGTTGGCAATTCCTATATTAAAGCCAAACATGTAGTGCATCTGGATGTGAGAGGAATTGAATCATATTAAAACATAATCATTCAAAGAACAAAAATAAACTAGAACATCAATTGTTTGAATGATCTCGTTATTGTGTGAGTCTTTGATGTTCTTCTTTGACTGACTTAATTTGTTGTTCAGAATTCAGATTATTTAATAATTATAATTATAATAATTATTATTTATGTATCATTGATTTTCCCTATTTTTTGTGGTGTGTGTATGTGTGTGTATTATATTTATATATATATATATAATATTTATATACACACATGTGTATATATAATTTAAAAACATGTGGTCTGACCACTGGGTCAGTAACCCAAGGCCTCAACAGGGTCGATGACCGGTCCAGATTTTATAACTATGGTTGTCATATGAAATGGTGACAGGGTCTTTTTTGTAATTTTTACTTTTTATTTTTGTAATTTTTAATTAAAATAATAATTTTTAAAAAAATTCATGAATATGACGTGTGACACATGCCTGCCTGATACTTGATCATGGTTAGCTTAGGTACACGTGGCTCATCGTTGGTGTTCCCGAGCGCCAACCGGTTAAGGAACAGACTGATCAGCCTTTCTAATCCTTACTTATGGGATAATGGAATGAATAAATATTAAATAGCTAACTAGGTATGTATAATCCCGTTAGGATATAAAGGTGAGACATCGAAGCAACATAAGTTTATGCACACCTAGAAAAGGCAAATACTTTAGCCATGAAGAGAAGAACGAAGGCATTAGAAGCATACTTGTTAATTCAATTACCGTGCCCATTCCGGTTCTATGTTTGGAATGGAATATTTTGGTACCGGAGCATTTCGGTGGACTGTTCCAGACTTTTTATTATTTGTGTAGGTTAAATATATATTACTTGTGCTTGGAAAATATTTTGATACTTAAACCCATAAGAGTGCACATATGTGCAGCTACTGTGTACATTTGTGTGTGTTACTAGGAAAGATTGACATTTACATTTGCTCTTTTAGGCTGAAGTAACAAGACTTCATTTTTTGATGCTATTAACCCACCCCATCCCTATCCCTCACAGGTCTTCCCTTCCATTGTTCCATCTCAATTGTTCTTTTCTCCTCCCATTCACCATTTTTTCTCCTGCAACTTCCACCGAACGGAGGAGGAAGGAGGTGTGGCGAGGAACAGCTGCCACAGTCGCTGGCCACTGTAGCCGAGCTCACTATCCTCTCCTCCCTAGCCAACGTGTCTCGGACACCTCGTTGTCATCCAGATCAAGCAGTCGCCGGACTCCTCTGTTCAAGCGCTCGCAGCCATTCAAGTGCGCCTGAGGGCCTCCATGCGAGTGTGCGCTCGGTGTCCGTTGCCTGCCGCCATGCCAACAACCCTCGCTGGCCGCTGTCTCTTCTTCTCCTTCGCTACACACCGGTACCGGGACGAACAACATGATTATTCCGGCCGGAATGCGCCGAAACGAGTGGAATAGCCGGAATTTTGGCCAGTAGGGGATCAAGGCTTTCTTTGTACTGTTTTGAGTGCCGAGAAAGTATATTATGGCCATTCTGATCGGTACCAGAATGGTATTGATAAGCCTGATTAGAAGAGTCAGATCAAGGCCAAGGAACCAGCATGGCTTCAGAGGTTCTAAAGGTATAATACGGCAGTGTGGTGCCGGAGGTCTTTTCTGAGAGGGTATAAAGTAGACGTACATACTCAACTCACACCACCACACATGTATACACGCGTGCTTGTCCCCTTACACGCTAGGAATTTTGTGGAGGTACTGAGACAAAATCCTGATTAGAAGAGCCGGATCAAGGTCGAGGAACCAGTGTGGCTCTAGAGGTTCTAAAGGTATAATATGGTAGTGTGACGCCGGAGGACTTTTTTTGAGAGGGTACAAGGTAGATGCACACGCTGTGAGGACCCCAGTTTATTTGGCTTGTAATGCTTAACCAACCACCTGGTCCTAGCATCACAAATCAAATAAACTGATCCTCGAGATATGTATACTTCCCAGAAAGCAGTATACACACCTCGGTACAAAATTAGACATCAACTCCATTCCAAACATAGAGTCCAAACACCACATTACCAAACGGAAGATAAACAAATAGTAGAGTTATTACGGACAAAGGCCGGCGAGTGCCAAGATACAAAAATAAACAGAACGACAATGAAGCAAAAGTGCCATAAGATGGCTATAAACAAAGCCAATCGTGCCTCCAACCCACAAGGCATCCGACAGGACCGCCAAGTCTAGTCGCCCACTAAACGGCAACACTGACTCACGTAAGTGAGGCCCTTGGGGCTCACCTTCTTCCTCTGCAACAAAAACATTAAGCAAAGCACCTGAGTACAAAGATTGTCTTTGTACCCGCAAGACTGACGTGTGAACTAACAGACCTGTTCATAAGCTACATGCAGGCTTATTTGGTGGAGGCCATATGTTTTATTTGCATAAAGCCAATTTTCATTTGCAATAATATAATACAGATGAAGGCAGGTTTGCAATTCATTTTTAATGTTGAAATAACAGTAAGGATAAAATAATAATAAAAGAATAAAGGTAAACAACCTAGAAGTGACTATCCCAATAGTCACCACAACAATAGCACGAATCCGCATTCGTACCACCCATCAAGTTTTAATTTAAATGTTGTAGTCTAACTCTCGATAAGCTTACCCAAGCGTGTCCACCACCTAGGACGAGGCTATTCGAATAGTTTTTAACCCTGCAGGGGTGTACCACTGTACCCACACTTCGCATCGCCTTTAAGCCAAAGCACACTTAGAAGGTATGCAGCCTGACTAAGTCCTACGAGACTTTTTCCAATATTGTGTATTAACTACGAGCCGCTCGTATGGATAGAAATCCATACGCTTACATGGTAAAGACGAAAAGACAACTACCCACTCGGGATAAAGCTTTTGGACAACTACCATGCTCCCACCTCCATCCCTCCTGCGACCTGCACCCGAGCCAATACACGCCAAAGTACTAGGTCAAGAGAGGTCCCATACCCTCTAGTGTGGTTAGCACGCGAAATGCTGGATAATGAAACTCACAAGATGTTCGGTCCTTAATTGACGGGCACCTTTCGATCACACCCAATAGATCACACCAATCTTACCATTGTGCGCGTCTAAATCATTTTTGTTTTCATTTTTAGTTTTGCAATTAAACATAGCGAAATGCTGAAATATAAAGTTATAGAAAGTTTTGTGTGATCAAGGTTACCGACTAAGTCGATAACCGCCCATTTCTACCGATACTAAGCATGTCTAAGCAATTTGACCGGATCTACTAAGTGACAAGAGATCATCCAATGACCTCCAATCACAAACAAATAACCTAGGCTCGGTAGTAGAGGTCAATATTTTGTCTACAGGATATGCACTACGGATTTAACTAATCAATTTAACACAAATTAAGCAATGCATACATACAAATTGAAACAAAATATTAGACTTTAAAATACTGGGATTAACATGATCAAGCGCTTGTTCATTGCTTTGTTGCTCAATATGTTGCGGAGGATCGCTCTCAGGGTTGCCGCAAATATCGAATCCTAACGATTGAACAAAACAGCGAATAAGAACGAATAACACCGGCAAAAATCAAAGATCACAAACCAACACCAATTTATACACAAAGGCTAGACTATCACAAAAGGAATAACAAAATAGCAGCTACAGAGATGATTCAAATAGACATGCTTTCATGATAGATCTATCCACTCACTTGATTTACCAAGATAACCACAAAATCAATCATCTTATATGTTTTAATCTTTCTACAGACTTTGATGGTGATTGTGTGCACATCTATTATTTAATCATCAAGTTAATATATCAAAAACAGCTAGTTTCTCTAACTCAACCATTATTAGCTGATATTACAGAACCTACAAAAAGCTATTGACAACACTAACCAGTCAAGTATCCAACTATGAGATGCTAAACAAAATTTTCTATCTAAGATAGGATGTTAAAGATACTCACTATTCATACCCCTAAGCATCACACCAAGATATTGCAAGGCTAACAAGTTCCAAAGATGTGGCTACTATAAAACCTTTCCTCACTAAAATACACATCACAAGTACAGAGTCAACACATCTAGTCTCAATCACGACTTCATAGATCAAGGCCAACAAGTGATTTGAAACCTATAGAGCCTAACTAATTAATTTCTTGCTAGCACTACTTCTCGTGGAGTCATCAAGAACTAACAAACTTCAAGAGCACAAGCATGATACCCAAAATCGATTCATCGACAATGAAAAAGCGACAACGAGAGAAGAACAATTACAGAGAACCGGTGACTACTCCTTTCCAAGCCTCAACTTTCCAATTAAGCTTAAGCATGTGAGTTACTAATGACCATTACTAAAGTTGATTAGCATTTAGAACTGGCTAAAGGAAGATGGGGCCTTTGTCGGTGAAAGCAGAGAAAGCACACCAAGAAGAACGAGAGAGGCTCTGCCGCTCGACTGAACTTGCGCGGCGAAGAAGTGGCGGCGCGGGCTGTGCGACGGCCAAAATGGGTCGCCCAGAGGTTGCTGAAGCCAAGGGTGGTCGCGGGCAGCCGGAGATGCACTGAGGTGGCGCGGCGACGGAGCACGGCGGCCGGCAGTGGGGGTGACAAGGTGCGGCTGCACCAGCGAGGTAGACAATGAAAATTAGCGCGCGCATGGGCATCGATGAGTTACGAGAACTCACCGGTGTGCTTGGCGACGGCGAAAAGGCACCGGAGTGGCTCGGCGACGAACGGCGGTGGCGATCAAGGGGTCACCGAGGAGGAGCAACCTGAGCAAAAATAGGGAAAAGAGAGACGGAGATAGCTTGAGTGAGTGCACTAGATGGTGCTAGCGCGAGCAATTGCCCAAGGAACCAACTCACCGGAGATGAGGACGATGATCCAACTTTCGGCCGAAGAAGAGGGATATCAAAATTCAATGGCCCCCTGCGAGTGAAACTCAAAATTAGCTGAGGGGAAACCATGATAGGGATCTGGAACACGATGTGACGCGCAAAATAAGGGATGATCTTCACTGGTTGTGGTGCTGACACGGCGGAGCGGCACGGCCGTGAACCAGAGATTGCGCACTACCACAATTTGAGCTCAGGGAAGGCAATGGAGGGTAGGAAGTGGTTTTAGGGTGTCCAAAGGAGGATGAGAGAGCTTTGCGAGGGCTTAAGTAGGGAAGAGGGCGGAGGAAATCGAGAGGCGACGCTTTCGGCACCGAGGAGCTCAAGAACGGTGCTGACAAGCTGGTGAAAGGAATGGTGGGCGATTAATGCCGCGCAGGGCATGGCCACGCAGCGGAAGATGCGGCCGAGGCAATGCGCGCGCGAAAAACCGGAAAGCGGTGACGGAACAGCAAGGCGAGGTGGCGACCATGCGCGATATCGCCGGCACACAGCACTCATGCGAAAGGTAGGTGACGACCTGACGAGTGGGGCCCGCTGGCGATGGCAGAATGGCGCGCGAACCGCAGACCGCACGGTGCGATTAGGTGGTCTGACTCGGTCAGGAATGTGTCGACCGTTGGATCTAAAATGGACGGTCGGGATTGATGTATGCATTCGGACAAGTCGGTTGCGCACGCGAACGTGGATCGTGCGATGCACAACGGACGGTCACGATTGATTAGATTCGCGCGGTGCGATTAGTTGGCGCGACCGAGCCATTTAGGTGCGGTCGGGTTTGAGTCGGGCTCGGGTCCGAGCCCGACAAACAGTGAATACTGATTTGAAGTTTTAAAAGGCTGAGAGAGTTTGGAGAATTTTTAGAGGTAGCTCCTGAGCTCCAAAAATTCCGAAATTTTTATGGTAGTTACTTGAGACAGAGATCAACATTGCATAAATTTTCCAGAACTTTTTATGCACTGAAAAATTCTGCAGAAAATTCACAAGCATGCTGACCTAGGGTTTGACCAGATTTTCAACTAGTTTGACTTGGCCATTTGAAATAGCAAATAAAATCTAAAAATTGTGAAATAATTCAGGGAGGTAGATAGGATGATCAAGATGACAGGAAAAATATTCCTAGGGGATGATCACAAGTTTGAAGGCTAAGAATGTGCTGACAACAATTTCTATTCGCAAGAATTTAATTCTAGAAAATGGAAATTGCTAGGGAAAAATGTAGAAACTTTCAAATGATTTGAAGAGACAACAAAAGTTTTTATTTCTCCTCAAAATTTTACATTTGAAATACAAACCCTAAGTTGGGGCTGTTACAAATCTCCCTCCTTACAGGAATCTCGCCCCGAGATTCTGATCACTGGGAGAAGAAGGATGGGTAATCTGCTCGGAGACGATCTTCCCGCTCCCAAGTGGCTTCATCCTCGGAGTGGTTCGACCACTGAACTTTAAGGAACTTGATCACACGGTTCCTCGTCCTGCGTTCAGCTTCTTCGAGGATACGAACGGGGCGCTCACGATAAGACAGATCTTCCTGCACATCGATATTTTCCAATGGTGTTTCCTCAACTGGAATACGGAGGCACTTCTTCAATTGTGACACATGGAAAACATCATGCACCCCTTCAAGTGTAGTTGGCAACTCCAACTGGTATGCAACAGCTCCCACTTTCTTGATGACGCGATAAGGCCCGACATACCGAGGAGCCAATTTGCCCTTGACACCAAAACACCGATGGCCCTTCAAAGGTGAGACTTTGAGATACACAAAGTCATTGGGCTGGAAACTCAGCTCACGACGACGACGATCTGCATAGCTCTTCTGCCTGGACTGAGCTACGCGCAAGTGCTCACGAATCAACTGCACTTGACTTTCCGCCTCATTGATCGAATCCGGGCCAAAGAATTGTCTTTCCCCAGTTTCCGACCAGTTCAACGGTGTCCTGCATCGCCGTCCATACAAGGCCTCAAATGGTGCCATGCCGAGACTAGCCTGGAAGCTGTTGTTGTAGGAGAACTCGGCAAGCGGTAGGCACTTCTCCCAATTCTTCCCATAGGAAAGAACACAAGCACGGAGCATATCTTCAAGCACCTGATTGACGCGCTCCGTCTGACCATCAGTCTGAGGATGGTAGGCGGTGCTGAAAGTAAGACGGGTACCCATAGCCTCTGTAGATCGTGCAAAGTCGGGAAGTGAAAAGAGAACCACGATCGACACCATCGCTCGTGGCACACCATGCAAACTCACAATGCGAGATATGTAGAGGTCCGCCAATTTATCGACGCGAGGCGAAGACGATCGCGAGAAAATGTGCTACCTTTGTCAATCGGTCAATAACCACCAGATAGCATCCTTCCCCAAGAGGTGCAGGGCAAACGGTGATGAAGTCCATACCAACGAATCCCACTTCCACTCGGTATAGGCAAGGGTGGAGGAGACTGCGGACGCCGATGCTCGGCCTTCACGCGACAACATACGCGCGCACCGCAACGAACCCGCAATCTCGCGCTTCATGCGAGTCCACCGAATCTCGACGCAGATCTTGGTACATTTTAGTGGCACCGGATGGATGGACAAAGGCGAATCATGGGCCTCCTAAAGAATCAAATCCGTAATTCGGAACCTTTGGAACCACAAGCCATTGTCCAAACCATACGACACCGTGCTCATCTTACGAGAAACACCGCTATCCCATCCTTGATATTCTCGCTTGATCCGGTTCACACCGCCATCCGATCTTTGTCTTCGCCTTGACTTGATCCACCAAGGTTGGTTGCACAACCAAGGCAAAGAAGGAACCATGCTCAACCAAACCCAAGTTGAGACGCTGAAATTCGCAAGAAGTGCAAAGTTCTTTGCTCTGGATCATCAGTATTGCAATACACCTTTCGGCTAAGTGCATCAAGAACTACATTGGCCTTGCCAGATGATACTGAATACCCATGTCATAATCTTTGATCAATTCTAGCCATCTCCTCTGCTCGAGGTTCAGATCCGTTGAGTGAACAAGTATTTCAAACTCTTGTGGTGGAATACACCTCACAGTGATTACCGATCGATAATGCCGCCAAATCTTGAGTGCATGAACCACAGACCAACTCTAAATCATGAGTGGGATAATTGAGCTCGTGAGGTCTCAATCGCTCGATGCATAGGCGATCGCCTTGCCTTCCGCATAAGAACACATCCAAGTCCCTGACGAGAGGCATCGCAATAAATATCGAAGCTCTTGTGGATATCAGGAAGAGTGAGGATCGGGTGAAGTCAATCGCCGCTTGAGCTCCCGAAAGCTCTCATCACAAGCAGAGGACCACACAAACTTCTTGTCCTTCTTGAGCAATTCGGTCATCGGCTGCGATCTTGGAGAAGTTCTCGATAAAGCGGCGGTAATAACCCACGAGCCGAGAAAACTCCGCACATCGATGATCGACCCCAAGATAGAACATCGCCGACTTTCTTTGGGATCCACACTACGCCTCCATTGAAAGAACATGGCCCAAGAATGCCACTTCCTTCAACCGTAACTCACATTTGCTTGAACTTTGCATATAGCCGATGCTCCCGCATAATTTGCCCAAAACAATCTTCGATGCTCAAGATGCTCGCTTGATCTTGGAATAGATAAGAATATCATCAATAAAGCCACCACAAATTTATCCAAAAACTCCATGAATACTGAATTCATTAAGTTCATGAACAAGGTCGAGCATTGGTTAAACCGAAAGACATGACGGTGTACTGCATGCTGACCCATAACGAGTAGTGAAAGCCGTCTTGGAATATCCTCGATCGATCCTCGACTGATGATACCCCATTCTCAAATCAATCTATGAGAACACACTGGCTCCAATCAAGCGATCGAGCAGATCATCGATGCGGGCAAAGGATATTTGTTCTTCACCGTCACCTCATTGAGAGGACGGTAATCAACACACATGCGCAAAGTCTTGTCCTTCTTCTTCACAAAGATCACCGGACAACCCCAAGGAGACGAATGGGACGGATGAAACCCTTTGCTTGGAGCTCACCAAGTCGCTTCTTCAATTCTTCTAGCTCATTGGGAGGCATCCGACACGGCGCCGAGATAGGGGCATGACGGCAAGCAACTCAATGACAAACTCAAGGTCTCGAACCGAGGCATCCGGGCAAGTCTTCGGGAAAGACATCCACAAAGTCGATACTATGGGAACATCCCGAATTTGCAAGGTGGCTTCGCTTCTAATGCACATAGATGCGACCACAGTCGGCCGCGCGAAAATCCGACTGCTTTGAAGGGTGGTGAGATAGACAATCTTCCCGCACAATCGACCGTCCCAAATGTTGGGACAACCAATCCATGCCAAGAATCACATCCGCACTCATTGAATCGAGCGAGAATAAGGTTTGCCAAAACCCCACCCTCTCGACTATGACAGAACATCCCGACATCAAGATCGCTCTCATTTCCGAACCCGAGAGCGGATGAGCAAAGGAACTCCCAAAGGAACACGGTGAAGACCACTAGCAGCAGCAAATGATCTTGAAATAAAGAATGCGATGCTCGTAATCAAATAATACCGCAGCAGACGAATTAACGAAGTGTACCCATTACGACATCCGCGCCCCGAGCCTCCTCGGTGAAAGGTGGTTGACTCGACCGCCGCCGCACTCGGGTCTTCGAACAATCTTACGTCGTGGGTGACCACTCCCGCCGCGTCCTCCATTAGACGGGGGCATCGCAACACTCTGAGGGCAAGCGTTGGCGTAGTGGCCCTTGTTGTGGCAGAGAAAACAAGTAACCTCGGCCGCCGGATTGCGGAGGCCGCTCTGCTGCTGGATCGCAGGCGCACGTGGCTGAAACACGGCCTGCGGTGGGCGAGGAGCTGGTGCAGATGGCATCGGTGCCGGTGGAGCAAAAGAACGGGCCACTGGTGCTGGCCCAGCCCGAGGACGAGTGAGGCTAGTGTGAGTAGACTGATGCGCCTCCCATTTGCGCTTGCGGGACTCGCCCAGCGCCTTTGCCTTATGTTCAGCAACAATGGCCTTATCGACCAAGGTCTGAAAGTCAGAGAAGTCCACAATAGATAGCTTGTCCTGCAGCTCCTCAGACAAGCCATCCATAAACTTCTCCCGCTAGCCTCATCTCGAGGCCACCTCCTGGAGCATAACGAGCCGATGATTGAACTCGCATACAAGTACTCGTCACAGATTTGCGCCCTTGCTTGAGCGCGAGGAATTCTTTCTTTTCAGCTTCATCGGGCCATCCGGGATGTGGGCCCGACGAAAGGTCGACTGAACTCCTCCCACGCGACACACATGGCGCGGCCGCATGGCGAGATAGTTCTCCCACCATGAGTGCGCGCCCTCAAGGCGGTGGGACGCGAAGAGTGCCTTATCCCGTGCTCGGCATAAGCTATGTTGAGCTTTCGCCAACCATGCGCAGCCAATCATCCGCATCAAGAGGGTCCTCAGAGCGGGAGAAAGTCGGTGGCTGCGTACGGAGGAACTCTGCAAGTCCCCCGCGAGTCTGGTGGCCGCCACCACCGGCAGGAGTGGAGGTATTCCTAGCAATAACCTCCAAGATGCACGTCTGATCCATGCGGTTTCGCTCGATCTGAACGAGCACCTCAGCCATGGTCGGAGGAGGGGGAAGCTCCTCATCATGACCAGCCTGCTGACTGCCACGCGTTCTCCCTGCCATCCTGTTTCACTAAGACAAGTTAACAATAGCCGGAACACAAAGTCGACAACCCACTGCAAATAACTTACTAACAGCACAAAACAAACACAAGACTTTTAAGTTACAAAACCAATTGACAAAAATCAGACACTTAGCAAACTCATATCTTACCCTTATGCCCCCACAAATTTTAATTAGACTAATTCTCTATGGTTCTCCCAAAGACTGATTCTACCGGTAGCAACTATCTTTTGAAAGGAAAGAGGAAAACCAAGTTTTAAACTCAAATTAGAGTAAGATAAGAGTAGAAGGCTAAGATAGGTAAGGAGTAAAATCTGAGAATCTGCCTAGGTTTTCATAAACCCTTTTTATACTTTGAAATTAAGCTTTTTCAAAATATCCTAAAGACGACTATGCTTGGGTTGCTACGGTCAGAATGGCTCTGATACCAACTTTGTGAGGACCCCAGTTTATTTGGCTTGTAATGCTTAACCAACCACCTGGTCCTAGCATCACAAATCAAATAAACTGATCCTCGAGATATGTATACTTCCCAGAAAGCAGTATACACACCTCGGTACAAAATTAGACATCAACTCCATTCCAAACATAGAGTCCAAACACCACACTACCAAACGGAAGATAAACAAATAGTAGAGTTATTACGCACAAAGGCCGATGTGCCAAGATACAAAAATAAACAGAACGACAATGAAGCAAAGTGCCATAAGATGGCTATAAACAAAGCCAATCGTGCCTCCAACCCACAAGGCATCCGACCGACCGCCAAGTCTAGTCGCCCACGAAGCGGCAACACTGACTCACGTAAGTGAGGCCCTTGGGGCTCACCTTCTTCCTCTCGCAACAAAAACATTAAGCAAAGCACTGAGTACAAAGATTGTCTTTGTACCGCAAGACCGACGTGTGAACTAATGCACTGCTCATAAGCTACATGCGAGCTTATTTGGTGGAGGCCATATGTTTTATTTGCATAAAGCCAATTTTCATTTGCAATAATATAATACAGATGAAGGCGGGTTTGCAATTCATTTTTAATGTTGAAATAACAAGAAGGATAAAATAATAATAAAAGAATAAAGGTAAACAACCTAGAAGTGACTATCCCAATAGTCACCACAACAATAGCACGAATCCCGCATTCGCACTCACCCATCAAGTTTTAATTTAAATGTTGTAGTCTAACTCTCGATAAGCTTACCCAAGCGTGTCCACCACCTAGGACGAGGCTATTCGAATAGTTTTTAACCTCGCGCAGGGTGTACCACTCATACCCACACTTGCATCGCCTTTAAGCCAAAGCACACTTCCAAGGTATGCGCACAGACTAAGTCCTACGAGACTTTTTCCAATATTGTGTATTAACTACGAGCCGCTCGTATGGATAGAAATCCATACGCTTACATGGTAAAGCCAAAAGACAACTACCCACTCGGGATAAAGCTTTTGGACAACTACCATGCTCCCACCTCCATCCTCCCGCGACCCTCGCGACCGGAGCCAATACACGCCAAAGTACTAGGTCAAGAGAGGTCCCATACCCTCTAGTGTGGTTAGCACGCCGAAATGCTGGATAATGTAAACTCACAAGATGTCCGGTCCTTAATTGACCGGGCACCTTTCGATCACACCCAATAGATCACACCAATCTTACCATTGTGCGCCTGCCTAAATCATTTTTGTTTTCATTTTTAGTTTTGCAATTAAACATAGCAGAAATGCTGAAATATAAAGTTATAGAAAGTTTTGTGTGATCAAGGTTACCGACTAAGTCGATAACCGCCCATTTCTACCGATACTAAGCATGTCTAAGCAATTTGACCCGGATCTACTAAGTGACAAGAGATCATCCAGCGACCTCCAATCACAAAGAAATAACCTAGGCTCAGGTAGTAGAGGTCAATATTTTGTCTACAGGATATGCAGCTACGGATTTAACTAATCAATTTAACACAAATTAAGCAATGCATACATACAGCTGAAACAAAATATTAGACTTTAAAATACTGGGATTAACATGATCAAACTGCTTGCCTGGCTGCTGTTGCTCAATATGTTGCGGAGGATCGCTCTCGGGGTTGCCGCAAATATCGAATCCTAACGATTGAACAAAACAAATAATAAGAATGAATAACACCGCAAAAATCAAAGATCACAAACCAACACCAATTTATACACAAAGGCTAGACTATCACAAAAGGAATAACAAAATAGCAGCTACAGAGATGATTCAAATAGACATGCTTTCATGATAGATCTATCCACTCACTTGATTTACCAAGATAACCACAAAATCAATCCTCTTATATGTTTTAATCTTTCTACAGACTTTGATGGTGATTGTGTGCACATCTATTATTTAATCATCAAGTTAATATATCAAAAACAGCTAGTTTCTCTAACTCAACCATTATTAGCTGATATTACAGAACCTACAAAAAGCTATTGACAACACTAACCAGTCAAGTATCCAACTATGAGATGCTAAACAAAATTTTCTATCTAAGATAGGATGTTAAAGATACTCAGCTATTCATACCCCTAAGCATCACACCAAGATATTGCAAGGCTAACAAGTTCCAGCATGTGGCTACTATAAAACCTTTCCTCACTAAAATACACATCACAAGTACAGAGTCAACACATCTAGTCTCAATCACAGCTTCATAGATCAAGGCCAACAAGTGATTTGAAACCTATAGAGCCTAACTAATTAATTTCTTGCTAGCACTACTTCTCGTGGAGTCATCAAGAACTAACAAACTTCAAGAGCACAAGCATGATACCCAAAATCGACATCGACAATGTAAAAACCGACAACAGAGAAGAACAATTACAGAGAACCGGTGACTACTCCTTTCCAAGCCTCAACTTTCCAAGTAAGCTTAAGCATGTGAGTTACTAATGACCATTACTAAAGTTGATTAGCATTTAGAACTGGCTAAAGGAAGATGGGGCCCACTGTCGCTGAAATGCAGAAGAGCACACCAAAGAAGAGAGGCTCGTGCTCGACTGAACTTGCCGCCGGCGAAGAAGTGGCGGCGCGGGCGCGACGCCAAAATGGGTCGCCTGAGGTTGCCTGAAGCCAAGGGTGGTCGCGAGCGGCCGGAGATGCACCGAGGTGGCGCGGCGACGGAGCACGGCGGCCGGCAGTGGGGGTGACAAGGTGCGGCTGCACCAGAGAGGTAGACAATGAAAATTAGCGCGCGCATGGGCATCAGTGAGTTACCAGGAACTCACCGGTGTGCTTGGCGGCAGCGAGAGGCACCGGAGTGGCTCGGCGACGAGAACCAGCGGTGGCGATCAAGGGGTCACCGAGGAGGGAGCAACCTGAGCAAAAATAGGGGAAAAGAGAGACGGAGATAGCTTGAGTGAGTGCACTAGATGGTGCTAGCGCGAGCAATTGCCCAAGGAACCAACTCACCGGAGATGAGGACGATGATCCAACTTTCGGCCGAAGAAGAGGGATATCAAAATTCAATGGCCCCCTGCGAGTGAAACTCAAAATTAGCTGAGGGGAAACCATGATAGGGATCTGGAACACGATGTGACGCGCAAAATAAGGGATGATCTTCACTGGTTGTGGTGCTGACACGGCGGAGCGGCACGGCCGTGAACCAGAGATTGCGCACTACCACAATTTGAGCTCAGGGAAGGCAATGGAGGGTAGGAAGTGGTTTTAGGGTGTCCAAAGGAGGATGAGAGAGCTTTGCGAGGGCTTAAGTAGGGAAGAGGGCGGAGGAAATCGAGAGGCGACGCCGCACCGAGGAGCTCAAGAACGGTCTTGACAAGTGGTGAAAGGAATGGTGGGCGATTAATGCGCGCGAGGCATGGCCACGCAGCGGAAGATGCGGCCGAGGCAATGCGCGCGCAAAACCGGAAGCGGTGACGAACAAAGAAGGCGAGGTGGCGACCATGCGCGATATCGCCGGCACACAGCACTCATGCGAAAGGTAGGTGACGACCTGACGAGTGGGGCCCGCCTGGCGATGATAAAGAATGGCTGGCGCGAACGCAGACCGCACGGTGCGATTAGGTGGTCTGACTCGGTCAGGAACGTGTCGACCGCTGGATCTAAAATGGACGGTCGGGATTGATGTATGCATTCGGACATGTCGGTTGCGCACGCGAACGTGGATCGTGCGATGCACAACGGACGGTCACGATTGATTAGATTCGCGCGGTGCGATTAGTTGGCGCGACCGAGCCATTTAGGTGCGGTCGGGTTTGTGTCGGGCTCGGTCCGAGCCCGACAAACGATGAATACCGATTTGAAGTTTTAAAAGGTGAGAGAGTTTGGAGAATTTTTAGAGGTAGCTCTGAGCTCCAAAAATTCCGAAATTTTTATGGTAGTTACTTGAGACAGAGATCAACATTGCGTAAATTTTCCAGAACTTTTATGCACTGAAAAATTCTGCAGAAAATTCACAAGCATGCTGACCTAGGGTTTGACCAGATTTTCAACTAGTTTGACTTGGCCATTTGAAATAGCAAATAAAATCTAAAAATTGTGAAATAATTCAGGGAGGTAGATAGGATGATCAAGATGACAGGAAAAATATTCCTAGGGGATGATCACAAGTTTGAAGGCTAAGAATGTGCTGACAACAATTTCTATTCACAAGAATTTAATTCTAGAAAATGGAAATTGCTAGGGAAAAATGTAGAAACTTTCAAATGATTTGAAGAGACAACAAAAGTTTTTATTTCTCCTCAAAATTTTACATTTGAAATACAAACCCTAAGTTGGGGCTGTTACACACGCTCAACTCACATCACCACACGCGCAGACACACATGTGTGGCGTATGCGTGTGTACCCACTTTATCTCAGTGAGCACACGCATTGAACATGAATTTTGAACACGGGCGGGCCAGACGCACGCCGGCACTCGCAGCCAACTGAGCTACGCTCAATCAGTTGTTTTTTTCATTTTGGTCGAACTATCATAGTTTTTGGCCTAAATAACACTGTTGGTGTCGTTACTAATGAAATTGGTCGTTCACGGGCCGTAATGCCAAAAATAGTGCAACGGACGTGCCAGGGGCCGACACGCGTCCAAAACCGTACCTCCTACGCCTAGATTTCATCTCCATCATTCCTTGGGGGACCAAACGCACCTCGTGCAGCCACATCGCCGCTACCACGCGCCTGGGGGCCGAACAAGCCGCCTCCGTGCCCCCAGGGCACGACACCCCCTTCGCTGCTCCTCCCTCACCGGAATTCCCGCCGCTGTTGTGCCACCATGGCAAGGTATTGCCATGATCCCTCGCCTGGATTCTCACCCGTCCCATCCTCCATCCCATCCATACGCCCATACCCTCCATGCATGCGAATAATTCCCCGCATGCAAAAAAAACATCGCACAGGAGGTAATTCAATTCCCTTCCCATCGTTTCAATGTTTGCGGAAATTGCGTTCGCTCGACAATAAATACCGGAGTCGCTCTCGTTCTTAGTTATTCTCAATTTCATTTTCATTCTCATGCTCGTCGCTGATAACACAGAGAATAGAAATATTTTTTTCGAGATTAAAGAGTGTTTAGAGCGGTTCATAGGAGCGTATTAGTATAGGACAGTCGCCATCAAGAGAAGGTATTTTTTTTCTTGAATGCATTTGTCGTAATTACTTTAGTCATAGTTAATTAGTCTTAATCAATTAGTCGTAATTAATTTAGTCATTATGACGTAGTTGTAAATAATTAGACGTAATTAACAAGTCGTAAGTAATTAAGTCGCAGTTTATTAGTGGTAATTGTTTAGCGGTAATTAATTAGTCTTTATTAATTTAGTGTGAATTAATTATTGGTAAAAATTAGTGGTAATTAATTTATCATAATTAATTTAGTGGTAATTAATTAGATATAATTAATTTAGTGGTAATTAACTAGTCCTAATTAAGTAGTCGTAATTAAATTACTGGTAATTAATTTAGTGCTAATTAATTAGTCACACTTAATGTAGTAGTAATTAATAAGTCATAATTAATTAGTGGTAATTAATTAGTCGTGCTTAATTTGTCATAATTAACTTAGTCATAATTAATTAGGTGTTTAATTAGTCATACTTATTTAGTCAAAATTAATTTAGTGATGATAATTAGTCATAATTAATTTTGTTGTAATTAATTTTGCCAAATTAATTTATTGGTAATTAATTAAGTCACAAATAATTAGTGGTAATGAATTAGTCATAATTAATTTTAGTTGTAGTTAATAACTGGTGATTAAATTAGTGCTAATTAATTGGGCTTAATTAATTATGCGTAACTAATTAATTAGTGATTATTTAAGTCATAATTAATTAGTCATTAATAATTTGTCATAATTAATTTAGTCATGTTTAATATGTCATAATTTATTTGCTCCTTTCGATTCCATTCGAACTGACTCGACATTTCATCTCTTGCAAAGCATGACTCTACCAGATCTACTAGAACCGTTCTACGATGAACATCATCGAAGCAAGCTGTGGATCTCTAGGGATGGGGATGGTCCCCTACCCCTCGTGCTTCGGTCCAAGAAGCATTACTGGGACCTTAACACTAGCTATGTTCCAATCCTCGAGGACACGGACTTGTTGCCCTTTGCGAGGATGCTCGAGGTTAGCCGCTATTTCACCCTGGACAGTAGCCTCATGTCTGCACTTGTCGACAGATGGAGACCCATGACGCACACATTCCACTTTCGGTGGGGACATATGATGATCACTCTCTAGGATGTCTCTTTCTTGATCGGTCTCCCGATCATGAGAGAAGAACTTGCTCCACCTCATTCGTCGGTAGATTGGAAGGGCCGCTTAGTGCAACGATTCGGCGTACCTGTGTCAGACAGGGCCCGTGGTGTCCCTTGAACATGGCTGAGGAATTTCAGTCAATGCCTAGCGGATGCACCTAACGAGGTTGTTAGGACACACTTCGTCGCTTACCTTCTTCATCTTTTCGGTTGGGCCTTGCTTTCCACCACACAGGGTGATTGGGTGTACCCCAGCTTCGTCTGCATCGCTGAGTCTTTGGCCGATGCGGAGCTTGGGGGGATGCCCCATTGTAGCTGGGGATCAGTCTTCCTTTGCGCCACATACAGGGGGGTTATGTGCTGCTTCGCAACACAACACTGGTGTGAAACCGATCCTTGACGTTTGCTACGTGCTCCTACAGCTGTCGAGTTGGGAGAACTTCCTTGTTGGGCGTCCCAGCATCCGGACTGCGACGCACCCATAGGCCGAGCCTCAAGACCCCATAGACGGTCCCACTATGGGTACCCGGTGCACTGCTACTAAGTTACGCTGGGCCAAAGACAGAACGGCGAGGTGCTACACCATGTTCCATAACAAGTTCGAGTCGTTGCATGATGGCAGCATCATATGGACTCCATGGAGCCCTTATTTCGTGAACACAGCAGTGCTGCATGAATTGTCCGCCTAAAAATTGCCAAATTTCAAAAATTTTGAAACTTTCGGCCTATTTTCAGATTTCTTTCTCAATTTGGTAATTCTCAACCTCTTTCCTCTTTCCCTTTTTGGCCTTTCCATTTTCTCCTCCTAGTGGCGCCTTCTTCCTCATGCGCCACTGTAACATCCCAATTTTCTAAAGTTTAAAAACCTCTTTTGTTTAGTTGGTAGTTGGAAAATTTACCCTTGAGTTTATTTGAATTTTAATTAAAAGCTTAACTTGCACTTTCAATATCAAAACAATTTAATATGAATAATTCCAACATCAACAATTGTTAAAACTATTTTATTTGGGTTCTATGTGCCTGGATATATTTTCTAGATTTTTCTAGAATTTTTCTGAATTTATTTGCTCTTTTCCAATGCTTATTTGAATTCTCAGTATTTTCTAAAATATAAAATGTATTTAAAATCTTAGTTAAATCCTTGGGTCGAATCTCCTTGGATCCAGCCCAATCCTATTTCGCCTTAGCCCAACTTCCGCAACTCATTCTGTTTCGCTAGCCCGCCCGTGCGAGCGTCACTTGCACCCGTTTACCGATGGGGCCCGCATGTCAGCTCCGTCCCTGACCCCGCATCGTCGTCCTCCTTGCGCACGAGTCACGTTCGCCATTGCCAACTTCTCGAAGCTTTATCTGACAACGCGAATTTTCTAACTAAAATCTCCCGGATTTTGATGCCAAAACTTATCTCCTATTCTCCCGCACCCATATCTTCAACAATCGTTCCCCGAATCAATCTCTATCTCCAAAACTAAGCGAGTTCGAAATGAACTTGTTTTGGGTCTTCTTTATCTTATCGCGATCTCGCACTTTAAATAACACTCCTAGGTTCGCCTTTGCATCCGCACCCCGAATCCTACCTCCTTTTCGTCCCAAGAACCCTAGCGCCGCCGTGATTTGAGAATTAGGGTTTCGGCCGAGTTTTCATTTTCTTCGAATTATGCCACCATTTTCATCGCCCCGTCGCTGTGGTCTACATCATCATCTTCGCCATTGCAGCCACTACCTTGTGCGCCCCTCCGCGACCCCGTGACGCCATTGGAAGCCATCGTCGACTTTGCCTGTACCTTCCACTCCGCCTCTTCGCCAATTCCGGCCACCACAAACATCCACCCAGGTATCGTTAGGTATGCATTAGCGAGAGCTACCGAACGCACACCTTCACCGCCGGTAGGACTCCGCCATGCGATGTTGTCGCCAGAAACCGTAGGTCATCACTGGGGATGACATCACCAGCTGGCATGTGTATCCGAGTCAACATCCTACTCAGCAATTGCTACTTGCGTGTCAGGCCTCGATTGGTCCACGTAGAGGCTGATGTGGCAAGTCAAAACCCTAGTCCACCGAACCTCAGATCCAGATCAAGTAGACTTAGTCCACCAAAAGCCGTGTCACTGCAATATGGGTCCCACATGTCATATTTCCTTTTATTTGTTTTAATCCCAAAATTCCCAGGGCTCACGTCATGCTGGCATCATATTCCAGTTTTCTAGTAGGAAAATAAATCCAAAAATTCTAGTAAATCCAATTTAGGCTATTTCTTTAGGGTTTGATCTTCCAAAAGCCATATATTTTGCATCCGAACTCCGTTTGAGCTCATTCAAATTTCTAAATTCGAGATATGGAGTTGACTTTCTTCTTTGTTTTATTTATTTTTGTTTATTTATTTTATTTGCGAGTAGACGTTGCTACTTCGGGAGATTTCGAAGAAGGAGTTCACCAAGACCAAGACCAGTACCAAGATCTATTTTAAGGCAAGTTATACCTTTGATCATATTGAACCCAGTTTTCACAATTATATTGATTCAAGTTATTGCATGTACTTTAAATATTTATTTAAATGCTTTTGGGTTTATTTATTAATCCAACTTTTATATCCACCTTGCTTATTGTTATGTGGTAATCTTTTATCACCCTAGATTGGTTCATTATTTAGTTGATATTATCATAGCACCAACATGGGTTGGTTAGAAATGAATAGTATTGCTTAGCCTTGCAACGCGTCATCATTTCATGTAAGTTACAATTATTTTTTTCAAGGAAGTGCAAAAGCTTTGCACATCTATTTATTAAGCAGGAAAAACACATAGCCGAATACAGAAAGGAAAAAGGAAAAGACTCTGAGCATGACCAGAAGCACAACCCTCAGAGAAACTACAATAGAGAAAGGTAAAACACGTCGCCACACCGGAGCAAGGACGCCAGCTCAAGACCACGTCAACTCCACTCACTGCCGCACTACCGGCCCAAGCTACAATGAGGAGGAGGTCAAAGAATCCAAGCCAACACCTCCAAGGAGGAAACGACGTCGGAGGCGTCACCATCAACTGATCCGGTACGAACCAAATCTGAGGTTTTCACCCTAGAGAATGCCACAAGAACTCAGGAAGGGTGAGGAACCGAAGCTACAAGACAACGCCTCCAAGGAGGAAAACAACGCCTGAAGACGTCGCCGTCCCCAGATCCAGCTAAAATCCGGATCAAAGGTTTTCACCCGGAACAAGGCACCACACCACCCCCACAAGCTCCCATCGTTGCCTGTCATAGCCGCCCCACAACAGCACTGCTGCAACCACCTTCTCGCCAGCCATCGCCCAAGGGCCAACCGAATCCAGTGGAGGCACCAGATCCAGATGGCTTAGGCACCCTGGGCCAGCCTTGCGTGGCACAATCAACGGTGGATTGGACCAACTTCTACAAACGAGGCCTCCGAGATAGCCATCTTGCGCCGCATGCGCCTCGAGGCGACACTTCAGCGGCAACAGCCCTTCCTCGGGCTCTTCCACCGGCAACAACACCCGGCCCGAGATCTTCCAATGGCTGACCTACTACTCCTCAGGACGTAGCCTACACTCGGAGCGCCTCCGACATAGCAGCAAGGAAAATCAACCTTCTCTTCTCCGCCACGCGTAGACCGGCGAGCTCACAACGAGATCCCGGGGGTGGGGGTTCTGGAGCCAGGGTGAGAAGACTTCTGGCAGGATGGACTCTGGGTGAACTTGCCGACAGACATGCCCTCGCATGGTGACAGTGACGGT
Organism: Ampelocalamus luodianensis; assembly: GCA_036346255.1. NCBI lineage: Eukaryota > Viridiplantae > Streptophyta > Magnoliopsida > Poales > Poaceae > Ampelocalamus > Ampelocalamus luodianensis. The sequence goes on from CM070623.1 coordinate 26,613,369, forward strand.
TTCCCACGGCGCCGACAGTTGGCAATCTCCCACGATAGTCACATGGCCACTACGGCCACCCCAGCCGGCTCCGTAGGGGGTGGACCTCTCTAACGTGGAGCACCGAGGAACACCTGGGGCATGCAAAGGCGGCGACGGCCCCAGGGAAGTGTAGGCAACGGCGGCATCGGCTCCATGCGTGGCGGGGGGCCTCCGGGCGCGTGCAAAGGCGACAATGGCCCCCGGAGATGCAGAGGCGGCTTCCCTCGCTCCCGCATCCAGAGGGCATCAACGGGTGTTGGTCGCCCCTGGGTGGCACGACCACCAACGACCTGGGGGCACTAGCGACCCGAGAGCATCAGCGACCGTGGGGGTGAGCTTGTTCACCAAGGAGTCCGCATCCACCGACGGTGCCACCATGGTCTCATCGAGGAGCTCCATCATGAGCTCCTCCCCGAAGCCATCGCACCAAACTTGCTCCCGTCCAGTTGGGGGCCAGATCTAGATCTAGATCTGACCTGCCTGGGGGACACCGACGACCCGAGAGCTTCGGCCGAGGGGGAAGGGCTGCTCCAAGACTCCGGAGGTCCGTCGGTGGCTCGCCACCTCCGAACCAAAATGGCAAACGCCATCGCTCCCTCACTGGGAGTAGGAAGAGAGGGGAAGGGGGAGGGAGTGGAGGAAGGAGGAGGGAAGGATCGGGAGGGGGAAGGGGAGGGGGGCCACAACCGGTGCCGGAGCAGCAGCGACTGCCGGCAGGGGGCTGGTGGAGTGGGCTCTTGGAGGTGGCGGTGTCGCCTCCCAGGCCGCCCGAAGCGAGCAACACGAGAGTAGCGAGTCGTAAGTCGTAATTATAAATTTGACATAGTGAATATGGAACTTTGTGATAAAACTGTGTGATGTGTGTTATTACTCGTTGATGGCATGTGTTATACTTAACCAACTGGGTGGTAAAAGATTTAGACTGAGGCAAGTGGTGGATACTGTGTGACATGTTGGAACTGCGTGATTTGGAATAATAATCTGTGTGGCATAGTTAGAAATTGGAGATCTTGCCTTGGTCAATTAAGGACTTAACTTTGTGCGCCATTAAACTGAGCCTTACTGTACGACTACATGCCTGGAATGGAATGGGCCGAACTTAGTAAGTTATAGATTCTTGGCATTGACTACTCAGGTAGTAGGTTCGGCTGTGTGATGGGATGGAGGTGTGAACTACCATATAGTTACATCGCGGGTCGATTCGTCGCTTCCCTGTCCAACGGTGTGTGTCGTACCAAACATTGTGTTTGGGGTGGTATGACAGTAAAGCACACTAGGAGTGTCAATGTTCAAGATGAAGTTTCAGAAAGGTTTTGTTACGATTAGTGCTTGCAACAGTGATTATATCATGTGGGTAAAGTGTACAACCTCGGTAGAGTGTTAATTAATCTATTCGAATAGCAGCGTCTGCGGTCATGGACATGCTTAGGGATTTCACACGAGGGTTAGATTTTCATAAAACTTTTGGAAAGGGACAGCTGTGTGATCTAAATCATATGGTTGTGTGCAATAAACTATTTAGGCTTTGTGTTCTTTATGAAAATACTTGTTAAACTATTATTGTTTATTTGTTTTAAGTTAACATTTCAATCTACTATTTGTATTCAATTGCAAATATTGTATATCTGCAAAAGAACCACAGAAACTATTCCTTTGGATTAATCCTGCATCTATACATTACATTCTGTGGTATGACTTGCGAGTATGGTTGTGTACTCATACATGCTAAATCAAATCAACAGAAGTGGAGAAGTCATCGCCAGCATTCGAGGAGGAGTACTACGAAGGTACTAAACGTTAGGTCTTGATCACAGTCGGTTGCCTATGATGAATTGATGAGATTCTGCTGGAGTTTATTTTGTTCTGCTGCTTATTTAATTATTGCCAGCCCTGCGAGGCTTAATAAATGTAGACTCGACCATAAGGTCAAAACCATATTTGTTATTCAAATTAATCATTTATATTATTATTCGACTTGTGTGAATCGATATTCATCTATGTTGACACTGTGTGCACTAGCGTGATCTTGGACTAGTGCAGAATACACAGAGGGTCCAGAATTGCATTTTTAGGTCCCGACAGCCACCCCTCCTTCCCCGATGCGCCACCGCCGCAAGCCTCAATCATTCGGCGCCACCTCCGTCAGCCGCCACCTCGCCACACCCAGCACCTTCCACTGCCTTCACTGCACTACCCTTTCACCTCCAGCGCTTGTGAATCGTGCTAATTTACGCCTCCACCTCCGTCTTCCTCTCCAGCGACTTGAGGTGAAATTCGTCACTCCCTCTCCTCCCCTCCCCTCCCACCTCTGGCAATGGCTTGACCTTACCGCCGCCAACCTTTTCCCCAACCTCCCACACTCTTTTACCCACTAGAGCGCCACTGTACCGCCGCCCTATCTCAGTCGTGCACCATGGCCGCCACCTCCCCACCTCCGCACCTCCCATGCTCCTCAAACCCCCCCCCAAATGAGATCCTCATACCTTAGTGGTGCTTACCACACCCTGCCCCGCTGCCGTTGGCCACCGCCATCGCTGGAGTCGCCACTGCCGCCAGCTCGGGCAAAGACGAGCGCGCTCTGGCCTTCGGCCGAGCACAGCTCAAGGCTACCCAAGCACTAGGCCTTTTAAGGCCTAGCCTTTTTGGGTCGTGGGCCACCACAGTAATTGGGATCGGCCTATTACTGTTTCAAACCCGAAACCAAAAAAACCCTTTACTGTTCATTCTTAGGAACAGTAAAATTCAATTACTATTCATAATTAAAACAGTAAACATGATTATTGTTCAGTAACTAAAAACAGTGGAGCTAATTACTGTTTATAACCGGTTTTCCATTCATGAATAGTAAAAATAATACTACTATTCATCATTCAACACTTTTTCGCCCAAAACCCTAATTTGACATCTTATACTCATTTCGACCGTTTCGAGCTCGTGAGTCCAACTCTCAACTTCATGCAGCCAACTTAAACACCAAATAAATCTCCACTAGACCTGTTCATGGGCAGCTTGGGAGTGGAATTCCTGCCTGAACAAAGCCAGGCCAGGCCCGAAATTCCAGTAAAAATGATTAAAAAATGAAAAATATATATTTAATTCTAGAAATGAATTAAATATTATTATTATTCCACAAAATGATTAAAATAATATTTTTAAATAGAAAAACAATTTTCGGGCTGGGCCGGGCATGGGCCTAGAGATTTTCGGCCGGGCTTTTCAAGCCCGACCCGAAGCCCGACCTGGCCCAGCGTTTGAACAGGTCTAATCTCCACCACCCCACACCACCTTTCTTTGCGGTTCTTTTTGAATATATTTACTTGCATGTTGTTCCCAACTCATTTATTGTCGAGCCGGATTTTATTCAAATTATGTTATTTTTTTCGCGTTAGGTCACGACTTCGACGACCAGACTCCAAAAGACGTCGGACAAGACCAGTATCTAGAAGAATTTTTGCAAGGAGGCAAGTTGTATTCCTTTATCATTTTGAGATGATATTTCATGTATTTATATTATTACTTTCATTAATGTATTTGGGCCAATTACTTTAAATATTGAAATAATACTTTTGAATGCTATGATAAATAGATGAATCCTGTTACCCTGAATACAAACCCACCCAGCTCTTTTAGGCCATATTCACCTTGACAAGTTCATATAAAATAATATTTATATAAATAGCTTTGTCACACAATGTATTTATAAATCCTGAAAAGCAGTATTGGCTATTCGCCAATGGTTTTGGAGGAGAGTTGAGGGTTGAGACCAAGAAGTTGGACAACACAATAGACTTGGTAAAATGAGTCAAATGTGAGATCAAGCAGGTGGACAACCAAGAGTTGGTGTTGGTCCATTTCCTCAATGGAGACAAGTAAGGATAGGAACCTTGTGCCAAAGTAACAGACACAGAAAACCGCTCAACCACAGGTATGGTTATTCCTCCCTGGCTTAGTACATTGCTCTTTCGATTGAATATCTATAGGATATTAACTGCTCTTGTGTGATAGAGCAGAAGGAATTGGGGTAGGACAGGACAGGCCTGTAGGGACACTCGCTGGTCTACACAACAGTATAGACACATCAGCCTCGGAGTATGCATTCCACTATTGGTCAGTGGTCTCCCGAGGGCTGTATGGATTAAGAGCTACCGGGTAGAAACTAAAAAGGTTGAGCAGTGAAAAGGCTTTGTTATCTCAACTCAGTCACATGCTAACGTGTTGTGTGTATATGTTATGACAGTACGAGCTTGGGGTATCTTGTGGGTAAAGTTGGACAACTCTACAGAGTGTATAATTAAAGGTATTCGAATACGTCGTGCTTTCGGTTAATGAAGCTGTGTTCATGGGTGATTTCAGTACATGAGGCATAAGTAGAATTTTGTCGATATTAAGTTGGTAAATGCAGTTGTTGAGAAACCCCTAATGTTATTATGTATTATTGATTTAGTGTTTTAAAGATAAACTACTTTAAATGCAAAATGCATCCACATATGCTAGCTATGGTAAAAACCCTAACTGATCCATTGAACTCCTCGCATGAGGATCCTTGTGAGCAGGATTTTGGTTGACCCCAGAAGGCAACGACTACTATTATTAGGTCTTGACCACGCTCAAGCATGCCTGTTGTCGACGATCGAGTCACTGATCTTACGAAATAAATGAAGGAAAGTAGCGAAGAATTCTTGGAAGAGAATGAGACTGCTCTTTATTGATATGAACTGGCTATTACAGGGGGTGCCTATGATCAAGTAGTAGACTAATCCTAATTACACTTAGTAGAATGCCTGCTATGCTTCAATCTTGATGGAATGTGAATGAGTTTCTTGATCTCTTGAAAGGGATCTGATCTCTTGTCTTGTATCTCTTTCCTCTCCTCTCTTCTACCGTCTGTGTCCTTCTTTAAGCAGTTGATGAAGCGGTGGTAGTTACTCCTGGAATTGATGCCTGTTGTAAGCGTTGCGACTGGTCGGAGCGAGGTGGCGATTGATGAAGTATCAATCATTTCATGGTTGAGTATCTGTGAGATACTTAACCGTGTCGTAGTTATTGTCAGTGTATTAAGATCGTGAGATGTCGCATGGTATGGAGAATGTAACATGTGTTCCATTCTTCACACGGTACAGAATATACCTGGAGTTAGATCCAGATATCAGTTCATTACTTTTACGAGCAGTTCCCTGGTCGGGGGAGTAGGTACGAAACCTCTTCCGACCAGGGTACCCACGATGTAACCTCTGGAATCCTTACGACCATGGGGGTCGTTAGCCTTAGGGGTTACGACCATGAAGACATATGGTCTTTTATGTATTAAAAATAATACATAGAGGTTTTAATCCTCATCAGCTAGCCCCCGAACTTTAAATGAATTTGTGTCGTGCAAAACCGCAGGTTCATTGAAAGTTTCTCTAAGATTGCAAGACCTATGAATCAACTTCTGAAGAAGGAAAAGAAGTTTGAATGGACAGACTCCTGTGAGGAAAGCTTCCAAGAACTGAAGAAGAGGCTAGTCTCAGCACCTGTGATAATCTTACCTGATATCCGTAAGGATTTTGAGATTTTTTGTGATGCATCCCGTCAAGGTCTTGGATGTGTATTGATGCAAGAAGGCAAAGTCGTGGTTTATGCATCCAGGCAGTTGAGGCCACATGAAGGGAATTATCCGACACATGATCTTGAGTTAGCAGCCATCGTGCATGCCTTGAAGATTTGGCGGCATTATCTCATTGGCAATCGCTGTGAGATTTTCACGGATCATAAGAGTTTGAAATATATCTTCACACAGGCAGAACTAAACCTTCGACAGAGAAGATGGTTAGAGTTGATAAAGGATTATGATCTCGGAATCCACTACCATCCAAGCAAAGCAAATGTAGTTGCAGATGCCCTGAGCAGAAAGGTTTATTGCAACACCATTATGGTGCAGAAGGAACAGCCCGAGTTGTATGAAGAATTGAAACATCTGAACTTAGAGATTGTCAACCAGGGTTGTGTGAATGCTTTGGAAGTACAACCAACTCTTCATAGTCAGATCAGAGAAAAACAGCTAGAAGATGAAGACATCAAAGAAATCAAGAAGAATATGCGAAGAGGCAAGGCCCCAGGATTTTCTGAAGATGAGCAAGGAACAGTGTGGTTTGGGAACCGCATCTGTGTACCTGACCAACAGGACTTAAAGCAGTCGATTCTGAAGGAAGCTTATGAATCACCTTACTCCATTCACCCCGGAAGCACCAAGATGTACCAGGATTTAAAGGAAAAATACTGGTGGGTCAGCATGAAGCGAGAGATTGCTGAGTTCGTCGCCCGTTGTGATGTGTGTCAGCGAGTTAAGGCAGAACATCAGAGACTAGCTGGATTGTTGTAGCCACTACCAATTCCAAAATGGAAGTGGGAGGAAATTGGCATGGACTTCATCACCGAACTTCCTAGGACCCAATCAGGATGTGATTCCATCTGGGTGATAATCGATCGATTGACTAAAGTAGCTCACTTCATCCAAGTCAAGACTACATACAGATGCAGTCAGTTAGCATAGTTATATGAGGCCAGGATCGTCTGTTTACACGGAGTACCCAAGAAGATCATGTCCGACAGGGGTTCCCAGTTTACATCAAGATTTTGGCAGAGTCTATATGAAGCCTTAGGGACCAAACTCAATTTCAGTACAGCCTATCATCCCCAGACAGATGGCCAGATGGAACACATCAACCATGTTCTTGAAGATATGCTTCGAGCCTGTGCCCTAGATTATGGAAAAAGTTGGAACAAGAATCTGCCATATGCAGAATTCTCATATAACAATAGCTATCAAGCCAGTTTGCAAATGTCTCTATTTGAAGAACTCCACTCCTATGGGATCAAGTGGGAGAACATCAGCTCTTTGGACCTGAGTTGATCAAAGAAGCTGAAAGTAAGGTAAAAGCTATAAAGGAACGCCTGAAAGTGGCTCAATCCCGACAAAAGAGTTATGCTGATAACTGTCGGAGGGAATTAAACTTTGAGGTAGGAGATTTTGTCTATCTCAGAGTTACTCCACTCGGAGGAGTAAGAAGATTCCGGACGAAAGCAATACTCACACCTAGATTTGTCGGACCATACAAGATCTTGGCAAGGCGTGGATAAGTAGCTTATCAATTGGAGTTGCCAGCAGCCTTGTCAGCAGTGCATAATGTCTTGCACGTGTCACAGTTAAAGAAATGCCTTCGAGTGCCAGAAGACAACACCCTCCTGGAGAGCTGTGATCTCCAAGAAGACCTCACTTATGTGGAGCGACCAATCAAAATTATGTATGTCGCGGAACGTGTTACCAAGAGTAGGATCATCCGATCATACAAGGTGCAGTGGAGTCATCACCCAGAAAGTGAAGCCACATGAGAGAAATAAGAGGACCTCAAGACTAACTACCCGACCTTTTTGCTGACCAAGTCTGAATCTTGGGGTCGAGATTCCCTTAAGGGGTGTAGGTTTGTAACAGTCCAATTTTCAAATTTCAGTAGAAATTAAAATTTATGTATTTTTGTGGAATTTTTTGGAATTTTAAAAGCTTTTTATAATTATTTTAAAGTAAAAAAATTATTTGCAAAATTAAAAGCCAACATTGAGTTGGAAATAATTTTATTAAGTCCAAAATAAATAAGGAAATTTTTGTGAATTTTTCCATAATTTTTGGAATTATTTTGCTATTTTCTAAAGCCTAATTGAATTATCAGAATTAAAACAAATAAGAAAATCAAAAGAAAAACCTAAACCCAGTTTGGGCTGAAACCCAAAGCCTCGGCCCAAAACCCATTCCCGCGCGTGGCCCAACCAGCCCGCCCCGCGCCCGTTTTCCCCCTCGCACGCACGCACCTCTCTCTCTCTCTCTCTCTCTCCGCCTCACTCCTTCTCGGCCGTTGGATCAAATCCAACGAGCCGCGCCCCTTCTTCCCCGTCGCCTTCGTCTCCGCACGACCACGCCCGCAACCGCCATTGTCGCGCACGCGCATGAGCTTCGGCAACAGGCGTCCCCAACCGCCCACGTCGCCCGCACACGTGCGCGCGAGACTCGCGCCCACCCCCGCATGACGCCCACCCTCTTTCCCCTTCTCCGCTACCAGTTACACACGATTTCCCGCAACCGCCGCCGCACGCCCCCACCTCCTCCACGACGCTCCAAAGCTCCCGACGCCTATAAAAGGTAGCCCCGGGTAGCCATCTTCACACCAATCCCGACGCCGCCACCCATTCTCCCTCTCTCGCTGTGAGCTCGCCGCAATTTGAGTTTCGTCGCCGGTGACCGAAGAAGCTTGGAGCTCCAATTGTGCCGCCACCAGAGCCGCTCCGGCCCCGCGACCGCCACCATCAGCTTCACCGCATCATCGCCTACACGGTGCGCGCATCCACTTCGCCGGAGGACCCCCGCAACCTCTTCTTCCCCGTCGACCGATCTACTCCACCGCCTCCGCCCTCGCCGCCGACAAACCCTTCGCGCCCTAACCCCATCGAGGTGAGCCCTACACTCCCCGCAATCTCCTCTACCTAGTGGTGTGCTCGCCGGCCGCCGCTGTGACACCAAACGCCAACAACCATAGGGCCGAGAGCACCGCTGCCTCGCACCGACGTGGCACGCCACCGTGGCAGCCACCTCACCCTCCACGTCGGCGCCACATCCCGCGTGTCCGCTGACTCATCCCCACGAGCGCACGCGCCGCCAGCTCAGCCCCAGCCCCGTTCCCCAACCACCATGACTTAGTCCATATGGACCGTGTCTATGACACATGGGGCCCACACGTCAGAAATTAATTTATTTCTTTAAATTTTGAAAATCTGAGGCTGACGTCATCCTTGCTCAATAATTAGATTTTCCTTTAGAAAAATAAATCAAGAAAATCTAATAAATTCAAATTTTAGGTTTTTAATAGATTTAAACTTCAAAAATTCATATCTTTTGCATCTGAACTCCAAATTGGGTGATTCAAGTTGCAAAATTTGTATAAAATTATAATCTAGCTAAGTAAACTAAAATATTTCAATTTGGAGTTAATGGTGGAGTGGATGCGCGCACCGTGTAGGCGATGATGTGGCAAAGCTGATGGTGGCGGTCGCGGGGCCATAGCAGCTCTGGTGGCGGCGCATTCAGAGCTCCAAGCTTCTTCGGTCGCTGGCGACGAAACTCAAATTGCGGCGAGCTCACAGCGAGAGAGGGAGAATGGGTGGCGGCGTCGGGATTGGTGTGAAGATGGCTACCCAGGGTTGCCTTTTATAGGCGTCGGGGAGCTCTAGAGCGTCGTGGAGGAGGTGGGGGCGTGCGGCGGCGGTTGTGGGAAATCATGTGTAACTGGTAGCGGAGAAGGGGAAAGAGGGTGGGCGTCGTGCGGGGGTGGGCATGTGTGCGAGCGACGCGGGCGGTTGGGGGCGCCCGTTGCCGAAGCTCATGCGCGTGTGCGACAATGGCGGTTGCGGGCGCTGTCACGCGGAGACAAAGGCGACGGGGAAGAAGGGGTGCGGCCGTTGGATTTGATCCAACAACCGAGAAGGAGTGAGGCGGAGAGAGAGAGAGGTGCGTGCGGGCTACGGTTGGATTTTGATCCAACGGTGGGCGTGCGAGGGTGAAAACGGGCACGGGGCGGGCTGGTTGGGCCGCACGCGGGAATGGGTTTTGGGCCGAGGCTTTGGGTTTCGGCCCAAACTTGGTTTAGGTTTTTCTTTTGATTTTCTTATTTGTTTTAATTCTGATAATTCAATTAGGCTTTAGAAAATAGCAAAATAATTCCAAAAATTATGGAAAATTTCACATAAATTTCCTTATTTATTTTGGACTTAATAAAATTATTTCCAACTCAATGTTGGCTTTTAATTTTGCAAATAAATTTTTGACTTTAAAATAATTATAAAAAGCTTTCAAAATTCTAGAAAATTCCACAAAAATACATAAATTTTAATTTCTACTGAAATTTGAAAATTGGGCTGTTACATTAATCGAGTGGACGACGGCAACCAGAGAACACTTTCCGAGCCGTGAGGACGGGGAAATCCCTATTTTCCTCGCTTATGTCGAGTGCGGGCTAAGGCTGCGGCACACATGTTCCTCTCCCGAGTTTTGGAGTGTTAGGGGGTAGAGTTGGTGAACCTAGCCCCAAACTCCATCACCAACATCAGCATTTTTGCTTATCTATGAGAGGCGTACCTGGGAGTGCAACCAAATTTGAAGCTCTTCACGTACTTTTATCGGATGGCGCAGTCGGGGAAATCCACGGCGAGACCTGGGGAGTGCTCATTGCGCCTCCACGGCAGGAAAGCCGACGAGTACATACCAATGTACTCAAAATCTTTGTGGTCATCATGGAAGAAAAACTGGTTCTACATGACGGTCACGAAGGATGATGACCTTTACTTCGTCGGTAAGAGGGTGAACGAGAATCCAAAGTGGAGGGAAACCGTGGAGAAGATGGGATGGTCAGAAGATGGGTGAAGGCCATCCAAGATCTAAGGACGGAGGGTTTGACTTCTTGGCATGTGGTGAGGGATTTCACCATGCGTCGAATCAGTCCCCTGAAGCTCCGAGACCATTCCTTGCTCTGGTACATCGGCCGTGATGCAGCGATCAAGGACTCAAGAGATGGTAAGTCTTGAAAAGCTTCGACCTGTAAAGGCTATTTAACTGGTTATATTATAACCTTAAAATCTCTTTTTATCTTTTTGAAGTCCTTTCCTCTGACGAAGTCAAAGAACGAATCAAAATAACCTGCACAGGGGAGCCTAATGAGAAGGCCGCATTCCTTGGAATTTTAGCGATTGTCTCTAAAGAAGAGAGACTGAGGAGACTTAAGGTAGATAATCACTTTTTCTTTATCTTTTATATATCCTCCAGTCTATTTCTAATTCTGTTCTATCATATAGGTGGTCGAACTGAGGATTATCCGATCCAATGAGGACTCCAATCCCATAGTGGCTCCGACCACTTCCTGCCCAGAAGTCATGGAAGATGATGGTCCTTTGGAGGTGAGAAAAGAGCTTTTAAAAGAAGATATATATTTTAGATAAGGAATTTCGTCACCCAATCAAATTTGATTTTTGGCTTAGGTGGGAGAGATGGAAGGCCCGCAAAACAAAGCTACGGAAGTCGTAAGCCCCAGAGCGGTTGTTCACGGCCTGACGGTTGTTACTGAAACAACTGTTCTGGAGGTCGATAAAACCATACCTTCCGACCTGATGATCAGGGATGATGTCTCCGACCAGTTGGTCGAGAATATCGCCTCCGACCTCATGTTGGAGAATGTGAGGGGTACAACCACCCCGCCGGTTCCGAACCAATGAAATTGGTTGAGAAGAAGAGGAAGGCCAGCGCTACGGATTTTGCTCCAACACGTTATAAGGTCAAGATCAAAAATCGACCAGGTATGTATCAATGGAATAGTCATTTGAGTGCATACCTTAAATGTCTTTTGATATATCAAACTCCTGAACTTCCTTTCTCCTTTCCAAATAGATCTTCTGGTGTCCCGGTCGTCCCCGGCTAGAGTATACCTGAAGATCAAGCAACAAAGAAAACTCTCGACCAGAATACTCCTCAGGCTATAGATCCTGAGGACAACATTATTGAGGCAGACCCTGAGCAGGCACCAGCTTCAGGGTCTGCTCAAGATCCGTTGGTGATTCTAACTCCATCTGTGGAGGTAGACATCCCTAAATATTCTCAACAGGTTCCGCCCCTTGTCGATAACTCTTCACAATCTAACAAGTTCCCTTTACACCCAGATTCATCGAGGAAAAGGAGCTCGATAATGTTTGGGGAAAGGTATCAGATTGTCAAGCTAAGGTGGGTCCTGATACAATTTTTACCAAGTACAATGATTTGGCAATTCGGGTGAGTATCCATGACCATTTGCATAATATTTAAAGTTTCATAGGACACTTAAAGAATAATACCACTTGTGTAGCACATGGTCGAAAACTACGCTGTGGTCGGAGGGCTGACCCAGCGGATAAGGCTCCTAGAGCAAAAGAACTCCAAACTAGGAAGTAAGAACTTTGCTCTTGACTTTTGTTTTCCTGATTACTCAATCTTCTCCAGCTAATCACTTTCTCTAAATCTGATAGATTCAGAGAAAATTAAAGAAGAGGTTATGGCTAAGGAAGCCATAATAGCCAAGCTTCAGGAAGAATGTCAGAATAAAGACCGGTCGATTGAGCACGTGATAACCAGGCAAAAGGAGCTTTTTGATTCTTGTGAGAAGAAAATCAAAGGTAACGGTCATAAACTTGACTAGTATACCATATCTTCTATTTATGTATATTTTATCTCTTAGTCTACTCGTGTAGAGAAAACTCAAGCACTAGAAAGAGAAGAAAAAGCTCTTGAGTTCGAGCGTGGCTAAGGGGCTGAACTTGAGCGGAGTCTTGAAGAAAGGGTCAAGGCTCTGAACAAGATGTTGTTCGACCTAGGGTCGGGGATGCAATTGCCCATTTTAAGAGATCCTACAGAGAGGATCAACTTTTTTGGCTAGGAACTTGAAGACCTCAAGGGTTTGATGAAGACTTCTCGAGAGAACCATGCCCAGACAATGAAAGAAGCTAGTACGACTGGAGTCAGTTTTGCTTTAGCAAAATTGAAGGCTTCCGACCCCTCTATTCACCTTGGAGCTATTGAAGAAGACTTCGACTACTCAGGTGAAGAAGCAACCAAGTTCATCGAGGAAGTAAGGCCTCTCAAAGACAAAGTTGCAGAGGAAATGGAAGTCGGATCTCCATCATGTAGCGACCAATCTGGCGGCTCTAATAAGTAAAAATGATTGTAATATTTAGACTGTGTAAATAAAACTTACCTTTTAACATCAATGAAATTCTTGTTTTTTCTCTATAACTTCGCTAAATACTCCTATACTCCCTAGCCCTCGACTGCTTATATTAGTAGAAATACATTACTAAGGAAGTAGTAGACCAAGGAAAGGAGTAATAGCTACGACCATGGTACAAAGTAGGTACTGATTATGTCTGAAAATGATCTAGTTAATACTAGAAAATCATTTTGGTCAGAACCAGTGTATGATTTCAACTAGCTTAGATCCTTTCCATAATCGAAACACTGTGCAATACCAATTATGGTCGAAAGATGTCACAGGACTAGATTTGATGATAAGAATTTATGCAAAAAAACGATAAGTGGCTTTGTTTATTATATATATTATCCAAAACTGGTCGTAAAGGCTGCTAAGTACGGAAGACATAAAAAACACTTCACTAAATGTGCTCATGGTCAAGTCCAACTAGCAGCGAGGATCATAAGAAAAAGGGCTGTCACTAGGACGTGCAGAGAGGAGAGACTTCGACTAGGAGGTTTTTCGTGTCCCAACCAGTAGCTAAACAAGAGTAGAACAGGATGTTGAAATGAAGAAAGCTAGTCTTCGAAATCTTAAGTAGGTAAGTAATCATATGAAGTTGTTTGTGTTATGCTCCATTTACTCGTGTTTTTCTTTAAGAAAAGAGAATGGTTGCACGTGGGAATCATTGATGCAATGATCACGACTAGGACCTTCATGGCACTTGACTAATATGTTAGAGGCAAGGAGTAATAGAGATCCTTTATAAGGATATCGAAGAGAATGAGTGTCTTCTCTGGCTAGTTTAAACAATAATGATATGCGACCAAAATAAAGGATAACAAATATATAAACCAACACTCATCACAAAAAGGAAATGCATCTTAATAACAATTGACAATGTATATACGAAAAAATTAGACAAAGAACTTACACAATTGGTCAATATTCTAAGAATTAGACAAAACTTGCCCGTCAGACATTGCTAAGCGTACCGATCCTGGTCGGGTGACTTCGACCATAGTGTATGGAACTTTCTATTTGGGAGAAAGTTTATTGCAATTTGCTTGGTTCTGAATTTTTCTAAGAACCAGATCACCTACATCTAGGCTATGAGGTTGCACCTTACGATTGTGGTACATTAGCATAGCTTGTTGGTAGATTGCTGATCTTATTAAGGCTTGGTTTCGTCTTTCCTCAAGGAAATTGATGACGTCAAGTCATCGTTCGGCCTGATCGTTTTCATTGAAACAATCAGTTCGAGCATAACCAAGTTGTAGTTCTGGAGGAAGCATGGCTGGTTTCACCGGTAGTAAAAAGAATGGCGCTTCACCGGTAGCACGACTGGTCGTGGTTCGAATGGCCTATAACACAAAAGGAAGTTCTTGAATCCAAGCTCTTGACCATTTTATTAACTGATCGAATAGTGCTGGTCGTTTGACCCCTTGCATTATGATACCATTGGCTTGCTCAACTGCTCCGTTGCTCTGTGGATGAGCAACAGAAGCAAAATATATCTTGATACCCAGGTCATCGCAGAATTATTGAAAATTACCACTTGAAAACTGGGTACCGTTATCTGTGATAATACGACTGGGTACACCAAATCGTGTGATCATATTTTTTGTGAGAAACCTCTTAGCGGCTTCAGTTGTTGTCTTAACAACTAGCTCAGCTTCGATCCATTTTGTGAACGTGTCAATCGTGACGAAAAGGAATTCAAAAAGGCCCTGGGTGCTCGTGGGAAAGGTCCTAGAATGTCTAGTCCTCAGGTTGTAAAAGGCCAAGAAAGAGGAATTATTTGCAAAGCTTGTGCCAGCAGATGTACTTGTCAGCTATGAAACTGACATTGTATGCACTTCGTCATGAACTCCTTTGCATCATGAAGGGCAGTTGGCCAATAGTATCCTTGCTTCAAGGCTTTACCGACCAGCATTCTGTAGGAATGATGTGCTCCACAGACTCCTCCATGAATTTCGGTCAGCAACTTAATGCCATCCGTTTGAGATATGCATCTCATCAACACTCATTGAGATCCTCGTTTATACAAGGTACTTTTAATCAGAATGTATGATTTGGCTTTTCGTGCTATACGATCAGCCTCTACATCATCTTCTGGAATTAGGTTATGCTAAAGATAATTGTAGATCAACGTCATCCAATTTCTACCGGGATCGTGCTGTACGACCTATGGAGCATCCATGTTTGCACAATTTAGGTGCACGACCTCTTTGTGAACATCTATGTCCTTGGAATACTCGACCACCGAGGCTGAATCGAGTTGCTCGAGAAAAACTCTGGGTGGGACAGGTGACCTTGTGGAGGCCATCTGTGCTAACTGGTTTACCAGAAAGTTTTCCTTTCTAGGAATTTGTTGGATCTAAAAAATGAAGAAGTACTTTTCGAGTTTTCGTACTTCCGTCAAATAAGATGACATCTTGGTACTTGAGCATTGATACTCTTTCCCGACTTGATTCACTACTAGCTGAGAATCGCCTTTCACTAGTAATCTGTGAATCCCGAGCACTTTGCATACTCGAAGTCCTGCCAGCAAACCTTTATATTCTGTCATATTGTTTGTAGCGTGAAAGTTTAACTAGATGGCATACTTGATGTGTTCGCTAGTAGGGGATATCAAGATGACTCCAGCCCTCGAGCCTTTGAGCATCAAGGATCCGTCAAAGTACATTACCCACTCATCGTGGTGTTCGTACTCAGGCCCTTGGGTGGGTTTAGGGTTTGTCCACTCGGCAATGAATTCTGCTATTGCCTGAGACTTGATTGTTGTTTGTGAGATGAAATAGAGGTCGAACGCCCCAAGCTCGACTGCCCATTTTGCTATTTGTCCTGATGATTCCCTATTTCCAAGAACTTGACTAAGGGGATATCCCGTTGGTATGACCACTTTGTGGGCCTAAAAGTAATGCCTTAATTTCCTTGAAGCCATAAGGCGATCATAGAGCAATTTTTGTACCTGTGGGTATCTCTCCTTAGGTCCATTTAAAACTTCACTTATGTAATACACTGGTCATTGTATGTTGTCATGTTCTACGACTAGTACACCACTGAC
The DNA here is from genome assembly GCA_036346255.1 of Ampelocalamus luodianensis. Lineage (NCBI taxonomy): Eukaryota > Viridiplantae > Streptophyta > Magnoliopsida > Poales > Poaceae > Ampelocalamus > Ampelocalamus luodianensis. Next base: position 26,629,254 of record CM070623.1, read on the forward strand.
TGTTTGTGGCATTGCAGCTATGTAAATCCACAATGTTTCTCCCGACCTTGGAGAGACTAAGATCGGGGCACTTGTTAGGTACTTCTTAAGTTTTTCAAAGGCATCGTTTGCCTCTTTAGTCCACTCAAAGCTTCCATGTTTTCGAAGAAGTTTGAAGAAAAGGAGTCCTTTTTCACCTAACCGTACTATGAAATGACTTAGCGCTGCCATACAGCCGATTAGTTACTGGACTTCCTACTTTGTGGTTGGAGGATGCATCTGGTCGATGGCTGATATCTTTGCTGGATTTGAATCAATACCTCTAGCCGAAATTAGGAATCCAAGAAGCTTACCAAAAGAAACTCCAAACACGCGCTTTTCTGGATTTAACTTAAGGCTATGCCATCTCAAGTTATCGAAAGTCTCTTGTAGGTATGGAATGTGATCACCCGCGTTGATGCTTTTTATGACCAAGTCATCGACGTAGGCTTCTAGATTTCGATCTATCTGTGGATTGAAGGTTTTCTGCATCAACCTTTGAAAAGTTGCACCAGCATTCTCAAGTCCAAATGGCATTTTTACATAATAGTAAGTGTCGTATGGAGTGATGAAGATAGTTTTCTCTTCATCGTCCTTACTCATATTAATCTGTCGGTACCATGAATGTATCTAAAAAACTTAACAACTCACACCTAGAAGTGGCGTCTACAAGTTGATAATGCGTGGAAGGGGAAAATCATCCTTCGAATAAGCTTTTTTAAGATCTGTGAAGTCAATACACATTAATCATTTCCCATTGCTTTTTCTAACCATTACAGGATGGGCGAGCCACTCTGGGTGGTCGACCTCACTAATAAATTCAGCCTTGAGGAGCATGTCAATCTCCGAATAAATTGCTTCCTTTCGATCAGGTGCGAAACGCCTTAGCTTCTGCTTGACCGATTTTTTGTCAGGCTGGAGAGCTAGCCTGTGCTCGATCACCTCCCTGGGGACTTCGGGCATGTCGGACGCCCGCCAGGCGAATACGTCCTGATTTGTTTGGAGGAAGGAGATGAGCGACTCTTCCTATTTAGGTTCAAGTCCTGCCCTGACTAGTACCTTACGGGTGGATGCATCAGCATTTTTTGACCCAGATAGTGTGTTGGTGCTTCCCTGAGGAGCGCTGTGAGGACCCCGATTTATTTGACTTGTAATGCTTAGCCTTCCATTGACCCTAGCATCACAAACCAAATATCCAGCGCCTCGTGTATTATGTACCTCCCAGGAGCGATACACATACACTATCACAAACATCAATATCACTCCATACACAAGTGATTACAATATCCAAAGTTCATAATTATAACATATTGAACTTACAATGTTCGGTTTCATACCAAAGGGCCAACCAGCCTAATAACAAGATAAATATCAAGTACGCAGCGAAAAACAGCAAATAAACTGAATTAAATTCATGAATTACCCATAAAGGAAGTCCCAATGGCTTGCCATAACCCACAGGGCAACCGACTGGGTTGAAACCATAGCAAATCGACGTTCCTGCACAATCTTTCCTTACCCGATTCGATCTCAACACCTATTGCCCAGATTAGTAAATGCAAGCAAACAGTGAGTACACGAATGTACTCGCAAGACTTACGAGTAACAAACCTAGATACTACTACATGCAGGCTTTAATCAAAGGAGAAGGCTAAGGGTTCATTTTCAGCAAAAAGTAGATTTTATTTGCAATATATAATATATTGAAGGCAGTTTTAACAATCTGAAATTTTATTTGCAAAAATAACAGCGAGACAATAAGTAATAACATAAAGACATCCTGGAGATGGCTAACCCAATAGCCATCACAACAATAACACGAATTACCTATTCGTACCACCCACATCAAGTTTTAATTAAAATGTTGTAGTCTAGTTCTCACGGGGCGTATCCGAGCGTGTCCATAACCTAGGACGAGGCTATTCGAATATATCAAACCCTGCAGGGGTGTACCAATGTACCCACACTTCAGACCGCCTTTCCACCAGCCACGGTTAGCATACTTCCTTTGGTATGCAGGCACGGCTAAGTCTAACAAGACGTTTTCCAATGGAAAATGCTAATCAAGAGCCGCACGTATGGGGGTTAACTTTTAGTGATCTGCCGACGAAATATGGATCACAAGGACCCATACGTGGAGTAGGAGACACCGGCCTTGGCGGGTGCTCCCCTCCCCCACAAACATGTCCATGTTGTATATAGTTAAATATACAACCCACCACGCGACTCATTAATTAACACCCCCCAAAGTACTTAGTCAAGAGTGGTCCCATACCCTCTAGTGTGGTTAGCATGCAAAATACTCAGTACGGTGGCGCAAGTAACTCGGTCCTTAATGACTCAGGCACCATTCAGTCACACCCAAAAGCACACCATCTTACCATTGTACCCAAGTCCAAATCATTTTGTTTTCATTTTTAGTTTTCACAAATAAACAAGGCACAAGATATTAAGCATAAGTAATAACAAGTTTTGTGTGATCAAGGTCATCGACTAAGTCGATAATCGTCCAATTCTACCGGTAACTAAGCATTGCTCTAATTCACTGGGCTCTAATTCACCAGTGAGGATATTAACCTAGGTTTGTGGCAGGGGTGAATAATTTTAAGGCAACAATGCAAAAGGCTTAGCTACCTCTAATCGACAAAATTACTTTGACACAAGAAGCATGCATACTTAGGTTTTGCAAATAAGATATTAGACTTTAAAAGTAGTAGTAGCAATATGATCAAATGATGCTACATCTGCTTACCTTTGTTTGCTGGAACTCTGGACATTCTCAAGATCACTTCGGTTGCACTCCCGAATCATCGTCATCTAACGAAAAGAATCAACAAAGAAAAAACACCGAATAAACTTCAAAATTCAAAAAGTATCCAAAATAAAGAACTAACGCAGAAGATAGATAATGATTTTAGATAAATTTAGAGACAGAAATTATTGGATTTGGAGTTGAATTGAATTGGTTATGAATTTTTGAAGCTAAGATTTGGGCATAAGGTCTATTGTTATTTGACATGCATAAAACCTAATTCTTGCCTTCTAAATAACTTTACTCCCTTAGATTGAAATGCTAAAGGCTAGCAATCATATTTTCTACCCCAATATTCATTTGCTTAAACAAAGAAATCGTTGGTTGTTTTGGTTAGCAAACTAATGCTTATCCTTCAAATGCTTGCCTCTGTTAGTTGAAGTGTTAGCTAAGGGTCTAAGCTCAAATGGAACAATAACCTTCTAAGGAAAAGAATGCAAGAAGGGTCATCATCCCACTATCAAAAGTAAGATTTTATCCAGGGACCTTTTCTACTCAATTTCAAGAAAGGGATTTTGCTGTTTTTGTCGAAATGGGTTGCACCAGTTAACTTAAAAGCTAAATGCAACCAACTTTCTAAGCACATGTATTAGGATTGGCAAAAACTTACTGTTATTTTCAGTTGCACCTTAATTTCTTTCTCTGTTCAAACATCCTTATAAAGGAAATGGTTTGATTTGAGTTGGTGTTAACAAATCTCCTAACAAATTCCGATACTTATGTGTTAAGCAAGTTTTGATTGATCTAAAAGCCAATTATAGCACTGACTTGCCTCTACTATTTAACCCTTCAACAAAAAGGGAGTTAGCTGCTCCCTGATAGTTCTAAAAACTCACAACTCTATTGATTCTTTTTAGGTCTGGATGCTACTTGTTAGATGATTGCCAATTGACTAATTAAATCAAGACAACCTCTAACTACTGAAGTGGTTCCTGCTAAACACCTACTGACAAAACAACTTGTCATCTACACCTTCTCTATTCATAAGACATAACAGACAACTTTCTGAAAAATAGAGCTACTGGCCACTTCTTTCAACCATCAAACTTCAAATAGGTTAATGCATTTGAGTGGTTCCATTTTTAGTCACAAGATTGTTTGCAATTGCATTAGGTAGGTCCCAAATTTCTGACTACTGAAACTTCTAAGCACAAAAATCAGAATTGTCCACAACCTAATGCTATCAACCTACTGACAATTCTTAGATGCCCAGATCACTGTTCAAACACCTACAACAGAACCAAACTCTCTGGACAGGAGTGCTACAATTAGTCTCCCCTCAATTTGAACTTCTAGACTTGCTAACCCAAAAGTGACACAAATTACCATCATCAAAATTTGGTATCATAAGTCCATGGATTTTTGTAAGAGAGTTGCACTGACATGCTGAACTTTGTCCTTCTCTCTTCTGATCAATCTCTCCAGCCAAAGACTATACTGATTTGTCAACTAGACTTCCTACCAATTTACTTATTCAAATGCTAAATACAAAAATGGGTGATTTAATCTGGTTCATCACAGTGCTTAGCTGCAAGTGTCAATCCTATTACAGGTGAAATCTACAATTCAGTGACAGACAAGGAACAGAGAGGAAGCTACAGGAGCATACAGGGAGGGCTTGTCCGTGGTTCGTCGCCGGCGAAGGAGCGGCGGCGAGGTGAATACGACCACCAAAATGGATTGCCCGGAGGCTACTGGAGCTAGGGGTGGCGGTGTTAGGGCTCGGGCGGCACTAAGGCGGCGCGAGCAAGGCGAGCAGCGGCCGGCCGTGGAGGTGGAAAGGGGCGCCGGTGCCCGGAGGGAGGAGAGGGGAAGGGGAGGCGAGCATGAGCACTAGGGAGGTGCGAGGATGCTCACCGTGTGGTCGGTGGAGGCGGGGGAGCTCTGGAGTGGGCTGGCGACGGGAGCCAGGGGCGTCGCGGGGTGGACCTCCGTGGCGGCGACCCTAGAGAGAAAGAGGGCACAAGTAAGTGATATGGGGAGTTAGGGGAAGGTCTAAGCATGCTCACGACAGAAGGAATCGAGCTCGGGCTCTCCGAATCAATGGCGGCGATGGTGGAGGCGATGTTGGTCGGCCACGGGGAAGAATGAGGTGCGCGGGGCTCTTGTGGCTTCAATCCCAAAATTGACTTGGGAAAAATCTTAGAGGAAGATCGGGGACGCATTCTGACGCGCTCTCTTGGAGGGAAGGAGCTTCGGGCCAGCGGGAATGCTCGGAGGCGGCGCGGCGGCTCGGCTCTTGGCATTCGGATCATGGCTCAATTGGAGCTCAGGAAGAGCTTGTGATGAAGCAGAAGGAGTGGGAGGATTGGAGGGAGGCAAAGAAAGGGTGAGGCGAGCTCGGGCGCTTGGCTTAAATAGGCAAGGGACGGAGCAACCGAGAAGAAGACCTGCGGGCAAGGTGGCGGCAAGCTCGGGTGCGACCACGGGAAGGCCGGGCAAAGCATGGGTAGGAGAAGCTGTGGGCAAGGTCGGCCAAAACCAGGGGCGGTAAGCTGCGCTGGCGAGGAGACGCGCGGGCGCAAGGGCGCGTGTCCCTAGTGCCCAGGCGAGCTGCTGGCGTGAAGGCATGCCGTGGAGGAAGAACCCTGTCGGGTGGGGCCCGTAGGTCAGTGGGAGAGGGAGGAGGTGGCTCGGGTGAGCTGGTCTGGTGGCAACACGGCTCGCCCCGAGGAACAGTGAGGTGAGTTTGAATTTTGTTTATCTGTTTTTTGTAAATTGGCTGAGACGTTTAGGTAATTTTTAGACAAAGCAAAATAGCTCCAAAAAATATGAAATTTTTAGGGGAGACTGAAAATATAGAGAAGATTATTCTGTAAATCTTCTAGGGTTTTTCTTGTAGTACATTTTCTCCTAAAATTATTTTAAGTGCATGTTCTTGATGTTTGACTTTCAAATTTCTACTTTGACTAACTATTTTAAAATAGTAAATTATTTCTAGAAATTGTGAACTTTTGAAGGTGAGTTTATAAGGTGTTATAGAACCTAGGAAAAATACTTCTAGACACTGTTCACATGTTTTGTTTGTATTTTAACTTCAAAATCAAATTTGAACATGCAAAGAAACAAGGAACCAAATAATCTTCAAAAATTTCAGGAAATCCAAACAAGCATATGAGAGGAGATAGATTCTAACTGAAATATTCCCACATTGGAAACTTTTTAGTTTTGCTTAAGTTTCACTTTGAGCCTTTGAATGGAAGGAGTAAAGGATTCTAGGTTTTAAAATCCTAGTCTTTGAAAATCAAGGATTTCAACATAAGGTTTACACCAAAAAGTTTTTAAAAGGCCGAAATTTCACAAATACACATTAGATGCTTAACTAATCCGACTTAAGGATTTTGGGTTGTTACAAGCGCTTTTGCCGAGTGGTACCTCTTTCGTCTGGTCGAAAGGTTTTAGTGCCATCTTTGGCCCCGGGTGCTTGACCTGCATGGTAGGCGGGTTAGATTCCCTGGTCGGAAGCTCATCGACCAGTTCTAAAGATTTCGATCACATGCGTAAGCCATTTTTGGATCACCTCGAACTGTGATGACTCCTTTTGGTCCTAACATTTTTAAACTCCGATATCCATAATGTGTGGCTATCAGGAATTTTGCTAGAGCCGGAAGACCAAGAATCCCATTGTATGCGGTTTCGAAATCCACCACATCGAATGGAATCTTTTCTGTTCGGAAGTTATCAGGCCTTTCGAACATAACTGGTAGGGAAAGCTGTCCTATCGGTTTGGCGGTAGAACCAGAAACTATACCATGAAAGGCATATTTCACGGGTTTTACCTTCAACCTGGGAATCTCCATCTCTTCCAATGCTCCCGTAAATAAAATATTTAAAGAACTACCTCTATCTATTAAGACTCGATTAACTTTACAATTTATTAATGGTAGATTGAACTACGATAGGAAACCTACCTGGTCGAGTCGACGGGATGGGGTAGTCTTCTTTGCTGAAGGAGATTACAGTTTTCGACCATTTGGAAGGCTTGACGGTGATCAGAGACTCGGCAAGGTTGACCTCGCGCTCCACGGCCTTCAGGGACGTCTTGATTCGTATGAGGAGGATCCGCCAAAGATCATGTCCACAGTATGCTGAGGCTCCTGGTACTCCATTTGTTTGTTGCCATCTTTATCCTTCTTGGCACTAGGTTCCCCAAGTTCCGTCATGGAGGGAAGAAGTCCTTTACCTAAGTAGTAATCCTCCAATTTCCTTTGCCAGGTTCGGCAAGTGCGCAGATCATGCCCTGCCGCCTGGGTGAAATGGACACCACTTCTTATTTTTCTTGTATTCATTGTTCGGAGCCTTAGTCTTGTTTCGACTAGCGAAGTCTTTCTTGCCCCTGGTAATTTTTTTAGGAATCGCAAGGACTTCCTTGTTGTCGGGCTTACGATTCATTTTAGCCTTGAGAGACTTTTTGTTCTTCTCATTTTTCTCTAGAGCTTTAGAGGATTTTTATCTTTTCAATCAATGGCTTCATACCACTCTACCGCTTCACTGGCGGTTGCATATTTATCTGCCATGTCAAAAATTTTGACGGTTGTTCATGAGGGATTTATTGCAATATCTACCGTAAACCGGTAATTCCTTAGCCCTGCTTTAAAAGCCTGGATGACAGAAGGCTCTGCAATCTTAGGGATAGAGTTTTGAACCTGACTGGATCTTTTGATGTATTATCGAAGAGTTTTATTGGTTTTCTGCTTCACTCGATGAAGATCATCCTCCTACCCGGGGCGGTCGTACGTCCCTTGAAAGTTGGCGATCAGAGTATCACAGAGCTGCTACCAAGTGTAGATAGATCCAACCGGTAAGTTAAGCAATTATGACCAAGCAGATCCTTCAAGGACTGTGGGCAAATAATTTGCCATTATGTTGTCATTACCACCAGTAGCCTTGATGGCGGTAGAATATATCTAAATAAATTCCAATGGGTTTTGAGTCCCATTGAACTTCTCTATGTTGGCTGGTCGAAACCTGTCCAACCAACGAACAGCTTGGAGTCCTATCGAGAATGCTCGACGGCCTTGAAACCTGTCCAACCAATGAACAGCTTGGAGTCCTGCCGAGAATGCTCGACAGCCCGTAATGGAGTCATGGTGCCTTCTCTGAAAAGGAGCCGGGTTATAATCAGTTGGAGATCGATTCTGTGGATTTGCAACCTGGGATCCGGTGCTCCAATTCTGTCGTGGACACTATGATGACGTCTTTGACCACCCACTTGATTCAGATGATGACGGAGGTCACCAGAATCAAGTGGTCCTTCCTCTTGACAAGGAGGAGTGGCTTCTGTAAAGAGCTGCCTTCCCTTGTGATTCCCTGGTCGGAATCTACGAGGGGGTCTGAGTGTCAGTCGATCCTCCATTTGTTCATGTTGTCCACGCCTGAGGGAGGAGCGCTAGGATGAAGTCATCGTGTGACTTTGCGAGCTCCTTCGCTCCTGGTACATTTTTGTGCGCTACATGGTTTGCTGGATGATTTCTGACACCTGACCTGTAAGTTGAGCATAACCTAGGGTTCCTGCCAGAACAGGATCTAGATTATTCAAAATATCCCGAACTCGTTGCAGGTTTTGTATTGTTACCGAAGGCCTGAGAGGGTTTCTGTTGATCTGATGACTTGAACTTCCCCCGACCTCCTGGTTGGTTCCGTTTGACCCGCTATGCGAGGTGGGGCAGAACCAGGTGAATTAACTGATGGATGTCCATCAGTTCTGTTACCTCCAACATTTGGTGCTTGAGGGCCCGTACCATTTCTACCAACAGGTGGTGGTGAGGCAAATTGTGTAGGACCGTACATGGTATTTTTATCCGTCTCCGATCGCATTGACCTCGTTCCTCCAGCAGTGATCTTTCGACGAGCTTCCATCGTAACTAATGGAGAGCCTTCTAGTGCTTCTGCATGGAGTTTCCATGATGGAGAATGGTCCGAGATTAGTACCTCCTGAGGTCTGTGGGATGGACTCAGCCTAATCCGGCGGATTGCTGATTGTATGCTGGGCCTTATCATTCTCGCTTGGCCTACAACTAGTGGGAGTTTCATCGGCACCGTTACCAGATGTCGATTGGCCCCTTGAATAGCTAGAAGCCATTGGTGAGTACCTATCAGCCATGATCGTATCGAGAGGACCTTGATCCTCGAGTTGCGATGCTAAGCTTTTGTCACCCTTCTTGCCGGTCGGAAGGACCGGGCTTGTAGAGGTCCTTGGATGTTCCGAACTGGTCGGAACAGTTGGTTCCTCTGAAAATGCCACTAGTGGCGTGTCTTCCTCCATTTGGTCGATTTCACCGACCTCTGCGATCGGTGAACCGGCGAAGGAGGAGGATGATGCATTGCGTCATGTTCCATGGCGCGAATGCATGCGTCCATGTCGAGGTTGGAGTAGTCCGCCAGGTCGAACCAGTTTTCCTCATCCCAAGTCCCGGGCATAGCCGCATGAGCGATGCTAAGAAGGAATGGATGAGAAATGCTCGAGCGAAGTAATCTTCAAGAATTGAACGCCTTCTTCCCCACGGACAGCGCCAGCTGTCGACGATCGAGTCGCAGATCTTACAAAATAAATGAAGGAAAGTAGCGAAGAATTTTTTGGAGAGAATGGGACTGGTCTTTATTGATATGAATTGGCTATTATAGGGGGTGCCTAAGACCAGGCAGTAGACTAATCCTAATTACACTAAGCAGAATGCCTGCTATGCTTCAATCTTGATGGAATGTGAATGAGTTTCTTGATCTCTTGAAAGGGATCTGATCTCCTCTCTTCCGCCATCTCTGTCCTTCTTTAAGTAGTTGGTGAAGCGGTGGCAGTTACTCCCGGAAAAGATGCTTGTTGGAAGCGTTGCGACTGGTCGGAGCGAGGTGGAAGTTGATGAAGTATCAACCGTTTCACGGTTGAGTATCTGTGAGATACTTAACCGTGTGGTAGTTATGTCAGTGTCTTAAGATCGTGAGACATCGCATGGTATGGAGAATGTAACATGTGTTCCATTCTTCACAAGGTACAGAATATACCTGGAGTTATATCCAGATGTCAGTTTATTACTTTTACGAGCAGTTCCCTGTTCGGGGGACTAGGTACGAAACCTCTTCCTACCAGGGTACCCACAATGTAACCACTGGAATCCTTACGACCATGGAGGTTGTTAGCCTTAGGGGTTACGATCATGAAGACATATGGTCTTTTATGTATTAAAAATAACACATAGAGGTTTTAATCCTCGTCACCTGTGGTTTGAAGTTCTTTTGTCTTGTATTATATCAACTTTGGGCTTGGATGCTCGTGTCAGGTTAAAACAGGTTGATAAGCCTTAATCTTGTATAATAAAAGTCTGGTTTTTATTGTGATCAAAAGCTTGCTTGAGATGCAACTTACTTCGCAACTGCACATTCTAGGCGGTTGTGAAGGGTTTAACGGTCCTGAAAATCGGGGCTGTTACAAGTGGCATCAGAGCTTAGCCTCACCGTAGGTTTAGACCTTATGTTGGTTTTAGGAAATGAAGACCTTCAAAAATCTTAACTTAAAAAAAATTATAAAAGAAATTCTGAAAATAAAAATATAAGTATTATTGTTGTATTTTCCCCTCTATTGTTACCTTATCTAAACTTAGATTTGTAAAATATTGATTTGATTTTAAAAAGATTTATCTCTCTCTCTCTCTCTCTCTCTCTCTCTCAACTAATTTTCAAACATTTCTTCAGAAGTTGTAGTAGTGTTTAGAGAAGGCTAGAGTAGTGTTATATAGAGTAAACCCTAAGTAGACGATCTTTTGATTGTAACACAAGTTTTATTATGTACTCTAAGTAGTATGTATACAACTAGTATAAATAAATAAAGGAATTATGTTATTTATTGATAATTTATTTTTCTATCAATATATGTATACCATCCTTGTCAAAATGCAATTCCTTCTTTTTGTCTTAAACCTTATCTCAATCTTTCTCAACTTAACTTCAATCTAGATCTCACTTACCTCTCTATATTTGGTCAAAACCACTACAGAATTACATTCCCAAGATATCTGAAATGAGAACAAGAAATAATACCAACAATGAGGCCGATACAGCAGAACATCGGCCAAGCATGGCAGAAGTGATGCCCATGATGGAAAGAAATAGATATCAGGCAGAGCAAAATCAAACCAGAATGATGGAGCAACACACTAGACTTCTAAAACAGATAGCAACCAGATCACCAGCACCATCAGGACCCTATCCGGGAACAACAAGTGGAGGAATCACCATAGGATCAAGATGGGCAGACTTTCAAAAAACAAGACCACCAACTTTCACAGTCGCACCAGAACCACTAGCAACAGATGATTGGATAAGAGACATGGAAAGAAAATTAGATACCATACAATGTACTGATCAAGAGAAGACTCTTTTTACTTCACATCAACTACAAGGACAAGCTGCAGTATAGTGGATGAATCACGAAGCACTCCACCCTGGAAGAGATATACCATGGCAAGAATTCAAGGATGTATTTCATAAAGTACATGTTCCCACAAGCATGCTTGCCTCCAAACGCTGAGAGTTTCTTGCTCTTCGAGAAAGAGGAAGTACTGTAATAGAGTATCTACATCAATTCATCTACCTGGCACGATATGCACCAAATGAGGTTGATACTGAAGAGAAAAGGATGGAGAAATTTTCTGAAGGATTACAGAAGTCACTGAAATTTCATATTTTAGCCCTTGATTTCAAAGACCTATTAGCTATGGTAAACAAACTACTGATATCAGAAGAAGCCAGAAGAAAATTACAAGACATCAGAAAAAGAAGAGCAATGCATATGATACCTTCACCAAGTATACCCAAAAGCAAAATGATGACAGCACCGCCAGTACAACTTCAGCAAAGACCACCTATCAATCCAATTCCAAGACCACAATACAACATAAACCAACCAGCCACAATTCAGTGTTACACATGTGGAGAAATCAGCATCAAAGGGAATGTCCACAGAAATCAATAAACTGCTATCACTGTGGACAACCGGGTCATTTCAAGTCTCAATGCTCAATGAAAAATATGTTAGCAGAAGCGGCCAAAGCTCAAGTGAAAAATCAATCGCAAATCAACAGGACTCCGCCAACTATACAAGCTACCAAAGGAGGTATGCTACGACCTAGAGAACAGCCAAAATTTCAACAACTAGGACAAAGTTCAGGAGAATGAAGACCAACAACAGAACCAATTCAGGGCAAAATCAATTATGTTACTACCAATGAAGCCGTGGAAGCCACAAATACTATTGTGGTATGTTTTTACTTCGTGCAAGATCGCTAATGGTTTTAATTAATCCAGGAGCCACCTTTTCAGTTTCGGTGACAGAATATTACAACATAAAAGCAGCATGGAAAAAAGGAATCGAAAATGTTGCGTGATTCTCCAATCTGTCCCGTGGCTTTGAGTGAATCTCAGGGTCGAGATTCTTTTTAAGGAGGTAGGTTGAAACAACCCAAAAATTGCCAAATTTCAAAAGTTTTCAAATTTTCGGCCTGTTTTCATATTTATTTCCCAATTTGGTAATTCTCAACCTCTTTCCGCTTTCCCTTTCCGACCTTTCCATTTTCTCCTCCCGGTGGCGCCTTCTTCCCCGTGCGCTACCCCCTTCTTCCCCAATGCGCCACCGCCGCAAGCCTCGATCCTTCGGTGCCACCTCCGTCAGCCGCCACCTCGCCACGCCCAACACCTTCCACCGTATTCACTGCGCCACCCCAGCCCACCACCCTTTCACCTCCAGCGCTGGTGAATCGTGCTAATTTACGTCGCCACCTCCCTCTTCCTCTCCGGCGACCTGAGGTGAAATTCGTCGCTCCCTCTCCTCCCCTCCCCTCCCACCTCCAGCAACGGCTTGACCTCACCGCATCCAACCTTTTCCCCAACCTCCCCCACTCTTTTACCCACTGGAGCACCGCCGCACCGCTGCCCTGTCTCGGCCGTGCGCCGTGGCCACCGCCGCCGCCCCACCTCCGCACCTCCCCTGCTCCTCAAAACCCCAAAATGAGATCCTCATACCTCAGTGGTGCTTCCACACCCTCCCTCGCCGTTGCCGGAGTCGTCGCTGCCGCTGGCTCGTGCAAAGCCGAGCGTGCTCTGGCCTTCGGCTGAGCGCAGCTCAAGGCTGCCCAAGCGTTGGGCCTTTTAAGGCCTACCCTTTTTGGGCCGTGGGCCACCACAGTAATTGGGTTCAGCCCATTGCTATTTCAAACCCAAAACCAAAATAGCCCTTTACTGTTCATTCTTAGGAACAGTAAAATTCAATTACTATTCACAACCAAAACAGTAAACATGATTAATGTTCAGTAACTAAAAACAGTGGAGCTAATTACTGTTCATAACCGATTTTGCTCTCATGAATAGTAAAAAAAGTACTATTCATCATCCTACACTTTTTCGCCCCAAAACCCTAATTTGACATCTTATACTCATTTCGAGCTCGTGAGTCCAACTCTCAATTCCGTGCAGCCAATTTAAACACTAAATAAATCTCCACCACCCCACACCACCTTTCTTTGCAATTCTTTTTTAATCTATTTACTTGCATGTTGTTCCCAGCTCATTCCTTGTCAGCTGGATTTTATTCGAATTATCTTATTTGTTTTCGCGTTAGGTCACGACTTTGACGACTAGACTCCAGAAGATGCCGGATAAGACCAGTATCTAGAATAATTTGTGCAAGGAGGCAAGTCGCATTCCTTGATCATTTTGAGCCGATATTTCAAGTATTTATATTATTGCTTTCATTAATGTATTTGGGCCAATTACTTTAAATATTGAAATAATACTTTTGAATGCCATGATAAATAGATAAATCCTATTACCCCACATACAAACCCACCTAGATCTTGTAGACTATATTCATCTTGACAAGTTCACATAAAATGATATCTATATAAATAGCTTTATCACACAATGTATTTATAAATCTTGAAAAGCAGTATTGGCTATTCGCCAATGGTTTTGGAGGAGAGTTGAGGGTTGAGACCACGAAGTTGGACAATGCAATAGACTTGGTAAAAGTGAGTCAAATGTGAGATCAAGCAGGTAGACAGCCACGAGTTGGTGTTGGTCTATTTCCTCACTAGAGACAAGTAAGGATAAGAACCTTATGCCAAAGTAACAGAGACAGAAAACCGCTCAACCATAGGTGTGGTCATTCCTCCCTGGCTTAGTACACTGCTCTTTCGATTGAATATCTACAGGATATTAACTGCTCTTGTGTGATAGAACAGAAGGAATTAGGGTGGGACAGGAGTGGGCCTGTAGGGGACACTCACTGGTCTACACCACAGTATAGACCCCTCAGCCTCGGAGTACGCATTCCACTATTGGTCGGTGGTCTCCTGAGGGCTGTATGGATTAAGACCTACCGGGTAAAAACTAAAAAGGTTGTGCAGTGAAAAGACTTTGTCTCAGCTCAGTCGCACGTTAACGTGTTGCGTGTATATGTTCTGACAGTACGAGCTTATGGTATCTTATGGGTAAAGTTGGGCAACTCTGCAGAGTGTATAATTAAAGATATTCGAATACGTCGTAATTTCGGTTAATGAAGCTGTGTTCATGGGTGATTTCAGTACATGAGGCATACTTATAATTTTTGATATTTTAAGTTGGTAATTGCAGTTGTTGAGAAACCCCTAATGTTACTATTTATTATTGATTTATTGTTTTAAAGATAAACTATTTTAAATGCAAAATGCATCCACATATGCCAGTTATGGTAAAAATCCTAACCGATCCATTGAACTCCTATCATGTAATTATTTAGCGTCTCCATATGGCTTGTTGAGTACGGTAGTAGTACTTATTCTTGTAATATCTGTAAATCATCTAAAAAGGAAACCTAGGAAAATACAAATGATCCTTATGAGCAGGATTTTGGTGGACCCCAGAAGGCAAAGACTACTGTTATTAGGTCTCGACTGCAATCAATCGTGCTTGTGGTTTGAAGTTCTTTTGTCTTGTATTATATCAACTTTGGGCTTGGATACTTGTGCCAGGTTAAAAACAAGTTGATAAGTCTTAATCTTGTATGATAAAAGTCTGATTTTTTTTGTGATCAAAAGCTTGCTTGAGATGCAACTTACTTTGTAACTGCATATCCTAGACGGTTATAAAGGGTTTAGCGGTCCTGAAAATCAGAGCCATTACAACAACCGCCCTTAAGAATGGTACACAATTTGTCACATCCGCTAGACAGGGGGTGGATCGAGCCAAATAAACTCTTAACGTACGCATGCTCCTCTAATCTATTAGAAATGGAATTCAGCCATCCATGCCATCTGAATAACACTTAAGGCCTGTTTGGAAAAGGGAATTTGGATGCAAATCCTTATGACTAAGGTTTATTTTACGATGCTATACTAGTCGGGTAAAAAAATAATTCCTGATTGCACCCATGCTTGCGACCAATTTGGATTGGGATCTTCTCCATTGAAGTATTCAATGCAGAGGCATTAGAAGTGATTTTTACCGTTCGATCAAAGATCGGGATCAATAGCTATAATGTTTTTTGCTACAGTAAATATTTCTCTGCTGCTACAGTTTTGCTACATTACAATACTGTTTACAGAGTGAACCTCTATAGTAATACAGAGGATCCGGATCGGATCAATTTCCCTATCAATGTGATTTCAAAGAATAAAATCACAATCAATGGGCTAGGTATTATTTGTAGTGTCATCAAAAACCGGAATATGGTCGTCTGACGGGCAAGGTATTGTCAAACGATTAATCGGAATACGGAAGATTAATTGGGATTATGTGGGCAATTTGACGTTCTGCTTATATAAGTATGTATGTGATGATAATACTAGCCCTAAAGTATTTAAACATATAATATTGCTAGAATTACTAGACATATATGTACCACACTCCAGTTATGACATGACTTCATTATGGAAATTCAAGTTTGTAGCTAGCCTAGTTCTTCTTCAAGTAGGAAACTCGACAACAATAAAGTACCGATGTAAAATCATAAAATTGTTGTGACGAAATAATGCAAGTACCTAATTTATTTAACTTTCTCGTTAAGGTACCAGAATCATCAAAGAAAACCCGCTATTAAGATACAAGAAAGTAAATTACTCAAGGACGTAGTTTGCATTTGCTTGGAATAAAGACTCGTACCAGCAGATTCAAGCAAAAGAAGTTGTCGATTTCATCATCTTCTTTAGAGAAAAACTTCAAATCTACATATCTTACTATTTGATGAAGAATGAATTCTAAATTGCAGTGACAAGAAGGCTAAGAGTCCGCTGAAGGCAACACAAGTGTTATCAGTACATGTGTTCCCTTTTGGACTGCTATATTGGGCCACTGGACATATGAGCTAATGGGTTGATATGGCTAATTAAACGGATTATGCGACCAATTAGTCGGAAACGACTGATTAATCGGTTTACGCGACTGATTAAGCCGTCCCAAGCATTAATAGCACTCCGTATCAGCTAGTCATGACAGTTTGCTCGCTGATTCCATTTAGTCGACCGAATAATCGACCATTTTGACCAATTTCCACAACACTGGTAACGATTACATCGAAGGTATGACAATTTTTGTTTGACGGCATTACATAGTAGAATCACGATTCTAATAAATTTTTAAAACCATACATTTTTTCATATAAAAATTGAATTATATTTTCAAATATGCAAGTCTATAATATAATTTTCTAATTCGTTAAATTTAATTTTGTAAATTTGGTTACACTCATTCGTGTTGCATCCCATTTAGCTTGTTTTTCTAACCTTATGTAATTATTTTTAATAAATTAATCATTTAAAAGTCCAATATGTTAATACAAATTATTTTTCCTCGTAGAACAACATGCAAAGAGCAAAACACACAGCAAATTAAACTATTATAAGTTATAACTTAAATTAGCAATGGTTAGTATCAAATTTTATACATTGATATTGTTTCTATTATTAGTTAAAACTATTATTAGTTAAAACTTAATTAGCACCATTTATGTCATATGTGTTCTTGACAGGGGTTTAGCTTTCCAACACACAGTAAACACATTTGTTAAAGAACACGGCAAACACTTGCAGGAGAGGTCACATTACGACAAAACTAGCCCCAACGGACATGCAAATTTCCAAATATTGAAATTAGGCTTGGACTGAAATGCAGCTTCACTTCCCAATTCCCATACAGGAACTACAAGCTTTACACCCAACTGCCGTCTGTTCAAAGACACAGAGAGCACTCCAGAAACAGAGTTAAAGGACAACAATATGCACAAACAAAACAGAGTGCATTTTTCTGGAATTAGTAGCATTCACTGATCTGATACCAGCGACCCAAAATACAATCATGCTAACATGATGTATAGATGAGGAGGAAAACAAGCAGTTCGTGACGGCAAATGATTGCGCACTTGAGCTCAACGTTTCCTCTTGTGCGTCCTCCACTGTTTCAGTATGAACTGGACGACTTCCTTCAGTGTCGCTTTCCTTCCCTCCTTGTAGTTCCACAGCTCAGCAATTGGATACCTGCCGCTAGGGTTGTATTCATTAATCTCAAGCAGCGCTGTCGTCACCAAGGTATAGATTTCTCCGCCGAGCTCTTCTTTTAATTCTATAAGTTTTGCATCATCCACCCTGATTACCTCCTACATGTGAACAATCACCATTAGATAGCATATAAGCTTACATTAGAATCCTCCATGAATTGGAAAACTATAAATATAATTCATTTCTTTAACAAATGAAGCAGGCAAAATCTATGAGCACTGTCACTAGATATGTTGGGCTACTAGAAACTCAAAAAAGATTCTCAGCTACAAGAGCTAGTAAAGTATGTAGAAACAATAGTCATCGATATAGATTTATACCGTCTCTTTTCCATTAACCATGACAACCTTGAAAGGGTGCCATTCTGGGTTTTTAATTTCAGCTTCCCACTTTGAACAAAGAAGAGCAGCCGTAACTTCTGTATTGTCTTCGGATGATCTTTGCTTGAAAGCATTTGAAAATGCTTTTGGATCAAGCTCGCCCATTCTCTTGATGCCTATGTGTGCTCGGGCACCTTGATGCTCAAGCAAGCCCTGCAGCGTCAACAATATATCAAAAGAAGAATGATCCTGAAATGTCATTAACACATATATAGATCATTGGAACAACACAACTAAGTGAACGCTGAATTTTCTCTGAGTAAATACTAAACAATTTATCAACATAAAAGGTACATACACTTATTAGCACTTTCCGAATATCTTGCAGCTCATCGTTGCTTTTTCGTTCCTTGATAACTATAATTTGGTTGAATGACTCCATCAAATCCATTTCATCCATCTTTTCTTGCAGCTGCTTGGTCAGTTCATCAATTTTCCTCTTTGATACTGAATGTTCATCATCTGACTTACACTTCATCATGTTCAATTTGACCTTCATCTGTTTTATTTCTAATTCCAGTTTCTGTAGGGTATCCGACTGCTGTTCTACCTTGGCAGTGTTGTTTGATACACCTTCAACCTTGGAAGTGTTGTTTGAGACACCTTGTTTTTTGATCTGCTGCTTTCGTGCAGTTAGACTTATACAGAAATTGTGTTATTCGAAAACAAATGAATAATACAACATAAAGGGGATAGAGAATCATGTTAGTTCAATGAGTGGTTTTACCACATAATGCATGCACCCAGATGCACTATCCTCACTGTTGAAATGTTCCGAGATTTGTGCAATATTTGGAGAGGGAATCAAATACTTATTTCTATACGTATTGTACACCGGTCTCTCTCTCTTATTATCTCCCCCACCGGTCTCTCTCTCCTCATTCTCTCCCTCCTCTCTCGCTTCCATGGTTTTTAAGGCGTTGCCTAAGTGTCGCTTAAGCGATGCTTAGGCGGTAAGGCGCAGCCGATGTCGTAAGGCGTCACCCCCGCCTTGCTGCCTCCTCCCCACGGTTCCTCATCGTGCGGCTCCTCCCGGCTCCCCGTCGCCGTCGCGTAGCTCCTCGACGCCTCCTTCCCGGCGCTGAGGGAGGAGGCGGCGCGGGCAAAGGGGCGCGGAGGGAAGGGGAGAGCCGGAGAGGAAGAGGAAGAGGGGGAAGGGAGGCGGCGCGACGCAGGTCGACACTGCCGCTGAGGGAAGACCGGAGGAGGCGGCGTAGCCCGGCGCTGAGGGAGGACTAAGGAGGCGGCGCGGGCGAACGGGCGTGGAGGGAGGCGGTGCAGGCCGACACTGAGGGAGGACCGGAGGAGGCGGCACAGCCCGGCGCTGAGGAGGCGACGCGAGCGAAGAGGCGTGGAGAGAGGCGGTGCAGGCGAAGATGCGTGGAGGGAGGCGGGCAAAGAAGACGAAGCGCAAGCGCAGGCGAAGTGGCAAGTGGCATCGAGCTCTCGGCCGGGCGGGGGGAAAAAGAGGAGGCGAGGGCAGGCGGGCAGGCAGGGTAGTGCGCCGGGCAAGCGGAGTAGGCTGGTTAGGCCGGGATCTTCTGTGGCTTTCCAACTGCTGTCAGATCTTCTGCGGCCTTCCAGTCTGCTGCTCTGCACTGCCGCGTTAGGATGTCTAAGGCCTCGCCTCGCCTTACCGCCTTAACAACCATGCTCTCTTCCTCTCTTCACCGGCCACCCTGGTCTCACGGATAACAACGACAACCCCAGCGTCGTTGTCACCTTCCTCTTCAGCCGTCCATGCGCAAGGCGCCGCCGACCCCGAGGCACCCCGGCCCCGGCCCTAGCGCCATCGTCGTCTTCCTCCCCGGCTTGCCCCGGCGCGATGCTGCCTTCACCATGCCAAGCTTCGAACCATGCGCCACGCGTGCCTCCGATTTCTTTCCCCCCATTTCTTTATTTCTTGATTTGGATGACGAACATGACTTTCTTGATTTGGATGATAAACATGATCAAGAACTAAGGCGATTTCTTTTTACCCCATTTCTTATTTCTTGATTTGGATGATGAACATGATCAAGAACCCAAAAAATATTAACCAGAAATCCTCCCTCCTTTTCTTTCCTTCCGTTTCCTCATATTCAAAAATGCGTCCGAGAAAATTAACCGAAATCCTCCCTCCGAATCTTGAAAAATGAAATCGATTTTTTTGTTCATGCAATTTCTTGAATTTTGTTGGGTTTTGCAATTTCTTATCCAAATTCCTGAATCCAAAAAAATGTGTGAGCAGAGATGGATCCAATCCGAGAGAGAGTTGAGAGAGAAGAGAAGTGAGTGAGTCGGTGGAGAGAGAGGTGAGAGAGAAGAGAGTAGAGATAGATGTATTTGACTCATCACAAAAAAATTTGGACTGTATTTTCTCTACCCATGTGCACCAATCTCAAAGCAAATGTGTGATGTGGATAGTACATGTGGTTGCATGTATATGTGGTTTTGATTTTTCGTAGTTCAACTTACTTTTTTCTCTCCGCAGTTTCCATATGGTAAGATTTCATAGAAACTACGATATAAAAAAAACTAACACATGATACCAAACAATGAGGACGAAGACACAGACCTCGTCTTCTTCCACAAGCTCGTTTGCTGAAGTGATTCCACATGTTTGAAACTCTTTGCTTCCTTTTTCCTTAACCCCTGCCTTGCTTCCTGTCAATTTGGTGCTCTCAGTTGGTTCCTTCCATTTTTTGTAGGCTGACCTAGGAGCATCTCCTTTGCGACCAAAACATTTTCCCTTTCTTTGAGGTACTTGCACTAAAGCTCTTTTTCTTACTTGATGTTGCATTTCATAGCTTGCCGGGTTGTCATTATATGAGGAATCATAATGCTCATGTCTAACCCATCTTCTATCTTCCATGAGATGCGAGCTTCCTTGTCCAAAGTCACCTATGCCATCATATCCTCTGCTCATGAGACTTAAATATCCATTTCTTGCTCTTCCACCATGCCAACCACCTCGATCGTCATACTCCACATAATCATCATACCTCAAATAATCCTCATTATCCACATATTCAACCAAAGGGCATACCCACTTAGCATATCCAGGTTGGTAGCAACCCCTAGTATCTCCTCTTTCTTGTGGACTTCCCCTGCCATAGGCTTTTTGTCTCATATACCCATGATTGTCTGAATACATTGTCTCTACATCATCGCCCACGAGAGAAACACATTAGTAACAGCACGATCATATGGTAAATTTTTTGAAGTGTTTGCCTCTTGTTTTGGTTTCAGCTTGTAAGGCCATACATTCCTAGGGATGACTATTAGGTGACTTCAGTCTGCTTGGGGAAATTTTTGTGCAAAACTATAATTTTGGTTTTAAAATTTAAAAATCAAACCAACTGAATTCATATTTGCAACCTAAATAAACTGACTGCACAAAAATCATTAAGCTTGGTGGGTTAATTCAATTGTGTAGCAGTATAACAGCAAAATCATTACTCCTGCATCAAAAACAGTAAACGGAATTAAAGGGAAGCAAATTGTAACAAGGTATGCAAAAAGAAAAATCATAATCAATTGGATTATCACGGAAGTTTACATGAATTGGCACCATTCAAAGCATTAAAGATAAACAAAACAACTTCCCCAATGAGGATGATCTTGCAAGTTGAATATGGACATCATGAACACAAAAATAGTTGACTACCATACCCAAACTGCAATCGGAATAGCAGATTAGTAAGACAAAAAAAAACACAAAAAAATCGAATCTTTGGTGATTAGGTAAAGAGAAAAGAGATAACTTTATGTTTTAGATGATGCATTTGGTGATTACGTTATGTTCTTGGCATATATCACAACAAGTTAGATTCTTTTGAAGAGAAATTGAAGAGACCAATATGAGAGCAAAAGAAAGAACAAAGAAAACAAGGTAGATGACAAAATGAAGAAGTCAATGCATTCAGTTTCTTATAATGCCAGAATTATGTTTGACAAGTTTAGGGCTTGGAACACATTGGTCAATCTCATCCTTTTGATCACAGTCCAAAGGTTGTATATGCAACGAGTATGGAATGCTGGATAGATTGGTGATTCCGGTCATTTCGTTTTTGGCACCTTGGTGGCTCTAAATCCAACAAACTGGTCACTAAACTAAGTATTTTTTTTCCTAACAGAAATAGAACGATGTAAATAACCATCCAAACATGGAAATCTCAGTTACCTCAGCTCGATTTGCCATTATCACAGTTTCTTTGCTCCACCCCTATATATCTCCACTTTTCTCATTCTCAAAATTTCACTATCTTGTAATCTGTTCTTTATGTTCCTAAATATTTTCTCGGCTGTTTTGGTTTCACTTGTTCCTTTTTGCTTCAACTTCTGCTTCTGCTTCAGTCCCTCTTATCTTTGCCATCTCTCCATTTTTTTTTCTCAGCTAAGTTTATGCCCTTTTTCCTCTCAAGAAACGCTATTTTCTCCCTCAGCTACGTTTATGCTCTATCTCTCTAAATAAACTCTATTTTTCATGTTTTTAATTTTCTCTCATAATCGACCCCTATTACTTGAATCTTCCAAAAAAATTCTCACAACTCACTCTCGAATTTACAATATTCCAGCACATTACTCCAATGCTCAGGATCAATTCCACTCCATTCAAAATGTCACCGAACCAAGAAATCCCAAAAAGCGTAAAGGGAAAGAGCAAACGAAACAATCCCAAATCTTTACAATCCAAAGCTACAGCCTAAATCGGCAAATCTAGGAAATAGGTCTCCAATCTTGATCCAAAGAACAAACACATGCACAGAAATCATCCGATAAAACAAGAGAGACCAAAACAAACAAAATGGAACCATTCTTGAATAACGGAAGCAAGCCAAAGATATGGGTCCCAAAATGCAGTTCTCTTTTTGAAAGGAATTACATGTAATGCTAAGAACAGAAAGTCTACAAATCAATATAGAGCATAGATCAAAGCGGAGAAGTGGAGGAAACCTAGATTACATGCAGCATATAAGCAGAGCAGGATTTTGTCTCCTTCCTGCTTTTCAGCCAGAGAAGCAAAGAGGCTTCCAGCGGAGTACCTGGAGTTGGGGCGTGGGTAAGGCGGTGGAGGCTTCCAGTCGAGGGCAAGGTCCGTTTATGGATTTTTTTAAAAAAATAATGTCATTTTACTAAAGAATTAAAAAAACAAATAGTCGACGGTAGGGGTGGAAACGAGCCGAGCCAAACCGGTTCGAGCCAGACTCGCACAAGCTCGGATGAACAGTGAGCTCGGCTCAGCTCGACTCGATTCAGGAACGAGCTAGAAGGAAGGCTTGGCTCGGCTCGAAACAAGGCTCGGCTCGGCTCGGTCGAGCGGGCTCGCGAGCCAGGCAGCAGTGACTGCAACGGGCGGGTGGGCGGCCGCAGCGGGGTCGGAGGGCAGGAGGGAGGGGTCGTCACGAGCGAAGAGGTGGGGTCGAAGGTATGCTCTCGTTGCGGCGGGCCGGCGGCAGACCACAACGGGCGACCGGCACAGCAGCACCCGACCGACGGAGCAAGCAGCGGGGAAGAGGATGAACCGACGAAAAAAGAAGAAACGAAGAAAGAAGCGGAGGTCTCGAGAGGAAGACACTAGAGCAAGCAGCGGGGAAGAGGATGTCTACGGCCGCAGCTTTCCATCGCACGAAGCACAACAGCTGCGATAAGAAGCAACAACCAGGGGAGGGGGAGGCGCGTGCCGACTTCCTCCGCACGCTCGCCGACCGTGACTCCGCGAGCTCGAGCACCTCCTCTCGTCCGCCTCCAGTAAGCCCTCCACCACGCTTGCCTCTCCGCCACCACCGCCAGTCGCCGCGGGGGCGCCCATCGCCGAGCTCGAGTTCGTGCGCAAGATCACCGAAGGGTGCTCGAGCCTCGAGTGCTGGTTCCTGTCGGGGAAGAGCGTGAAGTAGAGGAGGTCACCGGATGCGAGTCCGAGGCGGGGAGGGTAGCAGAGGGGTTGGGGGAGATGAGTTCCTCGGAGCGGCGGAGAGCTTGGCGGCGAGGAAGGGGCGACGGCGTGAAGGATCGGAGGGGGGAGGACGGGATGGGCGAGTGGCAGCGGCGGGCCGAAGGGGGGACTGGGAGCCAGAGGACGGGGTGGCCGGGTGAGTTGGAGTCGGGCGGCAGAGGGAGGCAAGGATTTGTGGGATTTGGCATTTGGGGAATTGGGGTAGTCGGAACGGGAGGTAGAGGGAGGCAAAGCGGCAAGCAAGGATGAATCGCGAGCGGCTCGAGCTCAGCTCGAAAAAAACGCGAGCCAAAAGGTAGGCTTGGCTTGGCTTGGAAATTCATGAGCCGAGCCCGAGCTGAGCCGAGCTTGATTCAAGCCGAGTTGGCTCACGAGCCTCGAGCTATTTTTTTAGCCCTAGTCGATGGGCCACTATAGTTGTTAGAACAATACCGAGAGGTTTAAGTCGCCAATTCAATTGGCGACAAGCATCTATCGCCAATTGAAATGCCGTGTCGCCAATTGAACGGGCGACAGGAGTCTGTCGCCAATTGAACTAGCGACAGGATCTGAGATTTTTTTGAAAAAATGAAAGTAACGGCAAACATAAGTTATACATTATAGTTCGACGCACAACATAATAAGAAACAGAAATAGAAAATAATAAAAAACAATATTCGTAGTAGTATATAGGTTACACATCGGACAACACAACTAAATAGGACAGACATCGTCACATAGTTTGTCAACAAATCATAATGATATTACAAAATATTCAGCATAACATATGTTAACAAGATAAACCATTCTCGTGACAGAGACCTCAACGTCCGCCATGTTGACCTCTACGATGCCCGCCTCGAGTGGAAAGGTCGAATGAGGTCCCCGCGGCACCGTTTGGATTGCCGACCTCTTCTTCATCCTGTGCATTTCTCGCAGGGCAATTCTTGAAGGTATACCCTGACTCCCTACAAATAGAGCACTTCTTTGTACGACGTTTCTGCCGCCGACTAACCTTTCCCTTAAGCCTAGCAATGTCCGCGGTCAAGATCAGTTGCTCCCAGGTAGGATAGTTGGTGAAATGGCCAACCATGTCGTAACCATGCAGTTATGCATTCCAGATTTGCATCACCTCTTTCTTGCTGAAATATTCAAAAAGGTATTGGTCAGGATGTTGCGTCACCATCGAACATGCAGGCATCACATGTGAGCATAACCTATGCAGAAGAAGTAACTTGTTGCAAGTATATATGTAACTAGCGTGACGTAGTTGCACTCGTGGATGATCCTTTCGCGATTCATCCCACGACGTCCTTTCTCCTTGTAAAATACCTCGAAACGAAGCTCGTTTGTGCCCATCTTGAATGTCCGGTCATCTCACCCTTCTTACTATTCTCCTCCATGTATTTGATGATCATGACGGAGTACAGTACTCTGTTATTTACCATGGAGAACGAGGTGTTGTTACTTTGGTCAACAAAATAATTTGTGGTACCGCGGAGAATTTCCTCTACAATACCAACCAAAAGGAGGCATCTGACACCGTGCATGACCCAATTATACACCTCGGCTAGATTGGTTGTCATGACACCATATCGAGCACCATCCTTGTCTTGTAGCAATGACCACTTCACCTCAGACTCATGCTCAATCCAATCCAAGAAGCATTTCACCTGCCCTCCGTCTTCCTCCTCACACTAGGACCATCTGTAGGTAACTCTAGCAATGCCTCGAGGTTCTGGTCAGCGCTTATAGCGGGCTTTTTCATTGTCTCCCTTCTGTGTGTACTCGTCCGCTTATCTGGAGTTTTCCAGAGTGCATCAAAGTTTCTCTACTGGTTTTGGTTGCACAACCACTTGAAGAGGTTCATCAAGTCCTTATTGTGGAACTACATGTAAAAATTTACACCCAAGTGCCTCATGAACCACCTACTCTATCAATCCACCCACAAAAGTGGCTCATTTTTCCCTTGTTGTAACTGAGTTATTGCACTCAACAGGCTTGCATGCTGATCATGTATGACGCATATGTTAGGACGGCCCTGTACAACATAAATCTCCATGTTCCTTAGAAACCACAACCAATTATCCATGTTCTCGCTTTCAACGAACGCAAAAGCCACAGGAAGAACCTGAATGTTCCTATCTATCACAATTGCAGCAAGTGTCTGCCCCTTATACTTCCTAGTCAAGAACGTGCCATCCACGCACAAGATCGGATGGCAATACCGGAATGCATTAATGCATGCACCAAAGTCGAAGAATGCTTGTTTCAATACCCTCTTCTCGGCCCACCGCGGATGTGTGTCATCTTGAAAGTCAACATGAGTACTGGGATTTCTGTCCTATATGACTCAGAATTGGCCGAGCAGGTTGTGGTAGGAGTCCTCAAACCTACAGAACAATGATTTCAATGCCTCCTGCTTTGCCCTTCATGCCTTAGCATAACTGATTGTGTGCTAAAACCTTGACTCGATTTCCCAATGATGGATTGTGGTTCGAAATCCAGATTATCCACGATCTCGCCGTACATGATGTTCGCGATGAAGCCTGATAATATGTTCTTGTGGGATTGTATTGATTCCGCGATGACACATGTGTGAGGGATTACTATAGAGCATTTCTAATAGGTGTCTCATTTAAGCTAGAATGTGTGCACTCACCAAGGGCGTCCCGCTATGTCGCCCTTCGCATCATAGCATCTTGGGTTAGACTTCACTACTGTAAATGTACACCGCAGTGACAAGGCCCAGAATTTGATATCCTCTTGCATGACCTCCTTACATTTGTACATGGATCCTTGCCTGATCTCATTTCGGTCGTACTCCCACTATAGATCGGAGCCTTCATCCACGACGAGATTGTCGAATTGGTATGTATTTCATTAGGATGGAACCCCCTGTTATTCCACATCATCCTCCTCATCGGATTCTTCATCTTCCGACAATGTCTAGTAGTCCTGGTTTTCAAGAACCATCCTTTGAACTAGGGTTTCGATCTCCTCACCTTCGTTAGCAATCCCAGTAGCTTCTCTGATCAAAGTAGCTTCTTCCACAGTCTTCATCGGCAACATCAGCAACTCTCGACCTTCGGCCATTGTATGCACTACGCTGTGGCTGGAGTCCATAACTTCTTCTTCGGCATCACCACTAGCTCCTTGTTCAGACGCAGATGCAGGAATGCTCTTCGCAAATGCTTGGGCCAGAAGGACCAATTCCCACCCTTGCTCCCTCACCATGTGTACATATGACTACCATGACTTTGTTCCCTTCGGTTGCACTAGCTCCCAATATGTGCCCTGTGGTGCTCGATTGGCAAGGCAGCTCAAATTTAAATCGTACACAACATAGTCCAAATCGAATGTGTAGAACAACCAGCACATCACAGCGCCCCATATACGCAGCTCTAATCTTGTTACGGTCACCGATTGAAAATAACGCAAATCAACCCCCTCGGGACCCTACAGATCAGTCCCTAACCGTAGTAAATATTGAAAATGATTGCGTCTGACATATTTGGCGTACTACACCAGAAAAAAGAGTTCCACGATGAACCACATATCTAAAACTAAACTACAGACCGAAAAGGATGTACAACATACTACACTACATAACCATACATTTAAAACTATGTAATCCATTCAGTTAAAAAAATTACCTATAAGGTGGACGACTGGACAGGCAGCGTTTCGCTAGCTTCTCTCCTCTCCTCTACTCCTCGCTGCACCTATCCCTTCCCTTCCCTTCCTTCCCCTCCCCTCCCATCCCCTCTTTCTCTTTTTTATGAATAAAAGTGAATTATGCTTGAATTTTAGGTTCTTTTATAGGGGACATTGTGTCGCCACTTGGAATGGCGACTGTGACTTGCAGGTTCCCTGTTGCCATTTGGAACAACGATTTACTAAAATTTTAATATTAAAAAAAATTACCTACAACGTGACATACCGAATCCCACCTCTACAAAAGCCCATCTAATCAAGTAAACCCCAGCCCTTTCTCTTCTCATCTACTTACACTTGTCACATAACTCTACTCGACGTCATGTCTCAGTCGTCTAGTTCAATGAGCCGAAGAGCGGTTGCGCTGGCGAATGCAAGACACATGAACTACCTGAACTGTAGGGTCCAAGCAAATGTCCTATACTCCAACACTGAAGAGAACAGTGGGTGTGTGTTCTACAAGTGTCCGTATTTCTCAGTGAGTTTGATTTCTGAGAATGTTGGTATTTGCATTTTGGGTTTGTTTGTTACTTCTTTTTCACTATTTGGTGTGGTTTTCAGGTCAGCGGATGCCAGTACTTTCAGTGGGTGGACTCTGTTTGTGCCGTGGTGGAAAGAGCAGTTGAACGTCTACATGTAGTTCCATATGGTCCACTGGAGAATATGCCGCCTACTGACAAGCGTGGACAGGATTCTTGACCACCTGAAGTGGCTCGAGAAATTAATGTGTGTGTATCCTACTAGTAGTGTGTTCAATATGTATTAAGTAGTAGTCATTGTCTGCATAAGGGATTCATGTATAAATGATGTTGTATGCCTGTTTATGAATTGCAAGATATCTTTAACTTTTAGCATCTGTATTTGTATGAACATAACATGACAAAGGACAAATGCATTAGAAACCGAGACTTCAATGCCGCAATGAAATTAAACTATGTACTCAGGTTCATCTCTGACGAAAAAGTCCACATAACACCACCACTGTTTGCAGACCAAAATAACAACACACTATAATGCTACCTTTTCAGACCAAAATGACAACACTCAGCCACACCACATTTAAGACCGAAAAGTTTATAGCCTGTTACACCATACACTGCCACCTTTTCAGACAAAAATGATAACACACTGTGACACTACCTTTTCAAACATAAAGGACCACACTCTGTCACGCCACCTTTTTTAACCGAAAACACCGCACCCTAGCACGCTACATACTGCCACCTTTTCGGACAAAAATGACAACACACTGTGATGCTACCTTTTCAGACAGAAATGACCACACTCTGTCACACCACCTTTTTAGATCAAAAAGACCGCACCCTATCATGCCACACACTACCACCTTTTCAGACATAAATGACAACACACTGCGCTGCTACCTTTTTAGACAGAAATGACCATATTCTATTATGCCACCATTTTAGACCGAAAAGACTGCACCTGTCACACCACACACTGCCACTTCTTCAGACATAAATGACAATACACTATGATGCGACCATTTCAAACCGAAATGACCACACCCTACCACGCTACCATAATTTCATACCGAAATGATGACTCTTCTCCCTCCACCCTCAGCACTACACCCTATCCGCTTATAAAAGGAGAAAGAAGAGAGTTGGAGGAGAATACTATACCACCACACCCAACACTTCACTCCATCTTGTTTCACACAACAGAGAGGAAGGAGATGTCAGACTTCAATGTGAAGATGTTGCGGAAGCGTAAGTGGCTTCCTAAGAGGGTTAAACCCTACCCAGATTGTTCTATGAAGGATGCGCCAGTACCATTGGAGATTTCACACCCGCAATGTGTATGCGAAGAATCGGCGAAGATCATTCAATCCATACACCTAGCGACCGCCACCCAGGAGTACTACACGTGCGGTAATATTCTCATAAGAGAACCTTACACAAACATATATTTTTCATATATTACATTGCATTCCACATATCTCTAACTTCATCCATGCATAATGGCTGCTAGAGATGCGTTGTAACTTCTTCCAATGGATCGACGGCCTGGACATGTACGATGGGGCGTTCATCGAACAGAAGTACATGTTCAACTACGCGAAGCAACCCAAGACCTTCGAACTTTGAAAATCTTACGTACCCAACCCCATTGAAAAGGTACCAGAGGAGCCCAGAAAAGCCGGGTGGTGGTGGAGATGTAATATCCCGTTTGTCGTTAGTGGATGTAATAAAAAAATTAGAGAGGGAATTAAGATAATTAAAAGAGAAAAAAATCAGAAATTGAGAGAGAAATGGGCCACACAGCCCATAGTCAAGTGGAGGAAAAACAGGCTTAGTGGCCCATGGTCCATGAGGAAACGAAACCAACTAAAGAAGGAGGGGGAACCTAGGGTGCTACAGACCCGCACCGCCACTGTAGTACGGTGATCTGTAGCAACCCATCTCCTCCATGGTGGTGCCCTCTCCTCCGATGCCTCTTCATTGTGGTGGCGGCCAAGAAAAAGAAGAAGAAGAAGGAAGAAAGGAGAAGGGAAGAAGAGAGGAAGGGAAGATTCACGGATTGCATCGCGGTCTACAGCGGTTCGTCAAGGGTAACCCCGGTTTGCCCCCGAATAGATGCATATTTGATTGTTGTAGCAATGTCGGTATTTCTGTCTCCTCAGGACAGATCGCGTTAGACAGACGTTTTGATATAGTTAAGTGTGGATTCGGTCTTGGGCTTCTCCTAGAGAGTTGTAGAAGACGTCAATAGCTTTCGATGAAGTGCTAGATCGTATTATTTGGACCTCTGTAGCAAAAGTTATGAATTTTTTAGTGCGATTGTTCTGCGAATCTGTCAGTATTCTGACAGGTTTAAGTAATCTGACTTTAGAGATCAGTTAAATGGAGAATTAGAGGATCTCAGTATAACGAAAGTTGTAGATAATTGTCGTAGCTTTCAGGTAAGCCTAAGAACGCGATATTTGGACAAACGAGCTGAAAGTTATGTTAGTTTTAGTGCTCTATCCAGAAAGGGTGACGTGAAATCGATGTTTTGTTAATCAGCTTAAAAGTGATTTTAGATGGCCGAATCAGGGAGGCTCACCATCTAGGTTTAGTTGGGAAATTTGATTACCTTTCAATGAAGTCCAAGAACACCTAATTTGGACCACTTTACGGAAAGATATGAATTTTAGAACTTGACTGTTCACAGAGGGCATTTCAGTACTTAAGAAAGCGGAGTCGGGATCGCGTTGCAATTTGCTACTTGATGAGTTCGCTTATTTAATTCATGTTTTTCGTTACTATGGTCTTAGTTTATATTCATAATGTATTAGGTGGGGGATTGGTACCGGAGGCAGCACCGTCTTCACGTTCTCCATTCGCACGCGGTTAAGGCAAGTGCATTGTTTGATTCGTGGTTGCGATTGATTGGTGTTTGTGTGCTTTTTCGATATGTGATAGTATAGTGAGATTGATGGCATGATGTTGGTTTAAGATTGGTGGATGCTCCAAATATGTTTATGCTCTGTTGTGGTATGATGTTATCGTTTTGTGGTAAATTGATGATGATTAAATGATGAGCATGTGCATATTGAGATCATGTTGAGGCTTGCCACGTGGTGACCAAGTATGTTTCCCTTTGAGATCCCGTCATGAATGTGACGGGCCGAGATCCCCACACTGCGTGGAGTGTGGGCATGAGGTCCCAATACTTGCGGAGTATTGGGCAATTGGTCCCTGTGCGTGCGCGCACAGGCATGGGTATGCGGCGACGGTTGCATACTTTGCATTACCGGTGTAATGCACAAAGAAAGATAAAGAGAAAGGACCCTTGAGCATTGCATTTGCATATGAGATGTTCTATTGTTGATCTCCTTTACATGGATGTTGATGTTATAGTTTCTTTATGTACTTGCTGAGTCTGTGGACTCACTCTTGCTTTTATTGTTGTTTTAGGTACCCGAGCTAAGAACGACATGCATGGGGGGAAGTAGTCTGCTAGTCACACACTTGCCACATGAACTAAATAAAGATGAATGATCTTGAGCGTAAT
Source organism: Ampelocalamus luodianensis (assembly GCA_036346255.1). NCBI lineage: Eukaryota > Viridiplantae > Streptophyta > Magnoliopsida > Poales > Poaceae > Ampelocalamus > Ampelocalamus luodianensis. The sequence goes on from CM070623.1 coordinate 26,660,631, forward strand.
TGTTTTAGTAATTGGGCGAGATGCCCAAAGATTTATTATGTTTCGTCTCATGCAATGGATTAAATGTAATAATGATGAGTAGTAGAAATTCATATCTCTCTAGTTATGTTAGATACTTAGCATGTCTTTGATTATCTTTTGATGTCTTTGGAAGAAGGTTTTAGTTAATATTTGAATTGTCTGTGTGTTGGAACCTTCGTGTAATTAACTTTACAAGGGAGGTTCTGCCGAAATTTATTAAGATTGTCTAGTTTGGAATTATTAGAGTTTGTTTAGTAGCATTCCAGGCTCATGTCGGGCTGGGGTATTACAGGAGAATCCCCGAACAGGAAGTTGAGTTCGACAGGGTCGAGCGCGCGGTGGACAAAGGGAAGGCTCCTGCTAGTGAGACCAGCAGTCGTCCTAGCTCTCCTCATCACCCGGGCGCACTCCATAATGAAGAGGTAAGTTATGTTCAATTTGCATCCTGGTTATTGATTTGGCCCTACATTTTGCTATCCTAACATCATTCAATTGTCCAGCCCGTCCTACAAAATATGGCTGACTTTGAGACTAGCCGCCGTCGCGGATAGTTCCAAGATAAAGGGAACGGACCGATGGGCCTCCAAGACAAATTAACTTCATTCCAATCCACCATTTTTCTATTCCAAAAAGGTGCACATGTATCGTAGATATTTTTCGGTTTTGTTGATTCGTGCGTGCTGTCATTTCTAATGCATGTAACAAAACCCTGTGTGCCACGTAATTCACAATTACATTATGAAGCAATTAAAATTTTATTCCCAAATCTTTCATCTATTTCAAATTTCGTACTCTTTTTCGAAAAGAATCACTTATGCAAACAATACAATCGTGACAATAGCGCGCGTGACAACCCTAAACCCAAATATTTTTTTCTTTTCGCTCTGAAGGGGTCTGTTTGTGCTATTGTGTCACCGAATTCGCATTCCAAATTGTGCCGCCGATCACGCATTCTCTACTTCATATTTTATTATCTTTTCTAAATTCGCATTCCAAACTACACAAACACTTAAAGATATTATCAAAAAACTTTAAAGCTGAATTCTCTAACATATAAATATAATTTCATAAATTTCTAGCGCATGTCGCCATTTGAACTAACGACGGACTCCTGTCGCTACTGGAATTGGCGATAGGAGCCTGTCGCCATTGGAATTAGTGACAGGAGCATGTCGCCAGTTCAACTAGCGACTTAAGCCTCTCAGCGTTGTTCTAATGGCTACCAGGCTAGTGCCATAATTTGGAATGGTGACAAGGATATTTTTTCATTTCGAATGGCGGTAGTAGCCCATATATATATAAGACTATTTACTTTTGTAATTCTTTATTAAAATAATGTTATTTTAAAAAATCTCCGTTTATGAACTTGCCACAGGGATTTTTTATATATAAAAACATAGTAAATTACTTCTATGTTTCGCTCATTGAGACTGTACAAATCTTACGCTCTATATTTGTTCATATATATTAGGAGAAAATCTATGTTTCAAATAGAGCTTAAAACATACGAGAATTGCTTACACTACTCCAAAACAGGTCATACTAGACGCCTCATCACAGACGATTCTTTTGGAACCGTCTGTGTTGTACCTATCGCAGAGAGGTTCCAAAGGGAACCGTTAGTGATACGAGTTATCACAGACGGTTCGTATTAAGAATCGTCTGTGATATTTAGAACTATCACAAATGGTTTTCAACAAACAACCATCTGTGATACATCCCAGACAGTTATTAATACGAACCGTCTGTGATAATTGTACTTCACAGACGGGTTTTATGAGAACCATATGTGATGTTTCGGCTCCCGTGCCATGCGTCTCTTCATCTCCTGCGTCGACGGGCGATCGATCCGTTGTCTCTTCGTCTTACGCGCCGATGTTACGTACGATGTGTATCTTCGACGTTTTATAAGAATGATCATCGCGCGCCATGGTGAGCACGCATATCGTATTGATCTACATATACACATGGTGAACACACGGAGCATAACGGCGAAGGCCAAGCTGGCGAGGAGGTCGGCGATCGCCCCTCTTCCTGACGATGTCATCGTCCACACCGTCAACCTCGTGGCCGCGAGCTCTCCTCGGCCCATGGTTGACCTCTACAGCCTACGAGCCACGTACGTGATCGATGATTTTTAATTTTCTTTTATAGAGTAATTAATTCTTGTATAAAGATTCTATCGTCCTGAATTTTAGTTACAAGGCCATGTACAAGGCATGCAAGAAGCGCGCCGTGAGGAGCAGCGTGGTGTTGGAGCGGGAGGAGGCGATGAAGTGGTAGGACAATGAGCGCTACCTCACCGTCGTCCACCACCTGGCCGGCGCCGGCAACCCGGAGGCCTACTTCATCGTTGGCCTTGTGCTTGTCTTCGCGCCCCAAGACATGTAGTGTTGCCTCATGTTCCTGGAACGGGCAGTCGTCGCCGACCACAAGGCCGCGGCCTATGTGCTCGGCCTCCTCCTCTACACGGCCGGCGAGACGCGCGACGTTGGAAAGCACTACATCAGGCAGGTTGAGGTCGAGCTGGCTAGCGGCGGGTGCGAGATAGCCAAGAGGACCAACCGAGAGTGCAGGCGGTGCTAGAGGCTCGTCGTGCGCATGGTCCAAGCAGCGGCGTGGAACAAGATCAGGCCACTGGGTCGGGTGTGGGCGCTGTCGGAGGATGGCCACCGGTGCATGAGCACCGGCTGCGGCATGGAAGGGTGGGATGACTAGACCGTCTTCTGCAGCAATGACTACAGGATTAGGCATGAGTATGCCAATTTCTTTGCAGAGGTGTTGGACTACTTGCCGTAAAATTAGCGGTTTTATGTATATGTGAATTTGCATTTATCTATATCAGAATGTGTCAAATGTTCTAAATTTTCAATTTGCATTTATGTATTTATCACAAACTTCTAAACGAGAGAACTTCTCTTTACGCGCTATATTGTTCTGCACTATCAATGATTTATCACAAGATTAAACCTTAACCTAAAGCAACTCCCCAAAGAAAAAATAAAAACTTATGATCATCATTTGGAACCAATTCATTCAAATACTAGAATAATTATCATGAATTAATATAATTTTTACAAAAATTTTGAAACTATATTTCACATACAGAAAATTTAAACTTAATATAATGACCTATTCTAAATTTGAATATAAACTATACAAATTAAATCATGAAAACTAAGGTTTACGAATTTTTATGAACACTAGACCTTCCCAGGAAGCCCTATGAATTATTTCAAGATTTTGGGAAATTTATTACTGTTTATAAGACCTAGGTCAAAGTGGCAGTTTAGTTTTAAATCTCAGTCAACCCTAATTAGAGTTAGATCAACTAGAGCCATTTAGGACCGTTCGATATAGATCGCACGATCCACACGGGCCGCATGTTCGGCAGTCCTAACGTACTCACGCGCCCAGCCGTCCGATTTTAAATCAACCGTCCAGATCAAGCGAAAAAGTTCGGACCATCCGAACGCACAACGATTATGGACCGTTAGATCTCGATCGGGACGCCCAAACAGCAAGTCTGAACGTTCTTTGCAGCCAACGCGTTCTTTGTTGCACCGCCTCTAGAACCCTAGCTCGCCTCCGCGAAGACGCCGCCAAGCCCGCCGCATGTGGCCTTCTCCTCTGAAGTCGGTGTCGTGCCTTTCCTCGCCGTTCTCCGCCGTTGAAGCCTCTTGGGCCGGCGCATCTACGTCATCTTGGTCACGCCATCCTCATCTTCATGATGCCGCCACCATCTTGAGCTCCCTCACCTCCATTCTCTGGTGTGCACGTCGTCTTCTACACCTCTGGCCACCCGAAAACGTCTTAGATCAACTAAAGCCATTCAGGACCGTCCGATATAGATCGCACGATCCACACGGGCTGCGCGTTCAGCAGTCCGAACATACTCACGAGCCCAGCTGTCCGATTTTAAATCAACCGTCCAGATCAAGAGGAAACGTTCGGACCATTCGAACGCGCAACGATTATGGACCGTTAGATCTCGATCAGGCCACCCAAACACCAGGTCCAAGCATCGCTATCATAGACGGTTCGTTTAAATAACTATCTATGATATGGTGCATATCACAGACGGTTCCATTATAGAACCGTCTTTGATATGTTCCATATCACAGACGGTTATTTTATGGAACCGTCTGTGATATTCTGGCGGAATATATCACAGACGGTTATTTTATGAAACCTTCTGTGATATTCTGGCACTATAAATATCGGGCCCGACAGACCCCCTGCCCCCTAGCGCCTCCACCCCCTGACCCAATTTCGTTTTGATCTGCCACACCCATTGCGCCACCTTAGAAAGGTGAAGGAAAGGAGGAAGTTATAAAGAGAGGAGGAAGGGAGGAGAATGTCATCATCAGGAATCTCGCGGGATATTTGGAATTTTCATCGTGAAGCTCTGAAGGTAACAATCTGTACTAACTCTTTATATTTACTCTAGGTTAATCTTTAATGGGAGGAGTGACGTATTTGCAGTTTATTAATATAATTTAATACTACTAATTTGTTATACGTGCGTAGTGTAGATGGACCAAAACTGGATGTACGGTGCGAACCGTGTGAGTCAAGAGTAAATTAATGGTGAGAATGCTTTTAAAAGAGCCACCAAGCAGGATATGTTGAAGAACGGTATATAATTTATGTACTATCCATGCATTGATTGTGGTAATCTGAAGATGTTTAACAACTCGGCGCAGATCGCAGGGCACTTGATACGAAGGGGTTTCAAAAAAGGATATACATGTCAGACCAGTCACGGTGAAGAGTAGATTATACATGAAGTTAGTAATGATGACATCGCCGAGGAAGTCAACGATATGTCGGATGTGGACTGTGCTTTTGATGAGGATAGGTTGCACGATGACAATCTGGATCAGATGCTACGCGATGCAGAAGGGAACTACAGTGTGAGAGAGTTTTGTAAATTCAAGCGCTTAATGGAGGACCCCGTAAAACCTTTGTTCACTGGCTGCAAGCCGGAATACACAAGATTGTCAATCGTGCTTGAACTACTGAAATTGAAGGCAAGCAACGGTTGGTCTGACAAGAGTATCATGACGTTGTTAGGTCTCCTAGCAAACATCCTTCCAGAGGGAAACGTGTTGCCCAACACCACCTACCAAGCCAAGAAGGTTCTTTGTCCATTCGGAATGGAAGTAGAAATAATATATGCATGTCCGAATGATTGTATCCTGTACCGTAAAGAGTATGCAGACATGCATGTATGTCCCGTATGCAAAGCATCCCGATACAAGCGTAAGAATACTGCTAAGGTGAAGTAAGAACCTCCTGCTAAGATGTTGTGGTATCTGCTTGTGATCCCACGTTTGAAGTAAGAACCCAAAGGAGGCAAGATTGTTGCGTTGGCATTCAGAGGAGCGTAAGAAAGATGGAAAGCTAAGACACCCTGCTAATTCTGCCTAGTGGAGAAACTTCGATCGGAGCTTCACATAGTTCGGTGCAGAATCGAGGAACATAAGGTTAGGGTTGAGTACTGATGGAATGAATCCTTTCGGTAACATGAGCAGCCGATATAGCACCTGGCCCGTGAATCTATGTATGTACAACATTCCTCCTTGGCTGTGTATGAAGCAGAAGTACATTTTGATGTCACTACTTATCTAAGGGCCGAAACAACCTGGGAACGATATTGATGTGTACCTAGCACCATTACTAGAAGATCTTGTGACACTGTGGAACGAAGGAGTGCAAGTATGGGATGCGTACAAACAAGAGAACTTCTCTTTACGCGTCATGTTGTTCTGCACCATCAATGATTTTTCTGCCCTTGGTAACCTACCGGGGTTTAGTACAAAAGGAGCCAAAGTCTGTCCGCACTGCTTAGATGGTACGAAGAGTGTATGGCTAGACAACTCGCGCAAACTGTGTATATGCGTCACCGTAGGTTCCTCCCCAGGATTCACCCATACGGCAAGATGAAGAAACAATTCGACAGAAATAAGGAGGACGGTTCAGCTCCAAGGGATTTTAGAGGGAAAGAGGTCTATGATATGGTTAAGGATATCGATGTTGTGCTTGGGAAGGGACGTAAATTAAGGACCCGTCAGAACAACATCTGGAAGAAGCGATCAATTTTTTAGGACTTGCCTTATTAGGAGCACTTAGAAGTTCATTACTGCATCGACGTCATGCATGTGGAAAAGAATGTATGTGATAACTTGATTGGTTTTTTACTGAATATTAGTGGCAAAACAATGGATGGTGTTAACGCATGGCGTGACTTGGTTGATATGAACATAAGAACCGAGTTAGCACCGAAAGAGATCGATAAAGGACGAACGTACCTTCTCCCAGCTTGCTACACTTTGTGCAAGGCAGAGAAAAATAAACTGTGCCAGAGCTTGTGATGAGGACATCAACCCGCCGGATACGACCGCTACTCCACCTCCAACCGGGCTACTCCACTGCTATCGATTCGGCTGCATCAAACTCTACTCGAACGGGCTGACGACGACGAAGTTACTTCACTTATATCTGGTGCTGCGCCACCTCACATTGGGCTGAGGGCCTTGTATCAATTATTGGGTCCAAAGGACAGCCACCACTTTAGGGTATTTAGGCCGGCCACCTCCCTAGCCCATATGGTAACCTAGGGTTACTGTTCACGCGTGAACAGTACCCGCGCCGCCTCTCCTTTCTCCTATAGATAGTTGTCGCCATCCCCTTTAGTTCCTCGAATTTTGTTTAGTTAAAAGTTAGCTTCTATGCAACTTCGTGTATTGGCTTGTGTCGACTAGACCAACCATAATACCGCTTCGGAATTCCAATTTATCAAGTATTTCATTCATATTCGCAATTTCAGATTGCTTATTTATCTTGTTCTTGTGTGCTTCTTCGGTGTATGCAGGAATCGATCTTCGTGATCAGGTCAACCGGGTATTCGTGCACGGTTCATAATGACTTGTCGGGCAGTTCAGCGATTGCGTGGTTTCGGGCCTTGCGTGTTCGTAGCCAGGATCGTAAGAGTTGATCGACTACCACCGAACGCATCTTCTCATCGAAAGATCGGGCCAAAAATAGGACCTTCGGGTTCATCAAGTGGTATCAGAGCTACAGTTCATCGGTGAGAATTTTTTTTCCTACAGTCCAGTAAGCCACAAAAAATCACACAAAAAAATTTAGGGTTAGTTCATATCGTTGAAACCAATTTGTGTCTCGCATTGTTCTTTTCAGTTTTTACATCCTTGAATTGTAGATTGCATCATCGAGTCGTTGTGCTGGTGTCTGTCTAGATTGGTCTAGTTTAGAGTCTCTTGCGAGTTGTCTAGTTTTGTTCTTCCTCCCTGCTGAAAAAATAGATCGTCACACAGCACATCTTCGTCCACTCACGTCCTTCGTTGCCTCGGTCAAGCGGGCAGCGGCGCCTACTGTAACAACCCAAATCTGGGTTTGTGTTTCAAATGTAAGAAAATGTGTAGAAATTAAAACTTTTCTTGCATTTTTAAGTGTTTGAACCATTCTATAATTCTTGTAAAGGAATTGTGGGAAATCAAAAACCAAAATCTCCACTTGACTAAAGTCATGACCTCCTTGTTAAAAATCTTGTATTCAACTTCTAGAAATAGTTTTCCTGGGTTCTAAAGATGTTGTGTGACCCCTCTGAAAAATTTCACAATTTTTAGAAATTGTTTGAATATTTTAAGAGGCAGTCAAACCAATTTGACTTTTGGTCAAACCCTAGAACAAGCCTTGATTATTTTTTGGAGCAAAATTCTCAGCATAAAAACCTCTAAAATTTTTTATGCAAGGTCCATCTCAAAGTCAGCAAGCTACTGTAAAAATTTCAGAAATTTTGGAGTTGTTTTGCTGTCTCTAAAAATCTTTCAAAGTTTCAGTTTCAAAATCAAACCCTATGTCAAGGTCCTGTTGGACTCGAGTTAGACTCGAGCCCAACCTTTATTTATGGTGCGACCCAACCCTCTCGGCGCCATCCCGAACCGTTCCAACGTGCGTTGGATTTCAACCGTTAGATTTTAATCAAAGGGCCCTCATTCGAGTAACGTTCGGACCTCCAATCGCGCCACCGCATTGTAGTCGTTGGATTTTAATCTAACCGTTGTGGTGCGTACCCGTTCACTCTCGGTCGTTTCTTTTAAACTGGCTCGAGCCACTTGGTTGAGCTCAATCAACTAACTACACCGAGCCAGTTCTAAAGTGGTGCGTGCCTTGGTGCCGTCGGATTTTAATCTAACGGTCAAGATCTATGGCCCAAAGTGAATGGGCTTGGCTCAACCCACTTAACCAGTTGGGCTCGAGCCACTTTGTTTCGCTGACAGGTGGGACCCCTTTGAACCTGGTCATCTCCTACCTCTCGCCCATGCCATTGCTGTGCCCAAATGTGGGAGAGGCAGTGCCTTGTCACGTCCATGGAAGCTTTAAACGGCTACTTGCTGCAAGCATTCAATACGCCTCAGAGTCCTCCTCCAAAAGTCGTGGTCTTCACCTGCTCCCGTCACTCAATTCGTCCATGGCAGAGCCATGAACCGAGATCACCTTGGAGCATTGCATGACCCCTTTCCGGTGCTCCCCGGCTATAATGGGCATTGAGCTCCTCCTTAGCTCTCTTTCAACACCACCTAGCTTTGCCTTGCTCCATCTCTACTTAGTTGAGCTTAAACACCTAAGACCCCAAACTCGCCATTGTCGGCCGTGAAGCTCCTTCATCACCAACAGCGCTCCAGTGTTTCTTTTTAACTTCTATTCGCGTCACTCCGTGCCCTTGTCATCTTGAGCAATTCCCCTAACCTAATTTTGGGTTGTATTCGTAGGAATCATCCAATTTGGGGTTTTTTCAAATTCGTCCGAAAACACCCCTTTTCTTCCCCAACTCCGGTAAGTGCCCCATTCGTCAATTGCTTGCTCATGGACCCTCTGTGGACCTTAGTGAAGCTATTTTGACCACGCGGTCGTGTTCATTTTGTTGGTGATATGCCCTAGAGGCAATCATGGAGATGATTGTATCACGTCTATATTTATGAGTCATTGAATAAATGTTATTCTGTTCCTTGAATGAATCATTAGTTCTGAAGATCAACGAGTGTGTGACTTGTTGGTGAAACTCTTCTACTTATATAATGTCGTTCTAAAAGTATCCCTGGTCGAATGTCGCTGATCGGAACACCAGTGACCCTACGACCAGTACATGTATTGATTGATGATCATGTTTCATAGGTCATAGATATAGGGATATCGAATCAATAATGTGAACACATGTTAGAGAACATGGGGTTGGATTGACCCACCTTGAGACACTATTGAGATTGTTATGATTCTATGTGTCATTAGTTGGTCTCAAGCAATGGTGATGTATAATCCTTAGACCTGAGATCAGCATGGTTCCCTACATGTGTAATAGCACTCTTAGGGGTTGCCAAACGCTACTCGTAATTGGGTAGTTATAAAGGTAGCTTTCGGGTATGCTATGAGACATGCGAAGGGATATGACTGGTCGGATATGGGATTTGCCCCTCCTAACATAACGGGAGAGATGTCTCTGGGCCCCTCGAAGTGGTCGGATAAAAGAAAGTGCATGGCCATGCCACTAGTGGTCGAAGTGTTCGACCACGTAAGGTTATCCGACAACTCGATCGAGAAAGTATTGAACAGTCCATGGATGACACATTATCTCACCTAGAGTTCAAACCAGATATCGTGAGGCAAAAAGAGAATACTAGAGTAGGTCACTTAGTTCGATCAGGTCCAGACAAGTTGTATGGTGATACGAGCAAGTTGTAGACTGGTCGAACGAAATCACAAAGTGGTCGAAACCTGGTCGTAAGAAGTTACGAACTGGTCGTGACCGAATGCGAACTGGTCGTATAGAGATAGGACCTGGTCGTAAGTGATGAGGACCTAGTCGTAGATCATATTATATTAAGGTTCGTCCGATATAATTTGTGTGTATTCGGGAATCGTTATGTCCTGCTAGGTACCGCTACAACTCGTGGTCGGAAGGGTTTCAGTCTGGCGATTACACATAAACCAACAGGTCACACACTTAATGGGTTGGAACAAACTAGTACGAATACGATTCGTCAAACGTGTTCGGATAGGATCCGACATGGGGCACTATATAAGGAGTTGCTTGAGGCTATTGTTGGTTGAGACGTGAAGAGACACGTGATTTGTTTCCACCGAAACCCTAGCCGTCATCTTCTTGAGAGAGCCTTCCCGTGTGACTTGGTTCTAGCACACCGGCGTACGGTTGTTCCTTCTCTGGATCTGTGGATACCGTAGAGGCGCTACTGCGGTTGCTGTTGCGCTGAGGACGATCCGCGATCTTCACAAGGAACTGCAGAGATTGCTGGAGGAGACGATCGACTACGAGGACGTTGGACGATCATCTACGACCACTACAACGGCGCGTTCTTTGTCGGACTAGGCTGCTCCGATTCTACTTCCGCTGCACTGCACGTCTGGTGGTAATAATCTGTGACCATCTAACTTGCTTGGCATTCTGGTTTATGCGGTAGAAAATTTTGTATTATTGCTAGCGTAGCCTACCCGTATCCCTACACATTTTGGCTCAGGTCGCATGTTCTCCATCTTCCTCTTCGGCTCCGGGAAGCTCCTTCGTGGTCAAGGCAACTTCGGCCACCTTTGAGCCTCTACAGTGCTAAGGTACCCTCCTAGTAGTCCCTAGGAGCCTGAGCACTCGCTTTCGTGAACTGCGGCAGAGCTCTTTGCTATTTTTCATTTTGGTCGTGCTTTGCACTGCCGCTCAACTCCGGCTAACCGCCGTTGTGGTCCTTCCCCGTAGTCGTCACCGCCACCAACGTGTGTGTTGTGCTATTGCGGTTTCATTTTGGCACTTGGACCACACCGGCGAGGTCTATATCGCCGGCGATAAGCCGTTGATCACGCTCGAGTTTTTGTCGGATGAAAACGGCTGTCACGGTTGTCATTAAGACAAAGATTCACTTATTAAATGCTAATCATCGCTTAGCATTTAATCGCTGTCTAATAGGACCTTGGTGCTGCTTACATGCGGGCCCCAGCACCTTAAAACCCCTATGCATGTCACTGTGTCCCAATGGCAGGTGGGCCCAGCTCTTTAAACCCCTCCGGGCGCTGTCGCACTGTCAGTTAGGACATCATTAATGCTAATCATGATTTAATTTGTTAATCATTGGTTTGGTTCATTAATATTGTCTTAACTGAGCCCCCCACAGCCACTTACTTGTGGGCTCGCACGTTTAAATCACCCTGTGCGCTAAAACCTCCGCGTGTGGCCCACGTGTCACTGACAGTGGGCCCCGCATCTGAAGCACCTCCTGTGCGCGTGTGTCACACTCAAATGATTGGGGACCGTCAGATTTAAAACCAACGGTCCTGATCAGCGTGCGCGTGTGACACTGAGATCAACCCTGGACCGTTGGATCTTGCTTCAACGGCCCAGATCTAGTGCACCTTTGAACTCCAAAGGTTTCAATCTCCGTGGGCCGTCAGATCTAGATCAACGTTCTAGATCTGTTTGGCCGTTCGGACCGCCCGAGTGTCCCAATCGCTGTGTGCCGTCCGATTTCTTTTCAACGGTCAAGATCGATTGGGCCGTTCGGGTCACCCGAACGTCTCATTCATTTTTGACCGTTGGATCTAATCCAACGGTGGCCTCGCGTAAGTGCGCATGTGCGGCTGTGCTCCCGTTGCCTAGGCCGTTAGATTCCATCTCAACGGCCCATGCTTTTCCACGTTGGGTTAATTCGTTTAAGGGTTCGGTAAGCTTCATTTCACAACTGAAAAATGGTATTAAATTTCAAAAACTCATAACTAATTCAATTCAAATCATTTTCGGTTGAAATAAATTATGTTAATTTTGTTTTTAACTGAACTTTAATCTAAAAATGGTTTTAAGCTCAGTTTAACTCCATAAAAATATAAGAATAGATTTAATTCCTGTTTAGGGTTATTTTGAGTATTAAAAATTCATTTAACTTGAAAAATACATAAGTAATTATCTGTAACTCATTTTTGAGTGAAATCAACTTTGTTGGCTTCCTCTAATCATGTACTTGCTGACAAAATAGGTTTAACCTTGCCACTGTCTTTAAAAAGTTTGGTAATTGCATTTAACTTGAGCTCATTGTCATGTCTTTGAAAAATTATAGGAAGTGCATCATAGCCCCAAATGAGATGAATCCAATTGGGTTGTTCATATTATAAGGTGCTTGATTTACCATAAAAATTTCAGCTGCACCACCTTTCTAGAAATTTTTGCCAAATAATTTAATTATGATGAACAGTAATAGATTGCATTTTTCTCAGCTGAGCAAAAAAAATTTGATCATAACTTTTGCATTAAGAATCCAAATCAATTGGTTCTTGTTGCTAAATTCCTTAAAAAATCATGCTCTACCTGCTGTAAAAATTTCAAAGCTTTTCGCTAAAGTTGGCTTTTGAGTCTTTTCGTGTTCTTCGTTCTTATCGGTTCTTTTTCGCTCTTTCGTTATGTTCCGACGATCGTGCTAATCTTGAGAGTGAACCTCTGCAGCAAATAAGTGATCTTCAGCTAGGCAAGCAGATGTAGCATCATTTGATCATATTGCTCCTACTACTTTTAAATTCTAATATCTTGTTTGCAAAAACTAAGTATGCATGCTTCTTGTGTCAAAGTTATTTTTTATCGATTAGAGGTAGCTAAGCCTATTGTATTGTTGCCTTGAAATTGTTCCCCCCTGCCACAAACCTAGGTTAATATCCTCACTGGTGAATTAGAGCCCGGTGAATGATTTATAGTCTTTTATTGTCTTTACGATATGATGCTTAACAATGCTTAGTTACCGGTAGAATTGGGCGGTTATCGACTTAGTCGATAACTTTGATCACACAAACTTATTATGACTCTATGTGTCAACCTTTGTGCTATGTTTATTTGTGAAAACTAAAAATGAAAACAAAATGATTTGGACTTGGGCACAATGGTAAGATGGTGTGTTTTTTGGTGTGACTGGAATGGTGCTCGAGTCAATAAGGACCGAACATCTTGTTACACTAAACCAAGCATTCTTGCGTGCTAACCACACTAGAGATATATGGGACCTCTCTTGGCTTAGTACTTTGGGGGTGTTAATTAATGAGTCGCGTGGTGGGTTGCATATGGGGTATATGCAACATGGATATGTTTGTGGGGAGGGGAGCACCGACCGAGGCCGGTGTATCCTACTCTACGTATGGGTCCTTGTGATCCATATTTCGTCGGCAGATCACTAAGGGTTAACCCCCATACGTGCGGCTCTTGATTAGCTCAATACATTGGAAATGTCTCGTAGGACTTAGCCGTGCCGACATACCAAAGGAAGTGCGCTTAATAGCTTGGCAAAAAGGCGGTCTGAAGTGTGGGTACATTGGTACACCCCTGTAGGGTTTTGATCTATTCGAATAGCCTCGTCCTAGGTTATGGACACGCTTGGCAAGGTCTTTCAAGAGTTAGACTACAACCTTTTAAATTAAAACTTGACATGGGTGGTACGAATGGGTAATTCGTGCTATTGTTGTGATGGCTATTGGGTTAGTCTTCTTCAGGTTGTTGTTGTGTTATTACTTATTGTATCGCTATTATTTATGCAAATAAAATTCAGATTGTTAAAAATGCCTTCAAACTATTACTTATTGCAACTAAAACTCGCTTTATGCTGAAAATGAACCTTGAGCCCTCTCCTTTGATTAAAGTCTGCATGTAGTAGTAACTAGGTTTGTTACTCGTAAGTCTTGCGAGTACATTTTTGTACTCATTTGCTTTGCTTATTTGTTGCAGAGGACGTTGATCCCCAAGGGATCGACTTTTGTGAGATTTGTTGCGGTGTGGACGACTAGCTTGGCAGTCCGGTCGAATTGTCTTGTGGGTGTATGGCAAACCGGTTGGCTTTTGTTATAACCATCTTATGGCATTCTGCTTCCATCATTCTTTTAAGTTCTTGGCCGGTTGGCCTCTCTTTTGTAATAACTATTATGTATGTCTTTTGCTTGTAAAGTTCAAGCTTTGGTTCTATGTATTGTATGGAATTAATGCAATGTTTTATAAAAGGGTGCGTATACTGCAATTCTGGAAAGTATACATTTTCCCGAGGCATGGTGTATTTTGTTTGTGAAGCTAGAGTTAGTGGACGACTAAGCATTACAAGCTAAATAAACCGGGGCCTCACACCTACATCGCCTCGGCCCTTTGCACATGCGCGCAGAAGCAAGCGACAGAATCAGGATTGTCCTTCGTCGCCTCAGTCGAGTGGGTGGCGGTGCCTACATCGCCTCGGCCCTAGGCTTGTGCGCGTGGAACCAATAGAAAGAATTAGGATTTGCCGAAGGGAAAAAAGGAACTGTAGCACGTGGTTTCGTCACTGTAGCACGCGGTCTGGCTGCTGTAGCACACGTTTTTTACTGTAGCAGACCAGGAAAGGATGACTTTCGCGCCTGATGGTTACTGTAGCACGCGCTTTGTTACTGTAGCAGCCCAAAAAAAGTGTTCCTAAGGTAAAAAAAAAAAAAAAAAAAGAAGAAAAAAAGGAAAAAAAGAGAAAAAAGAAAGAGAAGAAGAAGAAGAAAAAATTCAGAGCTACCTCATTTCTTGACAGTTTTCCTTGTTTAGTTTGGCATAGTTTCATCCATTGCTCCTTTGCTTTGATAGTTCTTGTGCTAACCTTCCATTGTTGCTACTAGTCGTATGTGAGGACCCCAATTTATTTGGCTTGTAATGCTTAACCAACCACCTGGTCCTAGCATCACAAATCAAATAAATTGATCCTCGAGATATGTATACTTCCCGAAGCAAGATACACACCCGTTACAAAATTAGACATCAACTCCATTCCAAACATAGAGTCCAAACACCACACTACCAAACGGAAGATAAACAAATAGTAGAGTTATTACAGACAAAGGCCGACAGGCCACAAGATACAAAAATAAACGAGAACGATAAATGAAGCAAAGTGCCATAAGATGGCTATAAACAAAGCCAATCGCGTGCCTCCAACCCACAAGGCATCGACCGGACCGCCAAGTCTAGTCGCCCACGAAGCGGCAACACGACTCACGTAAGTGAGGCCCTTGGGGCTCACCTTCTTCCTCTGCAACAAAACATTAAGCAAAGCAACCGAGTACAAAGATTGTCTTTGTACCCCAAGATCGACGTGTGAACTAGCGGACTGTTCATATGCTACATGCGAGCTTATTTGGTGGAGGCCATATGTTTCATTTGCACAAAGCTAGATTTGTTTGCAATAATGTAATGATTTAAAGGTAAGTTTGCAATTCATTTTACCGTTGAAATAAGCTGCAGAATAAAGATAGATACAAGTAACCACCTAGAAGTGACTATCCCAATAGTCACCACAATATAGCACGAATCCCATTCGTACCACCGCAAGTTTTAATTTTAAAGGTTGTAGTCTAACTCTTGAAAAGCTTACCCAAGCGTGTCCATCACCTAGGACGAGGCTATTCGAATAGTTTTAAACCTGCAGGTGTACCACTGTACCACACTTGGATCGCCTTTAAGCCAAAGCACACTTAGAAGGTATCTTTGGCACGGCTAAGTCCTACGAGACTTTTTCCAATATTGTGTATTAACTACGAGCCGCTCGTATGGATAGAAATCCATACGCTTATATGGTAAAGCCGAAAAGACAACTACCCACTCAGGATAAAGCTTTTCGGACAACTACCATGCTCCCACCTCCATCCCTCCTGCGACCTCCTGCGACCGGAGCCAATACACGCCAAAGTACTAGGTCAAGAGAGGTCCCATATACTCTAGTGTGGTTAGCGCGAAATGCCTGGATAAAAATTCACTCACAAGATGTTCGGTCCTTAATTGACCCAGGCACCTTTCCAGTCACACCCCACAGATCACACCAATCTTACCATTGTGCCCGCGTCTAAATCGTTTTTGTTTTCAGCTTTAGTTTTGCAATAAACATAGCACAAGATGGATCATAAAAACCAATATAATTTGATGTGATCAAAATCATCGACTAAGTCGATGATCGCCCAAATCTACCGGAAACTAGGCATGGCTAAGCAACTGAACTCGTAATCTACTAAGTGATAAGAATTCATCCAACGAACTCTAATCACAGCAAATAACCTAGGCTCAGGTAGTAGAGATTAAAATTTCATCTACAGGATATGCAGCTATGGTTTTAACTAATCAGTTTAACACAAATTAAGCAATGCATACATACTGTTGAAACAAAATATTAGACTTTAAAATACTGGGATAAACATGATCAAACTGCTTGTTCGTCATTGCTCGTAATGCTCAACTCTGTTGCGGAGGATCGCTCTCGTGGTTACCGCAAATGTCGAAGCCTAACGATTGAACAAATAACGGCGAATAATAAGAACGAATAACACCGACAAAAACTCAAAATTTCAAAAGCAACCACAAATCTAATCACGAAGCTAGACCAAAACAAAAGGGATAACAAAATAGTCACTCTGAAGATAATTTAAATTAGACATGGCTTCATGGTTGATCTACTCAAACTTACTTACTTACCAAGCTAATCACGAATCAATCCTCTTATGTGTTTTAACCTTCGATGAGACTTTGATGGTGATTGTGTGCACATCTATTATTTAATCATCAAGTTAATATATCAAAAACAGCTAGTTGCTCTAAAACAACCATTATCAGATGAGAGCACAGAACCTACAAGAAGCTATTGATAACACTAACTAGTCAAGTATCCAACTATGAGATGCTAAACAAAATTCTAATTAAGCTTGGGCTTTAATAAAATTCAGCTACTAACACATCTAAGTATCACACCAACGTATAGGAAAGTTATCACAATTGGATGCTACTACTCCAAATCTTACAGACCGATAAATCAAAAGTACAGAGACAACAACATGATCATCTAACTATCCCTATGATCAAACATGACAACAAGAGCTTTGAAATTTAAAGATACTAACTAAATGATTTCATGCTAACCACTACAACAAAAGGGAGTAATCCAGCACTAAACAAGAATCCAAAGCATAAGTATGAAGCTAAAATTTAGTTACTGACAACAGAAACGACAACAGGGAACAATTACAGAGAACAACACTAAAATACTTTCAAACTTCCAATACCAACTTTGATCATGCAATGAGAGTGAACTAATGAACATTCATAAGCATGATCGCAGCCTAACTACAAAGCTTAGGAGGTGGGCCCCACCGTCACCCACAAAGAAGCAGGAGCTCAAGGAAGAACGGGGAGGCTCGGGCGATCTGGAGCGGCGGTGGGCGCCGGCGGTGGAGTGGTGGCGCGGCGAAGGTGAGCTCAAAAATGGGTCACCCAGAGTGAATGGAAGCTAGGGGTGGCAGTGGTGTGGCTTGAGCGGCACCGTGGCGGCCGGCCGTGGAGGTGATAAGGTGCGGCGCACTGAGAGGAGACGATGAATACTAGTGCGCGCATGGGCATCGGTGAGGCTCGAGAACTCACCGGTGTGCTTGGCGGCGGCGAGAGGCACCGAGTGGCTCGGCGGCGAGCTGCTCGCGGCGCAAGGCGATCAACGGCACAGAGCCCGAGGCGAACGAGAGGACAAGTGAGTGACCGGAGAAGGAAAGTGGAGTCGAGCGATGCTCTCCGGCGAAGAATTGAGCCGAGCTCACCGCAGAAGACGCGGCGGAAAAGGCGGTTTCGGCCGGACTTGAGAAGAAAGCCTACGCGCAGCTCCACGACGATGAAACCGAAATTTCTTGAGGGGTTTACTTCGTGGAGGTGGAACACACCGTGACGCTGATCGGCGATGACCGGAGCTCACGGGCGGTGGCAGCTTCTAAGCGGCGGCGATGCTCACCGACTCGTGAGCTCGGTGGAGAAGAAGGACAAATGGAGAAGAAAACGGCAGTAGGAAAACCCTCGGTGGCTTTTGTAGGAGCAGGCGGAGGCAGCGAGGTGAGACGGTGGGCGGTGAAAAGACCGGTGAGGCGAGGTGGCAGCGTGCATGCGGCGGCGGCGGCGAGCGAGAGCGGCGAAGCGGTGCGCCGAGCCGGCTCGGCCGACGTGGCGGGGAAGACCTGCAGGTGGGACCGCCCTGTCAGCGAGAGTAAAGGGTGCGACTCGAGTCGGAGCCTGGTGCGGTGCGACGAGTGGGTTTAACTCGATCAATATTGTATCGGCCGTTGGATCGAGATGGGACGGTCGAGATCTCTGTATGCATTCGGACGATCGATTGCGACGCGAACGTGGACCGTCGCGATGCACAACGGACGGTCACGATCGATTGGACTCGCTGTGCAAGTTAGGCGATGCGACCGAGTCATTTAGGTGCGGTCGGTTGAGTCGGGCTCGGTTCGAGCCCGACAAATAGTGATTTCTGATTTTGAGTTTAAAAAGCTGAGAGAGTTTGGGGAATTTTTAGAGGTAGTTCCCGAGCTCCAAAATTTCCGAAATTTTTATGGTAGCTACAAGGGATAGAGAAAAGAATTGCATAAATTTTCTAGAACTTTTTATGCACTGCATTGTTCTGCAGAAAATTCACAAGCTGCTGACCTAGGGTTTGACCAGAAATTCAAACTAGTTTGACTTGGCCATTTGAAATAGCAAATAAAATCTAAAAATTGAGAGATAATTCAGGGAGGTAGATAGGATGATCAAGATGATAGGAAAAATAATTTCAGAGGATGATCACAAGTTTGAAAGCTAAGAATTTGCTGACCACAATTTCCAATCACAACAATTACATTCTAAAAATTGGAAATTGCTAGGGAAAATTGTAGAAACTCTCAAATGATTGCATGAGGCATCAAAAGTTTTTATTTTTCCTCATAATTTACATTTGAAATACAAACCCTAAGTTTAGGGCTGTTACAATCTCCCCCCTTACAGGAATCTCGCCCCGAGATTCTGATCACTGGGAGAAGAAAGACGGGTAATCTGCTCGGAGACGATCTTCCCGTTCCCAAGTGGCTTCATCCTCTGAGTGGTTCGACCACGAACTTTGAGGAACTTGATCACACGGTTCCTCGCTGCGTTCAGCTTCTTCGAGGATCTGAACGGACGCCACGATAAGACAGATCTTCCCGCACATCGATATTTTCCAATGGCGTTTCCTCAACCGGAACACGGAGGCTCTTCTTCAATTGCGATACATGGAAAACATCATGTGTAACAGCCCCAAGTTTATAAACAGTAATAAAATGCTTTATGAACAGTAATGAGATACTGTTCATGGCATTACTGCTCATGTTTACACTTTGGGCAAAAGATGTTACAAGTTAAAACCTTCCTTTGTAGTCAAAACCCTAAAGAACCATTCAAAGTCTTAAAAGGATACAAGATAAAACTTGTATTATGACTGGAAGTATTTTTATTAAAGCCTAGATAAATTATCTTGGCTAAAAATATTTTTGTTGCATTTTAGAAATTATTTGGGCTTAAAGAAAAATTTATTGTCTTTAAATAAATATTTTCGACTGAAATAAATATTTGTGTATTTTACAAAGTGAAAATGTGGTTTATAAAATTTATCTGGGAAATATATCATCCCAGTAGCTTACATAAAAATTTCATGAATTTATAAATTTATTTGATATTTTTAAAGTCCATCAAACCTTTTAAGTGTTCAAATGGGTGCGGTCAACTAAAGCGGTCTAAACCCAACCCTTGCATCAGAGCGACTCGGTCTCACGTGTTTGGGTCCAACCTGCGACTTGGTCCGCTCGGTCACGCCCCAACGCGAGCCCGACATCCACGCGTGATGCGAGCCGTCGATCTTCAATCGAGCAGGCGAGCTCACGATCCCGCGAGACGCCCACGTGTATACTTTAATCTCCACCGTTGGATCTTGATCTAACGGCGAGGTTAGTGTGTGCAACCGGACAACTCCGGATCCATGTTCAATCTCCACCGCTCGTTTCCAATCCAACCGTGACGCCCTTTTCGTTTTAAACCTAAAGGCGCGCTTTTATCTCACCGTTAGATTCAAATCCTCACGCTTTTCCTTTCTCGCGTGTTATTAAAGCCCGCACTCCTGCGGACCGTTGGATCTTCATCGTGGCCCGATTAGTGTATGCATTCGGACGACTCGGATCCCCGCACAATCGTGGCCGTCCATCCTGATCTAACGGTATTGCTTATTTCAATTTGAAATCGAGCGCGCGATTATATGGGCCCTTGATTTCAATCCTCGGCACTCCTTTTTGACCGTGGGCCTTTAAAGCCCAAAATCGGTGGATCGTTGGATTTCGATCGGGTGGCCCGAGCGGTGTATGCAACCGGACCACCGGTTCAATTCCCAATCTCGACCGTGAGGAAGCCCATCTAACGCGCGCGCGCCATCGCACTTAAGTGGGGTGACGTGTATTCTTTAAGTGACCGTTGGATTCTAATCCAACGCTCCTTTGAATGTGACTGCGGTTACGCGAAGGCTACATTAAATCACGGCCGTTCATGTGAGATCGTGTGGTCCACATTGAACAATACCGGTGATTGTTTTTAACACTGTCTTCATCGCAACCGCCCATTTTTAATCGGACGGTTGTTCGTCTTTTCGCATTTTAGGAGCGCGCAGCTGCCGGATCGCCAATGGACCCACATGTCGTGATTCTTATCTTCTTCCTCTCTCTCTCTGCGCGATCTTCTCTGGAAATCGAGGAGAGGAATTATCCCAAAGTTTTGCAACTAATTTTTAGGATAATTAGCCCTAAATGGACACCTCATCAAGCTCTAGACTTTTCCCAATTATCCTGTAGCTCAACTCCCTTATATATAAACCCTAGCTTTTGGAGCTGCAGACCATTGTTGACCACTGAAGCTCACTTTCCTCCATTCTTTGTCCGGTGGAGTTTCTTGCTTCTATCCTTTGCTTATCTACCTTAAGCAGCTTTACTTACAATAAAGATTGGTTATCTTTTGTAGGTCAAATCGAGTTTGTTTCTCGTCCATCACCATCGGTTTTGAGTTTTTGGTATCTTTCCTATCTTGGTAAGCCAAAACCCTAGTTTCGACATCTTGAGCATCTTAAGAACCTTAGAAGTCTCTGTGAATCATTCTTTTAAGCATCGGTAGCTTGATCTTGCTTCAAAGCGAAAAGCTCATTATTCTAGCTTTTAGGTCTTTTGTGTCATTTTCAAGACCTAGGGTTCTTCTGTCAACCTATCATCTTATTTAGGTTTTGACTAAACCCTAGCAAACATGACAAATTGATCTTTCAATTCTTGTCATCATCTATTTTGACTCTAGCTGAAATATGTCTCTGTTCTCTTGTCGGCCAACCGACAAAATAGGTGTTTGCTTTAGCTTTTGTAATCTAACTAGTTAGGTTAGACTAAGGTTGGTTTGGGATATTAATTACCTAAAAGATCATGCTAAGATTCATTTATGAACTTTTGCATGATCTATACTTCTTTTCCGAAAATTGCAATCCGTCTGTTTTCACTCTTTTCAAAATCAAAACTGGAACTTTGCAATAAACTCTAGTTCTGTCTTTTGAAAACAAGAAGCTATATTATGTGTTATTATCACTATTATGGGTAGTTATGGCTTAAGCATACTGTAATCTTGCATTTCAGTTGATCATGCATATTTACGCCATTTTGGACTTATTGTCGCTTTAATATTTATTGGATCTTATTGCTCCTTTTAGAATGGTTCTCTCGAGGCTTTTGAATATACTTCGAACAACTTTGAGCACCTCGCAATGAAGTCTATTACTATCAAGGCAAGCATCCTCTTTGCACCATATTGAACCAGATTTTGTACAAGAGCTTTTACAAATCCAAAGTGATATCTGTGCATACTATTTGTCCGAAAATACAAAATGTGACTTGTAATAGTTAGCTATAACTCGACATGGTGGATTACCTTAATTATGACCATACACTCAACTCTAGTGTAGTCTCGTATACTATATGGTCTATTTTGATTTGGCTTAGATATGCGATCTAGAGATTTTAGGTTTGACAAGCATATCTTGTCAAACATGGGAATCACAAGCTGAACCCTTGTTATTTTAAACTCTTTGTCCGCTTTCTTTAAATCAGTCTTGTATTTGAAATTCAAATTGATCTCGACAAGAGGAAGCTAGTGATGGTGCTTTTGTGCACGAGATTGGGTTTGTGGTGGACTTGTCCGGTTGATTAAGGACCGAACTCGACTATTCGTTCAAGTCCCCACGCACTTCCACATGCAGTGTATGGTATTTGTTTGGTTAAGTAAAATGTTGAGACTATTGAGTTGGAAACAGAGAGTAAGAATATGTGTATTGACCTTGTATGGCATAGATGCTTTGGTCCGAGGCTGCGTTTTATGCCATGTGAGCTTTGTATGTCGATCGATGTTCTTAGGAGGGTGAGGGCGTATATGTGCCTCGTCGCATATACGATACCTTAATGGTGCCGATAGCATTCTACTATGGGTAGGGAACCCAATTCGCTTTAAATTGTTTGGATCGGCATTACTGACGCAACATGTGTGCCCCGGTTAGGCAGATGCTATCAGTCGTTGTTTAAGCGAGATCAGTTCACACATGGGGTCCAACTCAATAGTGTTGGCTTGTTGAAAATACCAAATCTTAGTTTCCCCGGTCGGCATACCAAAGGAAGTATGTCATCATTCGGAGGCATCCGAAGGCAACGGGCTAGCTAAGTCATGTGGGTAAAGATGTACACCCCTGCAGGGTATAAACTGTTCGAATAGCCGTGTCCACGGTCATGGACGATAACTTGAACTGATATCACCTGTATAGAGATTTTGATTTCCAAAATGTGGTTTCGTTTATTTTCGGTTTGCATGAGGGAATCATGCAATCGCATCATTTACATTTAATGTATTTACTCACTGTTTTACTTTATTTTTGATTTATTAAATTGCTTTATCAAAAGTTAGCCTTTGTAGGATAAGTTGTATCGCTTTATGCAAATTTGAACCTTTATACCTTCCTGTTGTAACCTTATGCATGTAACAACTCTACTCCTTTGAATAGGATCTAATAACCACTTTCTTTTGTTAGTTTGTGTAAGACTTGCTGAGTACCTTTTGTACTCAAGGTGCTACCACCTATTGTTGCAGGTGAGGATGGTTTTCTCTATGAAGTACCCGTTAGCGCCGATCAGGGTGACGCTAACGAGTGACGCTACTTCTTTCCTCCACGCAATTGCCTGCGGGTGGATGAGGCCATTGGTGGACATTTTCCGTTTATTTTGCTTCCGCTGTATACTGTTAAAGTGACCAAGTCACTTAATATTGTAGTACTAATAGAATGATGTAACCTTATGTTTAATTATATCAATGTATGACTGGTATGTGTTTGATGCAATGTTGATGAAGGATATATATGCAATCGTCGTTGATCCTGGGAACCATTGTGAATCATATATATCCGGGAATCCTGTTTACTGGATCTGTCATTTGTTAAATTTATATCTTTAGCATGGTTTTTAATAAAGGGGCAGTACTGTTCCTTCATTAACAATTGTGCTACAGTATGAATTTAATTAGTAACATTTCCAATAACCGGGGGTCCTCACAGCGTTGGTATCAGAGCATACGTTGCCTGTAGGTTAGAAGTAGTGTGGCCGAAGTTATTAGAGAGTCTTCTGATAAAATTATCTTCAAACAGTAATGTATTTTCGAAAGTTTAAGTATGACATCTTTTATTCCTTACCCCTCTTAGCTTCTAATTCTTTCCTCACTATTTATTGGACTTGTGCAAAATATTTTCCAGTGATTTCTCTCTCATTTTCAAAAAGAGAGACATGTTAATATTCAACTAGAAGAGCAATGGCGAAAAGACGAGAAGACGTTGTCGTATTACGATATTAGGATTAAATTAGGGACTATGAATAGATAATATCCATCCTATTTATTTTTCCTATCTGTAGAAGTTATATTTTCTTGTTTGACCGTTCGCTTTCTTCTGGTTTTCGAGTAATTGCGCATCGCCTGTGGGCAGTATGTATAGCAATTATGTCGGAAAACTATGAGTTGTTTTGTTGGATCTTATGCTGTCCTTTGCGCCTTTGCGTCTTCGGTTGGTATTGATTTTGGTGCATTCATATCATTTATGCATACTAACTTTAGTACTTTCCTTATTCTGCCAAAACGATCTTTCGCACTCAATTGAGTGTATCCTTTTTCTGTCCTCTAACCATCTGTGTGACAATAGGATGGCAAAATCTAGTACTCCTTTGAGCACTCGACCCAGGGAGTCAAGTAAGACGATCGTCGAGGTTATGGTCTGTCGTATTTGTGGTGAAGAGGGACATTACATCAACCGATGTACTACAAATTGTCCCAAGCGTGACGGAGACCATCCACCAGAGAGCTGTCCAACTAGTAAAGTCACTTGTTTTCTCTGCGAAGGGCACGATCACTGTCCCAAGGAGTGTAGACTACACCAGATAATCATTGAGTCAGTTGGACTACAACAACGGACTCTCCACGCCGTCATCTTCAAGACAACCACTGGACAAAGAGGTACACAAAGACAGCCCAGAGAGAAGCCAATAAGCTGCCGTCAACGAAACCAGAAAGTTACTTGCTTTCATTGTGGTCGCCTTGGCCATTATGCTAATCGATGCTTCACAAGACATCGAAGGATGCCCGGACCTATCAAGCTCCTCGCACCACCATCCGTTCTACCTCAACCACTCCCTTTGTACCTAGACCTCCTAATTCTTTTGAGCAGTCAAGAATTAGTGTAAGTCCGCCACCCATTGTCAGTAAGGTTAAACCTAGTGTGATCTGTTATCATTGTGGACGTCTTGGGCACTTCGCAAGCCAGTGCTTTGCTAAGAAACGTGGGTTGCCTCCTGTTCAACCTTTCCCAGCCGTTGTTCGTCCCACACTATCTTCAAAGACATCGCCGAGTCCGATCCAGCCCAATCGCGGTCGAATAAACAGACATTACCGTGAGGAAGTGGTCAAGCACTGACGTTGTTCGTGGTATGCTCCTAATTAATTTCAGTTCAGCTCATCGCTTTATTTGATTTCGAGCATTCCGTTCTTTGGTAGTAGTCAATTTGTTGTTCAACACCATTTGAGTATGCATCATTTTTATCCACCACCTGTTATTTACTCACCTGGGTCGTCCTCATTTTTCTCTGCCACCTAAGTGCTTTGGGCATTTAATACAAGTCATATCGCATTAAGTGCAGCCATGTACATGGCTTTCACACTGAATGTGGTCACTTAGTGGCATCATTGTTATTTTTTTCCTTGCCCCCTCTCTTAACAACACTCGTTGTCCTAGCCTTTTGTCCCTAACCAAATTGGTGGTGACACTTGCCTCGTCACTCACCTATTTGTTGACCAATTGACTGAAGCCCGAATCTTTTCTAAAATCTATTTGTGATCTTGCTATCATCAAATCAAGGTTAGGGCGGAGGACATTCCTAAAACAGTTTTTTCTACTCGTTACGGTTTGTACGAGTATACTGTCATGTCCTTTGGTCTGACAAATGCGCCAGCCTATTTCATGAATCTTATGAATTCAGTGTTCATGGAATTCTTGGATAAGTTCGTTGTCGTGTTTATTGACGACATTCTTATTTATTCCAAGTCTGATAAGGATCATGAACAACATTTGCGACTTGTGCTGGAAACACTTCGTCGGCATCGACTATATGCTAAGTTCAGCAAATGTGCTTTGTGGCTCAGAGAGGTTGCATTTTTGGGGCATGTGTTATCTGAAGGAGGTATCGCTGTCGATCCAAGCAAGGTACAAGATGTACTAAATTGGAAGCCTCCCAAGAATGTCCCAGAGATTCGGAGTTTTCTTGGACTTGCGGGTTATTACCGTAGGTTCATTGAAAATTTCTCCAAGATTGCTAGACCTTTGACTCAGCTCTTGCAAAAAGGGAAGAAATTTGAATGGTCAGCTAAATGTGAAGAGAGTTTTCGGCTTTTGAGAACTCTCTTGACTAAAGCTCCAGTTCTTACTCTTAGGATGTTCTTAAGAGCTTGACATTTATTGCGATGCATCTCACCATGGACTTGGTTGTGTGCTTATGCAAGAAGGCCGAGTTGTGGCATATGCATCCCTGCGATTGCGCCTCATGAAGTTAATTATCCTACTCATGATTTGGAATTGGTTGCCGTGGTCAATGCATTAAAGATTTGGCGACATTACCTCCTTGGTAATCGTTGTGAGATCTACACCGATCATAAAGTTCAAGTACATATTCACTCAATCTGATTTGAATATGAGACAAAGAAGATGGCTTGAACTGATCAAGGACTACGACATGGGTATTCATTATCATCTGGTAAAGCCAATGTTGTGGCGGATGCTTTAGCGTAAAGTCACAATGCAAGCTGCATATCTTCTCTACCGAAAAGACTTGTGTGCTGATTTCGCGCCTAAGTCTTGAATTGGTAGGAGCAGTTTCTCATTGCATTACATGTGGAGCCAACATTAGAATCTCAGACTCGAGGCCTGCATAACCGATGCCGAGGTAGCGAAATCAAGGGAATATGAAAGCAGGCAAAGCCAACGAGTTTTCTGAAGATGGTCGCGGTATGATTCGATATCGCAATCGTTTGGTAGTACCTGCTGATCCTCATCTAAGAAGTCTAATTCTTAGAGAGGCTCATAATTCCAAGTTTTCTTTGCATCCTGGGAGTACCAAGATGTACCAGGATTTAAAGAAATTATTTTGGTGGAGCCATATGAAGAGGCAAATTGCTCAGTATGTTGCTGAATGTGATATTTGCCAAAGGGTTCAAGCTGAACATCTGAAGCCAGCTGGTACCCTTCAACCTTTGCCTATTCCACAATGGAAGTGGGAAGAGATCGGTATGGATTTTTCATCGGTCTTCCCAAGACTTCCAAGGATCGATGCCATTTGGGTGATCATCGATCGCTTAACTAAAGTGGCCCATTTTATTCTGGCCGAACCGATTTCAATGGCAAGCAATTAGCGAGCTTTATATTGCTAGAATTGTTTGTCTTCATGGTGTTCCTAAAGTCATTGTTTCGACCGTGGTCCTCGGTTTACTTCCCATTTTTGGAATAGCCTTCATCGGGCTATGGGACCGAACTCTCTTTCAAGATCGCTACCATCCTCAAACCAGTGGTCAAACCGAAAGAGTGAACCAAGTAATGGAAGATCTTCTTGAGCCTATGTGCTATCTTATAGCAAAGACTGGAGAAATCTTTGCCATATGTGGAATTTTCCTACAATAATAGCTACTGTGCAAGTATTCAAATGTCACCTTTGAAGCCTTGTATGGGAGAGCTTGTAGGACTCCATTGAATTGGTCCGAGTCGGGTGAAAGATCATTCTTTGGCCCGGACATGGTAAAGGAAGCGTAAGAGCAAGTTAAATCGATTCGAGATTGTTTGAAAACCGCATCTCGTCGGAAGAGCTATGCCGATCATCGCCGTCGTGAGTTGAGCTTTGAGGTGGATGACCATGTCTATCTTAAAGTGTCACCCATGAAGGGTACTCATCGTTTTGTGTAAAAGGAAACTCGCACTCGCTATATCGGACCCTTAGAATCATTGCCAAGCGAGGAGTCAGAGCTTACCAATTGGAACTACAGAATCACTTTGTGATGCATGATACTTTTCATGTGTCTCAATTAAAGAAATGCCTTCGTGTTCCTATTGAGGTAACCGCTTATGAGCATCTTGATCTCCAACCTGATCTTTCATATCAAGAGCAACCAGTACGTATCCTCGACACAATGGAACGCAGGACAAGAAATCGTACTGTCAAGTTCTTAAAAATTCAGTGGGCTAATCATTCCGAGGATGAAGCCACTTGGGAGCGCGAAGATCTGATGCAGATCGAGCACCCCCATCTTTTTGTTGTTTAGTACTTTCCTTTAAATCAAGAAAGGAAAGTTTAAACAAACCAATGTAAACAAAGATGTAATAATAACACTATGTTGTTATGTAAGGTTCTTCTTTGTTATCTTTAAAGGAAATCAAAACAACAGATGTTGAATTTCCTCATAATCCATTTCCATTTCACTTCTTCCTAATCTTAACTTGTTCCAAATCTCAGGGACGAGATTTTCTTAAGGGGGTAGGTTTGTAACACCTCAAGTTTATAAACATAATAAAATGCTTTATGAACAAGAATGAGATACTGCTCATGGCATTACTGCTCATGTTTACACTTTGGGCGACATGTTACAAGTTAAAACCTTCCTTTGTAGTCAAAACCCTAAAGAACCATTCAAAGTCTTAAAAGGATACAAGATAAAACTTGTATTATGACTGGAAGTATTTTTATTAAAGTCTAGATAAATTATCTTGGCTAAAAATATTTTTGTTGCATTTTAGAAATTATTTGGGCTTAAAGAAAATTTATTGTCTTTAAATAAATATTTTCGACTGAAATAAATATTTGTGTATTTTACAAAGTGAAAATGTGGTTTATAAAATTTATCTGGGAAATATATCATCCCAGTAGCTTACAGTAAAAATTTCATGAATTTATAAATTTATTTGATATTTTTAAAGTCCGATCAAACCTTTTAAGTGTTCAAATGGGTGCAGTCAACTAAATGGTCTAAACCCAACCCTTGCATCAGAGCGACTCGGTCTCACGTGTTTGGGTCCAACCCGATCGCGACTTGGTCCGCTCGGCCACGCCCCAACGCGAGCCCGACATCCACGCTGCGTGATGCGAGCCGTCGATCTTCAATCGAGCGGGCGAGCTCACGGATCCCGAGACGCCCACGTGTATACTTTAATCTCCACCGTTGGATCTTGATCTAACGAGCGAGGTTAGTGTGTGCAACCGACAACTCCGATCCATGTTCAATCTCCACCGCTCGCTTCCAATCCAACCGTGACGCCTTTTCGTTTTAAACCTAAAGGCGCTTTTATCTCACCGTTAGATTCAAATCCTACGGCTTTTCCTTTTCTCGCGTGTTATTAAAGCCCGCACTCCTCTGGACCGTTGGATCTTCATCGTGTGGCCCAGATTAGTGTATGCATTCGGACGACTCCGGATCCCCGCACAATCGTGGCCGTCCATCCTTGATCTAACGGTATTGCTTATTTCAATTTGAAATCAGAGGCGCGCGATTATATGGGCCCTTGGATTTCAATCCTACGGCACTCCTTTTTGACCGTGGGCCTTTAAAGCCCAAAATCGGTGGATCGTTGGATTTCGATCGGGTGGCCCAGAGCGGTGTATGCAACCGGACCATCCGGTTCAATTCCCAATCTCGACCGTAGGAAGCCCATCTAACGGCGCCGCGTCATCGCACTTAAGTGGGGTGACGTGTATTCCTTTAATCGACCGCTGATTCTAATCCAACGCTCCCCTTTGAATGTGACCTGCGGGTTACGCGAAGGCTACATTAAATCACGGCCGTTCATGTGAGATCGTGTGGTCCACATTGAACAATACCGGTTGACTGTTTTTAACACCTGTCTTCATCACATACCACTGGGACTTCACTAATATCTAGAGTCGGCTTCGCCGAGCGCCAAGAGATGCGGACCTGCGACTTCTGGCTAAAAGCGAACTCGCCACGGAAGGACTAGTGAGGTAGATGAGTCTCTAGCGCAATCAATTTGTCCCATGTGCCGAGACAACCAATCCATGCCTAGGATTACATCTAAGCTCGCGATCGAAGGAGGATAAGGTTTGCCAAGAATCCTACCCTTCTATCTCAACAGGACATCCCTACACTCGGACTCGGCTCTCAACTCCGAACCGGGAGAGCGAATGAGCAGCGGGACCAACAATGGAGTAAAAGAAGACCTCCCACAAGCAAAGAAAAGACTCGAAACAAACGAATGAGATGCGCTCAATCAAATATCGTAGCAAGGAAAGAGTTAACCGAAAGGGTACCCAACACGACGCCGGTGCCTCCCGTGCCTCCTCCGCGAGATGAGGTTGACGCGCCACTACCCACGCCTTGGGTAGCGGGACAACCTTCTCGATCCTCGGGAGAACCACCTCCCCGCGCGTCCTCCATTAGGACGAGGCCGCTCGATCTGTTAGGGCAACTATTGGCATAATGCCCTTCGGTTGCACGGTGCAGTGACCCCGGCACCGGATTGCGGGGCCACCTGCTGGTTCGCAGCGCACGTGATCGGGCACGGCCGCGGAGGGCGAAGAGCTAGTCTTTGGCGGCCTCGGTGGTAGTGAAGCCACGAACGGGCCCGAGGTAGGCCCGACACGAGGACGAGAGAGGCCGCTGTGCGCACCGGCGGGCCTCCCACTTGCGCTATGAATCGCGGCGCCCTCGCCTTGTGCTCAAGCAACAATGGCCTTGTCCACCAAGGCCCGAAAGTCACAAAGTCCACAATGGAGAGCCCGCTTGCGGCTCCTCGGACAAAACCTCCATGAACTTCTCCGCTTGGCCTCATCGGTGGCCACCTCGGATGGAGCATAACGAGCCAAGTGGTTGAACTCGTGCAGTACTCCATCACCGACTTACGCCTTGCTTGAGCGCGAAACTCCTTCTTCTTGACTTCATCAAGCCGCAGGATATGAGCTCGACGAACGCCGTCCGAACTCATCCCAAGAGACAGTAGCCGGCGGGCTGCATGGCCAAGAAGTTCTCCCACTAGAGAGCGCCGCTGAAGCCGATGGGAGGCAAAGAGTGCTCGCCCTGGCCTGAGCATCGAGCAACGCCGAGCTTACGCTCAACTTGACGCAGCCGCCATCCGCGCCCAAAGGGTCCTCAGACGGAGAACGTGGGGCCGAGTGCGAAGAAACTCAAGCAAGGCCCCACGAGATCGATAGTCGCCGCCCCGCCGGATCCCGAGGCACCGGTCGAGGCGGAGGTGTTGCGCGCACAACATCCAGCAGACCCCCGCCCTCCGAACGGTTGCGCTCGACCAAGAAGGACCTCACCATGGTTGAGGAGGCTAAGCTCCTCATCCAAACCAGTTCGCGACCACGCCGCTACGAGTACCTCCAGCCATCCTGGTTCAAGAAATTAGGTTAGCAACCAAAACACTAAGACTAGAAGTTGATGAAAGCGAAAAACTAACGATTATGGGAATGAGATATCACCCTAACCGAAAGCCAAAAACAGCAAGTAAACAAACTTGAAATGTTTCCAAAGAAGCTCCAAAACAGCAAAGGAATCATTAAACCAAGCTCAACTTCTCAATGCCATTAACCCGTATTGAATGAACGAGTAATAGTGTGAGAAGATAAAAATTTCAGCACCTTGCAACAAGTCTTAACACTACTCGAGAGCGAGGTTAAATCAGCGAAATAGGTGTTAGATACTTAGCTAACTAGTATCACATCCTACCCTTTTACTCCCACAAGTTTTAGTTGATTAACCTCTCATTTTCTACCCTATTTAGAACCTTTGAGCTGCTGTCCGAAATTGAATGATCGCTGTCCGGATTTCGCATCCAAGCCTCCTGATTGAAATCTTCAACTTCGGAAGCTTCAAAACCTTGTAGAGGGCAGCTAACACTTCAATTTGCCAAACTCAATGGTTCCCAAAACCCAATTAAAACGGTACAACTATCTTTTGAGAGAAGGAAAGGAGAACAACTTTTAAAACTCAAATTAGAGCAAGATGAGAGAAGAAAGCTAAGATAGGTAAGGAATAAAATCTGAGGATTTACTTAAGCTTTCATAAATCATTTGATACTTTGAAATTAAGTTTTCCAAAATATCCTAAAGACGACCAAGCTTGGGTTACTACGGTTGGAATGGCTTGTACTGTTTAACCATCCACTTGGTTCTAACAGTACAAATCAAATAAACCAAGTCTCGAGATATGTATACTTCCCAGAATTGCAATATACACACCCCGTTACAAAATCATGCATCAATTTCATTCATACACATAGAGCCGAAGCAAAAGCAACAACTGAAAGACATAGATAATATAAAGAGAGTTATTACAAAAGAGAGGCCGACCGGCCAAAAGACATGCAAATAAGTAAATACATCATGAAGCAAATGGCCATAAGATGGCGATAAACAAAAGCCAATCGGTGTGCCTTTACCCACAAGGCAACCAACCGGACCGCCAAGCTAATCATCCCAAACAGCACAAGAACACACTCACAAAAGTGAGGCCCTTGGGGCTCACCTTCTTCCTCTGCAACAATTAATATTAAGCAAAGCGATGAGTACAAAACTTGTTTTTGTACTGCAAGACCGACGTGTGAGATAACAGTAACTATAATTAACTACATGCAAGCTTTATTTAAGTGGATGAGGCTCGACTTATTTTTAGCATAAAGCAAGTTTTCATTTGCAATAGGGTAATAGATTCAAAGCAAGTTTGCAATTAACTTTATTGTTCAAATAAAAGAGAGACAATTATAGCAATAGATAAATGACAACACCAACCTAGAAGTGACTAACCCATAGTCACCACAACAATAGCATGAAGTACCCTTCATACCACCCATGTCAAGTTTAAGTTTTAAAAGGTTGTAGTCTAGTTCTTGCACGACCTTACCAAGCATGTCCATAACCTAGGACGCAGGCTATTCGAATAGTTTTAACCTCGCAGGTGTACCAATGTACCCACACGATAGACCGCTTTCCACCACCACGGTTAGCACACTTCCTTTGGTATGCGTGCATGGCTAAGTCTAACAAGACGCTTTCCGATGGACGATGCTAATTAAGAGCCGCAACCCACGGAGAAGGACACATTAGATGCCTAACCGGCCCGCTAATGCTCCTCCAAAACACACACACAAGAACACACCCACCGACCAGCTCATAATTAGCACCTCCCAAAGTACTTAGTCAAGAGAGGTTCCATATCCCCTCGTGTGGTTAGCACGCAATAAGCGCTGGCTTAGTGACACAAGTAACTCGGTCCTTGGGGACTTAGGCACCATTCCACACACCCAACAGATCACATCAACATACCATTGTGCCCAAGTCAAGATATAGTTTTGTTTTCATTTTTGATTTGTAAATCAATAAAACACAAGGGTTGGACATAATGGAGTAGTATAAGTAGTTGTGTGATCAAGATCATCGACTAAGTCGATGATCGCCAATACTACCGATAACTAGGCATGGCTAAGCAATATTCATTCGTAATCTACTAAGTGATAAGAGCTCATCCAATGAACTCTAATCACAGCAATTAACCTAGGCTCGTAGTAAAGGATAATCATTTACCTACAGATTATGCAACTAGAGGATTAACTAATCAACTTAACAACAAATTAGCAATGCATACATAGAAGTTAAACAAAATATTAGACTTTAAAAGTAATGGGATCAATGGGAAATGATCAAACCGCTTGCCCGCTTGTTGTGGCTCAAATTGTTATGAGGGTCGTTCTCGGGTTACCGCAAATATCGAATCCTAAGCTAAAGAGCGAAAACAATCAATAAGACGAGCAACGCTTAAATGAAAGAGCAAGCAAAAATTATCCAAATGCGATTTAAAATTATACACAAGGTATAATAGGAATATACCTAGACATAGGAACTGGAAAACCTAATTTGGATTTGTGGTGCAAAGATATTCTCTAAAAACCTATTTTCGGCCATAATTAGCAATCAGAGCAAAAATATTTTCTAGAAAGATTTTGAAGCTGAAATTTTTATGGTGGCTTCCTACTGGTATAGTGATAACCCATATAAAATTTCAGGTCATTTGGAGTTATAATGAAAGAGTTATGATTTGTCTAAATTGTTTAGGTATTAAACTAAAATATGATCCTTATCATTTCTAAAAACAGTAAAATTTGTGAAACCAATTTTCCTAGCAAATACACTATCAGGGAAGTTAATCCAATTGATTCATACAAAATGATCTATAGATTAAAAGTTATGCATTTTCCAAGTTTGCTAAAAGTTCTGAAAAACAGTATTATGTTCACTTGTTTACTATTTTTGAAAATGATTTTCCAGGTTTGATCATGGTCTACAATTATTTTTATATTTAAGTTCAAGTTATAAGGAAGCTAACGAAATTGGAATCATCTAATTTGGAGCTAAGATGACAAAGATATGAAAATGACAAGACCCTAATGTGATACTGATTTCTGGACTTAGCACTTTCGACTTCACTAACACCCGGAGACATGGGCGAATGAGAGCCGCCGATCTCAGATCCAACGGACGACATTGAACCAGACCAAACACTTCACGCCAACGAATGTAAGGCCGACGTGGAGGCTCCAGTGGTCGTTGATCTCGATCCAACGGCCAAGACCACCACGCCGCCTCCGCAACGCTGTCGCCCGACAACGCGGCGGAAGGCTTCGCCGCGACAACGCCGCGACCAAAGGCACGGTGGCGCGAGTGAAAGCCAGAATGGGTGCGCATAGCATTGCGCACCCTTCCGTACCACCCACACCGACGGTGGTGGACCAGAGCGGCGCGCGACGGCAGAGGGGCACGGAAAAATGACAACGACGACAACAAGCAAATAGCTCCGCAGCGGACCATTCAAGCGGTGCTCGAGCATCTAGGGGCTACGAGGAGCTACCGACCGACGCGAGGTGCAGAGGCGGTCGAGCAGCCCGCGACGAAACTCCGCGACGGACCGAGGAAGATGACGCGAGGAAGACGGCTGGGCAAAATCAACCATGCCGCCATCACGATGGGTTCTAGAGAGCACCGAGAAGCTCCCGAGAAAGGAATTAGAAAAGGAGCACTCACCGCACTAGAGACGAAGAAGGATGCTCGCGGCCGAATTGGGGGAAATCCAAAATCCCGGCGCTCCCGTTGAAGCAACCTGAAATGGAGTGGGGGTTAAGCACCACCGAGGTGAGAGGAAGGTGCAGGGGCAAGAAGGGAGCCAAAGAACCACTGGAGCACCGTTCGCGCATGTGAGCTCCAAGCTCTGCAATGGCGAAATGGGCGCTGGTTTGTATGGGCTCGCCGTGCTTAGTGAATGCAAGAGGAGCTGCGCGGGAGAGGAAAGGAAACCAAGGGGTGACCCGGGAGCTTAAGTAGGCCTGAGAAGCAAGAAAATGCCGTTGCTTCACCACGGGTTCTCTCTGCCGCCGCGGTCGCCGTGAGCGACGGGAGCAGGTGAGACGACGACTAAACGGGGCGGTGGAGTGACGGGCATTAAATGCGGAGACCCGTTGGCGAGGATGCGGAGTGGACAGGGCGCTGCACACCCACGCTCTGCTCTGCCATCGACGACCTTACACGCGGCCGAGCGAGAGGAGGACGACGACGCGCAGCCGTCCGATTCGCATCCAAGGGCGAGGGCACGATCGCGTTGAAACGGCACCCGCGAACGACGACCGCCCGATTGAAATCCAACGGCTGCGAATCCGGGGCAACCGGAGTTGTCCGAATGCATACACGAACGCGAGCCGTCCGATTGAGATCCAACGGTCCAGAGCACGCGCGCCCGATCGACCGCGCCGGTACAGTTAGTTGACTCGACCGGGTCGGTTGGCTCGAGCCCGAGTCTGACCCGCGCCCGAGGAACAGTGCAAACCCATTAGAATTTGATTTTTGAGCTGAAACTTTTGGGGATTTATTTGAGGCATCAAATCAACTCCAAAATTTATGAAATTTTAACTGGAGCTTGCTTACCTTGGGGTTAACCTTCCATAAAATTTCCAGAGGGTTTTGTGCACTGGAATTTTCTCAAGAAATTCCAGAAGGTTAAAACAGAGGTTTGACCAAGGTTTGACTTGCCTCTAAAATATTTCAAATAATTTCCAAAATTATGAAATAATTCAGAGGTGTTACTAAGCCACCCTAGAACCAGGGAAAATTATTTCAAGGGTTTGACAAAAGATTTGACCAAGGAGGTTGTTGACTTGATAAATGAGGCCTTTGATTTTTAATTTTCCAAAATTCTTTTACAAGAATTTCAGAAAAGTTTCAAAAGTAAAAGGATGAAGGAAAGTTTTAATTTACCCTCATTTTATTACATTTGAAACACAAGCCAAAATGGGGATGTTACAAACCTCCCCCTTACAAAAATCTCGTCCGAGATTTGGTTCACTCGGAAAAGAAAGAGGGGTTGTGCAGACGGAGACAATCTTCTCGCTCCCAAGTAGCCTCGTTCTCGAATGGTTTGACCACTGAACTTTAAGGAACTTGATGGTCTTGTTCCTTGTTCTTCGCTCGCCTCCTCGAGTATGCGAACAGGTGCTCATGACGAGTCAAATCCTCCCGAACATCAAGAGTTTCCAACGGAGTTTCTCTGTTGGAACACGGAGGCACTTCTTTAGCCGGGACACATGGAACACATCATGTACCCCGCAAGTGCAGCAGTAACTCCAACTTGTAGGCAACAGCTCCCTTCTTCTCGATAACACGGTATGGACCGACATATCGAGGAGCCAACTTGCCCTTGACACCAAAACGCCGTGACCCTTCAAAGGAGAAACCTTGAGATAAACGAAGTCATTGGGCTCAAAGCTCAACTCACGACGACGGCGATCCGCATAGCTCTTTTGCTCGGATTGAGTGTGCGTAGCGATCACGAATGAGTCGGACTTGCCCTCGGCCTCATTAATCGAGTCCGCCAAAGAAAGGTCTTTCACCGGTCTCGCATCAGTTCAACGGGTCCTACACTTTCTCCCGTATAAGGCCTCAAATGGTGCCATGCCGAGACCGGCTTGAAACCGTTGTTGTAAGAAAACTCGCGAATGGCAAGCACTTCTCCCAATGCTTCCCATAGGAAAGGACACAAGCTCGCAAAGATGTCCTCTAAAACTTGGTTGACCCTTTCTGGCCCGACCATCGCTTTGGGGTGAAAAGTCGAATGAAAAGAAAGGCGAGTTCCATAGCCTCTGCAGGCTATGCCAAAATCGCAAGTGAACAAATAACCACGATCCGACACAATCGCCTTTGGCACACCATGCAAACTCACGATGCGGGCTATGTAGAGATCCGCCGTAAGACCCACTCAAGGTCAATCTTGACAGGAAGAAAATGAGCCACCTTAGTTAATCGATCGATGACGACCCAGATGGCATCATTCTTCTTTGGAGACCGGGGTAGACCAGTGATAAAGTTCATCCCGACCAATCCCACTTCCACTCCGGAATTGGTAGGGTGAAGCCACCGACGCCGATGCTCGCCTTGACACGACGGCACACGCCGCACTCGGCAATGAACTCCGCGATCTCCCTCTTCATTCGGGTCCACCAAAATCTCGCGAAGATCCCGGTACATCTTCGTGGCCCCGGATGAATGGATAACGGGAATCATGGGCTTCATGAGGATCAACTCCGCAACTCCATGTCCTTTGGAACCACGAGGCGTTGCCCAAACCTCAAGACACCAAGCTCATCTACGGAGAAGCACTTGGCTATTCCATTCTTGACATTTTCCTTGATGCGTTCACTCCAACATCCGATCACGAGCGGACTTGATCCGATCCACCAAGGTTGGTTGTACAACCAAGGCAATGAGGAACCATGCTCAACCAAACCCAAGTTGAGACAATGAAACTCCTCTAGAAGAGGGGCCGATGCTCTGGCAACAATGCATTGCAATGCGCTTTGCGACTAAGCGCATCTCGCAACGACATTGGCCTTGCCCGGATGGTAGTGAATACCCATGTCATAGTCCTTGATCAACTCCAACCATCTCCTTTGCCTGAGGTTCAGATCTGGTTGGGTGAACAAATACTTTAAGCTTTTGTGATCCGAATACACTTCGCAATGATTACCGATTAGGTAATGTCGCCAAATCTTAAGTGCATGGATCACAGCGGCCAACTCCAAGTCGTGGGTAGGATAGTTGAGTTCATGAGGTCTCAATTGCCTTGATGCATAGGCCACTACCTTGCCTTCTTGCATAAGGACACAACCGAGGCCTCGACGAGAAGCGTCACAAAAGATATCAAGCTTCGACGACATCGGGAGAACAAGAACGGAGCGTGGTCAATCGCTTTTTAAGTGCTTGAAACTTTCCTCGCAATCAGCGACCACGAGAACTTCTTGTCCTTCTTGAGCAACTCCGTCATAGGCTTCGCTATCTTGGAGAAGTTCTCGATAAAGCGACGATAATATCCCGCTAAACCAAGAAAACTCCAACTTCGCGTGACGAAGTGGGTCGACTCGTGAAAGCACGTCGATCTTGCTAGGATCCACAGCCCACGCCCCGCCAAAGAATATGGCCTAAGAAGGCTACTTCCTTTAACCTAACGCACACTTGCTGAACTTCGCATACAGGTGGTGCTCACGGCTTGCCCAACACAAGCCTCAAATGCTCTGTGTTCTTCATCGCCTTGGAGTAGATAAGGATATCATCGATGAAGACCACAACGAACCTATCCAAATACTCCATGAACACCGAATTCATGAGGTTCATGAACAAGGCCGAGCATTGGTTGCCGAATGACATGACGGTATACTCGCATGCTTCATAACGAGTAGAAAGCCGTCTTTGGAATATCCTCCGGTCGAATCCGAACTCGATGATATCCCACTCGCATCAATCTTGAGAAAACTCGAGCTCCGGTTAATTGATCGAAAGGTCATCGATACGGGCAAAGGGTACTTGTTCTTTACCGTTACTTCATTAAGTGGACGGTAATCAACGCACATGCGCAGCCGCCTTGTCCTTTTCGGGACAAAGATTGCCGAGCATCCCCAAGGAGATGAGCTAGGGCGGATGAAACCCTTCTCTTGAAGCTCACCCACCGCTTCTTCAACTCCACCAACTCAATTGGGTCCATCCGGTAAGGCCTCTTCGAGATCGGGCGTGCACGGAACCAACTCAATGACAAACTCGAGGTCTCGAACTCGTGGCATCCCCGAAGGTCGTCGGGAAGACATCAACAAAGTCACATACCACCGGGACTTCACTAATATCTAGAGTGGCTTCGCCGAGCGCGAAGAGATGCGGACCCTGCAGCTTCGGCGAAAAGCGAACCTGCTCGCCGGAAGGACTAGTGAGGTAGATGAGTCTCCTAGCGCAATCAATTTGTCCCATGTGTTGAGACAACCAATCCATGCCTAGGATTACAAGTCGCGGAGCTGAGGAGCCCTGCGATGCACAGGCGGTGGCATGCGGCAGCAGCCTCTTCTCCCCCCAAGAGCCTACCCCCCGTGTGGACAGGCACACGCCACTCGGGCCTCCTCGGCCGCCACTCCGTGCTTCTGGCCGCGGCGGACTCCGAGGGTGAAAGGAGGAGAGCATCGCATCGTGGGGGGTGCCCGAGGACTGCTACTACAGTAACTTCTCCGACACGGTCGAGGACGAGGTGTGCTCCAGCGTTGGGGCCGACGACAAGGTCACGTCAGAGTTGAGCCGGAGGGGCGGCGGTCTGGCCCGGGGGCAGTCCAAGGAGAACTTATGGATGGAGGTGCGAGCGGCGAGCGCGTTCGTCGGGAAATGCTCTGGTGGTCAACATCCGGTGGACTCCAGCTCTCATGTAAGGATGCTTCTCTAGCTAGCGATAATCTTTCTAGTTTCCACTATGAGCATCCGCCATTATTCAACTCTATTGATATATTATCCGATTCTTATTTATGTTCAAAATTCGAAGGTAGCAAAGATAAAAAGCGACTTTCCTTTCGATCCAGGAACATTATTTTGATGAGCAAAAGTTTCAAGCTTTGTGAACACCTAGTGCCCCTCCAATT
Source organism: Ampelocalamus luodianensis (assembly GCA_036346255.1). Taxonomy (NCBI): domain Eukaryota; kingdom Viridiplantae; phylum Streptophyta; class Magnoliopsida; order Poales; family Poaceae; genus Ampelocalamus; species Ampelocalamus luodianensis. The sequence goes on from CM070623.1 coordinate 26,700,113, forward strand.
GTAGGCCGTGATTAAGACCATCATTTTTTTTTGTGCAAACAGCTGAAAAGAAATGAGGCTTGGAGAGGACCGGGGTATCATCAGTGGCAGATATACTGGCTCAAGATGTTCATGAGCTTCCTACGAGGTATAGCTGAGTATCGTAAATTCAGTTGTTCAAACATTTACACGTTGGAATAATAATGCAAGCTAATGTTTGCTCTTTCCCTGTTAAAAAATGCAATTTCAGATCAAATGTTCAGGAAGATGGTGTACAGGTGCCATAGGTTGAGAACAATATACTAGTATTAGCTCAGATACCAAGCTTCATGACTAAGTGTGTTTTGATTTACATGTGTGATTACCCATCTATAGATGTTCTTGTCTGCTTCCTGTTCATACGGGCCGCTCTTTTACTTGTCAGTATCCAAAATGCATGGCAATCTATTGTTGCGTACTATGCATGCTTCCGGCTTTGTCTGAATGCATGGACTAGAAACTGCATGGAGGCTCCAGAATTCCTTCGTGATAAGAAGCGCCTTTGGGGATGTGTGACGATTGATGTGTGATGAACTGATGATTGATGAACTTGATTAGTTGTTCAACTTGCATGTCAGTCTCACGGTCACAAACCATGTGGCGGGTACACGGGCACTGCGGGCGACGGGCATGGGTGAGGTTCTTTGCCCGTCGTCCTTCGTGGGCATGCCTGTGGGAGGAAATCAGGGTCACACGCATGGGTATGGGCGAGCACTACCCGTGCTCGTCGCGCCTGATTGCCATCCCTACCTACAACCAGAAGTAAGTGCTTCACTACTTCATATACAAATTTCATTTGTACTTTATACGCAGCACGAACTTAGGTTTAATGACTATATCGACATACATGAGTAGGAACTACTGGATCCTTTTAGTCATTATACCAAAGAGGAACAAGGTAATATACATTGATTCCCTACTCAAGGTAATCCACGATTTCACCCTTGTACAATAAATACTCGGCATGTATGCTTATTTCCTCTATACATAACTCTATTGTAGTCTTCCTTCGTTTGAAATGGCTAAGGTTAACTTTTTAAAAACATGTAGGTCGTTCATCGCCTATGTTGCCGAGGGAGGGGCATACAGGGGATCGAGCGCCACACTGCAATACAGGACGCGATTTTCGGTACACGCTACAACACAATAATTCTATATCATACTTCGTAATAATGCGTCTCGAACTGACTATATCTATATATGTAATTCTATTTTTGCAGTGCCGCCAGCAAAAACAAGAAGATTGTGCATTCTATGTTTGTCGTCATATGCAGCGACTCATGAGTGCAACAGAAATCAGCAGTGCATGCATTACGTACACAGAGGATACACAAGCTAATTCTGTTTGGGTTGGTTCTATCTCTATCCGAATCCTTTGAATAATTGTTGTTTTTGGAGTTCATGTGCCAGCAGGAAAGTAAGGCACGACTGTTGCTTGATTCCTTATGGTTCGGTTAGAGTCCAAGTTGAGTCCGTTTACTAGACGGCCGCCGAACTGTTCGTGTACATGTACATGTATGTACGTGTTTAGTTTGTATTCGACCGCAGAACTGTATACATATGTACGTTTACTGGTCGGAGTCGGCCTCACGGCCTAGTTGCATGTGTGTGTGCAGGCATATAAAGCCAGGGAATCGCCATGGGTTGGCGGCCATATCGCGTGTGTTTTCATGTGATTTTCAACTAGGGATTCATCTGTGCGTCGTCGGTTTTGATTCCCTGAATCAATTCTTGCGAGCCGATCGAGTTGATGCTATTCTTCGTTCATGCGCTGGTGCTCTCGGGCTAGGAAGTTCTCTAGGGTTTGGTGTTAAACATATAAGCACATGTAGGTTCAATTTATCCCATAAATTAATCATGACATCATGCACGCAAAATAACAGAACCATCACAGGCATAACAGATCTAGTCATGTCAACCAAGAAAAGGAACATGAACAGATCTAAAACGGAGAACATGACCGTTACGCATCGATGATTACGCTCGATCGGTTTGTCGCCGTGACACCGCAGCACGGTGTGGATGACACGGTCGGTGACGATTCGCCAAGCCGGCGCCGAGGAAGACGAGCGAGCTACAAAGAAGCGCCGCGCAGAGCGCTTCCCAAAACCTTATTCGCCTCTCCGGTGCAGAACTCGAAGGCGACGGTTCCGAGACCGCTCTCCGAACGATGCACGCCGCGAATGGGGCGGAGTAGACTACGAGAACGGCGCAAGATACAATGGAAGAGGCGAAACCCTAGATTGATTTCTCGTCACTGTATGGAGGCGACGATTCAGTATTTATGGAGGAATCAGGACGTGTTATCAAGACGCCTGCACGTTCTCCATAACTCGTAACCGAAACGGATTAGTCTCGTAACCGATCCGGATTCACCGCCACACAAAACAGCAAAAGATAAAACTGCAAAAGGAAGCCGCGTTTGCGCAAACACCTGACGCCGATTTGGGCGGACCATTCACGCAGGTGCCGTGTGCCCGCGCCGCCCTGCCCTGCCCTGCCCTGCCCGGCGAGGCGAGGCGAGGCGAGCGCGCGCGTGTGTGTTCCTCTAGTTCTCTCCCACACATGCCTCAAGTGACTAGGAGTGCACCATCCCTTTTAAGGTGGTCTTCCTCTCCTAGAACTAACAATATGGTACTAAAGTTCACATGCAACCTTCCTTTGCATGAGTGGGCCTTTGAGATTTAATTTAGGAATTATTCTTCTTGAATGGGCTGAGCCAACATAATCCAACAATCCCCACCGATCTCAAAGTCCTACGAGATTTGCCCAATTCCAATGTACTGTTTATATATCAGTGTTTCGATGGAGACCAATTAAGGTTGAACATCCACCTAGAACTCCAAGCTACACTTACTCACAACTTGAACAATGGACTATGCCTTGAATTGCAAGTTTGGTGCAAGCAAGCTTCACTTGAAGTCTTAATCGATACTAGGCCATGAGAGGCTACCCCTGCTGGAGCGTATAAGTCATACTCCTTGGTCTCTTCATGAGCTTAGTAGGAGATTTCCCAAAATCCTCATAGATCGCGACTAACGATCGGGCTCATATAGGTGTGTTCTTTCAAGAACGCTCGCAGATAACGTCTTCGCTTCGAGAGCCAATGGAACACATTAAGGGCTTAACCAACCCGCCTTGCGCTTTTTGAGAGTATTGCATCTTCACATAGAGAGGGTTGAAATTACTCTCCTCCGCTTAATCGATGGCTTGTTTTTCCTGCATCCTAATTCACGGGATCTCCGATCACAAAGGTTGGGTTACTACCATAGATAACTCACATGGGTCTCATACCCATCTCCTTCGATGCACTATCTATCACATTTCGTGATAGTCCCTTTGTGAAGGGATGCGCTGAGTTTCTATTTGTTTGGATGTAATCCAAGGTTATAACTCCGAGTTTCTCAATTTCTGATGCACTTCAATCGTCTCTTGACATGCCTAGACGATTTCATATTATCCTTAGAACTGCTTCACTTTAGCGATAACGGTTTGATTATCACATTCATGAGGATAGTGCGCGGCTTTTCTACCGTAGGTAGATCCATCAATAGATCTCGTAGCCATTCTCGCCTCAACAATAGCAAAGTGTCTAGTGCCTCAAGTTACGCTTCCATGGTTGACCTCGTCAAAATGGTCTGCTTGCAAGACCTCCATGAAACAAACACCACCACCAATAGTGAAAACATATCCACTAGTGGCTTTGATCTCATCAAAGATCGAGATCCGGTTGGAATCACTATAACCCTCCAAAGACCGACGGTACCCAAAGATAGTGAAGTCCAAAGTTCGAGGTACCTTTCGATAGCGCAACACTCGCTCAAGTGCCTTCCAGCTGATCATCTCCGGGTTAGATGTAAACCGGCTCAACTTGCTCACAAGAAAAGAGATGTCCGCCTTGTTGCACTAGCTAGGTACATAAGAGAGCCAATTATCCGAGAGTATTCGGTGATTCCTAGCAATTTTCTTATTCTTACGAAGTAACACGCTAGGATCATAAGGTGTTGGAGAAGGCTTGCTATCGAAAAACCAAAACGGCTCAAGACCTTTTCCACATAATGAGATTGCAAAAGTGTAATCCCATCCTCACCTCTAACCAATTTAATGTTTAGAATAACATCAGCCACTCCTAGATCTTTCATATCAAAATTTTGAGACAAGAATAATTCGACTTCATTTATCACATTGATGTTTGTCCCAAAAATCAGGATGTCATCCACATACAAGCAGAGAATAACTCCCTCACCCCCACCATAGCGATAGTATACACATTTATCTGCCTCATTGATAAAACTCGCAGATGTCACTGTTCTATCGAACTTTTCATGCCAACGCTTAGGAGCTTGTTTTAGACCATACAAAGATTTCAACAGTTTTAACACCTTGCCTTCTTGACCTTCTACTACAAATCCATCAGTCGTTCCATGTAAATTTCTCATCCACTCTCCGTTAAGAAAAGCTGTCTTAACGTCCATTTGATGAACGAGAAGACCATGTGAGGCGGACCAAAGCAAGTAGTACTCGATTGTGGTCGGTCTAGCAACAGTGAGTAAGTGTCAAAGAAATCTTCGCCTTCTTTCTGAGTGTAGCCCTTGGCAACAAGCCGAGCCTTGTACTTTTCAATAGTACCATCAGGCCTAAGCTTCTTTTTGAACACCCACTTGCATCCTACAGGTTTGCACCCATAAGGTCTATCTGTCAGCTCCCAGGTTGCATTAGTGATAATGGAATCCATTTCACTACGGACAGCCTCCTTCCAAAGAGTCTACATCGAAGATGCATATACTTCTAAAATAGACTTGGGAGTGTCGTCCACAAGGTACACAGTGAAATCATCACCAAAGGATTTGGTTATCCTTTGTCTCTTGCTCCTTCTAGGAGCTCCACTGTCATCCTCCTCATTGACAAGTTCATGTGTATGTTCAAAAGGTTGGTGGTGTGATTGAACTGGGAATTATTTCAGAGGGTTGGCTAGTAGTGTTATGTGTATCCTTCATTGGAAAGATATTCTCAAAGAATGTTGCATCTTGAGACTCCATAATTGTACCAACATGCATGTCGTACCTCGCTTTAACTATCAAAAATATATAGGCAATACTATGATTAGCATATCCCGTAAAGACACAATCCACGCCTTAGGTCCAAGCTTATGCTTAGTTATTGGCACATTGACTTTCGCCAAGCACCCCATGTACGCAAATAAGAAAGTGATGGTTTTCTCCCAATCCATACCTCGTATGGTGTTTTGTCCTTATTTCATTAGGAACTCTATTTAATACATGATTAGACGTTAGCAAAGCCTCCCCACCATGCCTTAGGTAAACCCGCAGTTGTCTAACATGGCATTCACCAAGTCATCAAAGTGCGGTTTTTCCTTTCGGCAATCCCATTTGACTCGGGAGAATAAGGAGGCGCCCTCTCATGTATAATGCCATGTTCTCACAAAATAAGTCAAATTCGCTTGAGAAATACTCTCCACCACGATCGACCTAAGTCTTTTATCTTTCTGCTTAAGCGGTTTTCAACTTCGCCTTATAGATTCTAAAATAGTCTAAAGCCTCGTCTTTCGTTTTCAATAAATACACATAATGAACCTAGTTGCATCATCAATCAATGTCATGAAATATCGTTTTCCACCCTTCGTTAACATTCCATTCATCTCGTAAAGATCCAATGCGGGAGTTCTAGTGGTGCCAAATTTCTCTCCTCTGACCTTTGTGAGGCTTACGAGGTTGCTTTGATTGCACACGGCTATGGCATTTAGAACCTTTAGTGATGGAAACGTTTGGAATTAAATTCATACCGAAAGCCGAGACATTAAACCAAAATTAATATGACATAGACGTGAGTGCCAAACGTTAGCCTCATCATCCACACGCCACAAATATGGTTCACGCTTTATTGCAAATCAAAGGGAAAAAGCAGAACAAGCCTCCACACTCATAGCCTTTACCAATAAAATGTCCATGTTTAGACACGACTACTTTATTAGACTCAAATACCAACTTAAGCCCGTCTCTACATAAACGGAGCCACTAACGAGATTCTTGTCTATAGAAGGGACATGTCTTGACGTTCTTCACCGCACGATCTTTCCCAGTAAACTTCGATCTACCGTGCCAACACCATGAACAGTAGCATGTGACCCATTCCCCATTAGGACGGAGGAATCCCGGCGACTGATAAGAGGAAAACAACGAAATATCAAGCACACACATGTACATTAGCTCTGTATCAATCCACGGTTGGTAGATTGACTAATCGAAAGAAACGATGGTAAATTACCATACCCATCCCATCTCGGCCTTGCCAATGGTCACGTTGATGACTTAGAAGTCATCCCACAGTGCCTTCTTTCCTTTGCGTTGTGGGCACTTCTTGGCCATGTGACCAGGCTCACCGCACACAAAGCAAGTTCTATCATCCTGATTGTTGTTGTTCTTCTTCTTCTTGAAGTTGGTTGTCTGTTGGACTTTGACAAATTTCCTTTGTTCTTGCTTGAGGGTTTCTGCACCACATTGGCATTGGGACCCCTCCATCACCCTTAGACACAGCGTCCTTTTCCCGAGCTTTCTCCTCAATTTCAAGAGAGCCAATTAGACTCTCAACAGAGTGCTCTTGTCTCTTGTGTTTGAGTGCTGTTCCGAAATTCCTCCATGAAGAAGGTAATTTCGCAATAATACATCCAGCCACAAACTTGTCGGGTAAGGCACACTTCAGGAGTTCGAGTTCCTTGCCAATGGACTGTATCTCATGAGCCGATCTACTCGTAACGGTTATTAACCATCTTGTAGTCATGAAATTGCTCCATGGCATACATGTCATTGCTGGCATCAGTAGCACCGTATTTGGAATTTAGTGCATCCTATAACTCCTTTGCGTCTGTCATGTGCATATACACCTCGCACAGACGATCAGTAAGAACACTAAGAATGCATCCAACAAAGAGAGTAGTGGCAGTCTCGAATTCTTTACGCTTTCGCAAAGATCAAGAATACCTTCAGCTTGCCATTACTAACCTGAATACATTCATAGCGAGAAGCCACGAGTGACCCCGACCGCCATCTCTTAAAGTACACACCGGAGAACTTCTCCGGCCTCAGTGCATCGGCAAATCCATCCATAGTAAGACCACAGTGCCTAAAATAAGGTTTTTGGAATGTTAAACATATAAGCACATGTAGGTTCAATTTATTCCATAAATTAATCATGACATCATGCACGCAAAATAACAGAACCATCACAGGCATAACAGATCTAGTCATGTCAACCAAGAAAAGGAACATGAGCAGATCTAAAACGGAGAACATGACCGTTACGCATCGATGATTACGTTTACGATCGGTTTGTCGCGGTGACACTGCGCAGCACGGTGTGGATGACAAGTCGGTGACGATTCGCCAAAGCCGGCGGCCGAGGAAGACGAGCCGAGCTACAAGAAGAGTCGCGCAGAGCGCTTCCCAAAAACCTTATTCGCCCTCTCCCGGTGCAGAACTCAAGGCGGCGGTTCGGAGACTCGCTCTCCCGAACGACAGTGCACGCCGGCGAACGGGACGGAGTAGACTACGTAGAACGGCGCAGTACAATGGAAGAGGCGAAAACCCTAGATTGATTTCTCGTCACTGTATGGAGGCGACGATTCAGTATTTATGGAGGAATCAGGACGTGTGATCAAGACGCCTGCACGTTCTCCATAACTCGTAACCGAAACGGATTAGTCTCGTAACCGATCCGGATTCACCGCCACACAAAACAGCAAAAGATAAAACTGCAAAAGGAAGTTGCGTCTGCGCAAACACCTGACGCCGATTTGGGCGGACCATTCACGCAGGTGCCGTGCGCCCGCGCCGCCCTGCGAGGCGAGGCGAGGCGAGCGCGCGCGTGTGTGTTCCTCTAGTTCTCTCCCACACATGCCTCAAGTGACTAGGAGTGCACCATCCCTTTTAAGGTGGTCTTCCTCTCCTAGAACTAGCAATATGGTACTAAAGTTCACATGCAACCTTCCTTTGCATGAGTGGGCCTTTGAGATTTAATTTAGGAATTATTCTTCTTGAATGGGCTAGGCCCACATAATCCAACATTTGGCTTGTGGTGACTTTGCTGCTACACGCTGATCCATATATCCTGAATATTGTTGTTGTCCGGCCAGAAGGGACGCCTGGCTTCTCATCATACTAGATTTCTTGCTGGTTATTTGTTTGCTGCCGAAGAGAACAAATTGTTGCTGCTGTTTTCTTGAGGGGTCGAGAGCATATACATCTATCTTTGTTGCTATCTTTTTGATCGAAGGGAATTTGCTGTTTGTGCTGAACTTCATTGCTATCCTCTGATTGCTTGTGCGTTGATCTGTGAATGAGAGCTGGTTGCATGCATCTACATCACGTGTGCAGTAGTCTAGCAGATCAAATATTGCTGCTACTACCACTTGGGAGATCACGTCGCCTGTTGTTCTTGCCGCACCAAGAGAAGGCAGCCTACTGCTAGGTTGCAGTCATGCATATTCCAACTGAATTACTAGTCGGACCATATCACAGTAAGAAGAGCATATTTGTTAAAGGGTCCAACTCAACCAATTGATCAAGATTTTCTAACAAAATGGCAAGGTTCAATTTGTACATCCTTTCAAGAATCATGGTATAAGAGGTTAGATTGGTTGGACGAGAGATATTTAGAAGTCTTGATAATAAAAGAATTATTCGACGCTTTCAAGACATGAAAAATCGTAGAGTGAAGTTGCCTCGTAATCAAATATAGTGCCTTAGTGTATGTTTCGTTTTCTATTTTTTGTTTATAAGTATTCATAATTTAGTATTGTACCACTAAACTTGATATTTTGTATCTACAAGTTGGTACTCACATATTTACGAACATTTGGGACACACCCTCCATTAGCCAAATACTACATTTATTGTATTTGCTGATTTCATTTTGTTTTCATTCTATATACTTATGCATTTGGATAGCAAAAGATCGATAGATACATTTTTTTATATATTTGTCTTACATTAGCTTCGACACATGATCACACCTCTATTTTCAATCTAACTTCGCCACTGCTTACACACGTTGATTCTTCACTTATACGGCACATAACACCCCTCACTCACCTCTTTCCTCTCTCACTTGTGCACCCGTAGCAGGGCGTCGTCGACATGACCCGCATAGTGTGTTGCGACGAGGCAGAGCAACTCGCTTTTAGGTTAGTGAGATGAGCCTAGGGAAGTCAGACGCGAGGTCATCAGCGCGTATAGTATATATAAGCACAGTGTCAAGAGATCGTTGCGAGCTCGAGCTATTATTCTGCCTCATTGTACTCTATTAATAAAATCCATACCTTTTCTATTCTAAGGATATGTATAATGGTATAGACAACTGATGTCTACAGTGCCCTTTTATGTCATCTACAGACAGCTCCTACAATATGTTGTCTTTTTACATATCTCTATAGACAACTCCTTCATTTATAACGTGTTTTGTTTTTCATGTTACAGTCAACTACTGTATGAGAGACGACATAATTCTCTATGCTCCCTCTCTCTCTCATCCACGTCATCTAATGTTCTACGTTACAAGTTTTACAGACAGCTAACGTCACACTATTGTACATGCTCTAACGATCCAGCTCTTTGTCTCTGGTGACCAAGTAACCATGCATTTCCGGTATCATAACTAGTGTTTAAAAAAAACATAGGTAACCCAGCTAGTGCGGGTATAAGGGTTTTTTTTGGTATTTTCTGTACCGTTTGGATTTGAAATTTTCAATTGCAATTCCCCAAAATTGATGAATAGATATAAGCCCGTTGTCGTCTTGTTTTCGTTTTAATTTTGCATATTGGAACAGTTCTTGAGTGGTTACCATGGTAACCCATGAGATACTAGAATCAGCCATGAAGCTGTTCTAGAGCCGGTTCTTTGTGTTCCTAAACCCTGATAGCAAACATTCATCTATTCAAGAATGTTAGACAGGATTTTTTCCTGGATCAGCGCTGGACCTTTCTTCTCCCATGTACAGCTGATGCCTCGTATTCCTGCATGAATGACGTCTTCTCTTCCGAGGGATCACACGTTCACATGATCATGCATTCACATGATAACTGTAATCTATATATGTGTAACTCATGTACTCTGTTTTTCATAATCAAAGATAGCGTAACTTTCCTCGCTCACATAGTATCAGAGGTGTTCGCATCCTACGATCACCTCTTCTGCTAAATCATAGCTGCCGCTACACATCATCCACCCAAGATCATGGCCGACGACGACGCCACTGCACGCCGACGCGAGGAGAAGGCTGCCCGCGAACGTGAGGAGGCCGCTGCACGTCAGCGCGCAGAGGTTGAGGCCCGTGCTCTCGACGAGGAGGCCTCCTGTTTGCGCCAGGAAGCCGACGCCCGTGAAGAGAAACGTCATCGCATGATGCTCCTCCACGAGGCCACCGCCATCGCCAACGTGCATGCACAGCTGATGCCTCGGCTTCCTGCATGAATGACACCTTCTCTTCCAAGGGATCACACGTTCACATGATCACGTGTTTACATGATAACTGTAATCTATATATGTGTAACTCATGTACTCTGTTTTTCATAATCAAAGATAGCGTAATTTTCCTCACTCACAAAGAACTCCAGTGAATAAAAATGTAGTACCACTACTACAAAACAGGCCATACCAGACACCTCATCACAGACGGTTCCAAAGGAGCCGTCTGTGTTGAACTTATACAGACGGTTCGATTTGGAATCGCTTGTGATACGCGCCTCATCACAGACGGTTCTTATTACCAACCGTTTGTGATACTTTACAGACAGTTGGTAATAAGAACCGTCTGTGATAGTTCCTCATCACAGACGGTTAATATTACTAACCGTCTGTGAAGTATCACAGACGGTTCGTAATATCAACCGTCTGTGATGAGTACGCCTTATCACAGACGGTTTGGAAATAAAACCGTCTATGAAGTATCACAGACGGTTCAATTTTAGAACCGTCTGTAATATACTACTATCACAGACGGCTATATTAAAGAACCGTCTGTGATAGTATTATCACAGACGGTTCCAAGATAGAACCGTCTGTGATATTTCTTTCCTACCTCTTCGTCTCCCGCGCGATGTGTCTCTTCATCTCACCAACGCAGAACCGTCTCTTCGTTTCGCACGCCAACGATACATGCGTCTCTTCGTCTCACGTGCCAGTTACTCCTAATTCTTTATAAGACGGAATAATTCACCGAAGATTAAACTCCTCCCATCGCTCTTCGTCTCACGGTTTTGAGTACGTACACGCAGCAATCGCCAAGGTGAGCATGCAGAGCATGACAGCCAGCACCAAGGCGAGGAGGTCGGTGATCGCCGCTCTTTCTCACGATGTCGTCGTCGACATCATCGGCCGTGTGGCCGCGAGCTCTCCTCAACCCATGGAGGACCTATGCAACCTAAGATTAACGTACGTACATCTTTATATCTACAAAATACGTACGTACGTACTACTATTTATTCTAACATCTTGAATTTTGTATGTACATATATTGGAGTTGCAAGGACTTGTACAAAGTGTCCAAGGAACGCGCCGTGGGGAGGCGTGTGGCGCTGGAGCGAGAGGAGGCGATGAAGTGGCAGGACAACGAGTGCTACCTCACCGTCGTTAACCACCTGGCCGGCGCCGGCAACCCGGGGGCTTCTTTCATCGTCGGCCTCGGGCTTGTCTTCGCGCCCCAAGACATGCAGCGCGACCTCATGTTCCTTGAACGGGCGGCCGTCGCCGGCCACAAGGCCACGACCTACGTGCTCGGTCTCCTCCTCTACACGGCCGGCGAGACGCGCGACGTTGGGAAGCACTACATCAGCCAGGTCGAGGACGAGCCGACCGGCGGCGGGTGCGAGACGGCCAAGACCAACCGGGAGTGCAGGCGGTGCTAGAGGCTCGCCGCGGACATGGTCCAGGCGGCGGCGTGGGGGAAGAAGGCCGGGCCACTGGGCCGAGTGTGGGCGCTGTCGGAGGATGGCCACCGGTGCACGAGCACTGGCTGCGGTGTGGAAGGGTGGGACGACTACGTCGTCTTCAGCGATGGACGCGAGATTAGGCATGAGTATGCCAGTTTCTTTGCAAAGGTGTTGGACTATTTGCTATAAAATTTTAGTTTTTTAGGTTTCTAGAAAGGTGGTGCAGCTAGACTATTTTTCAAATTAAATGAATTTTTAATGCACCAAAATATACGGTCCACAAGGACAGGAGCGATTACAATTCCACGTTGACATCAAAATATACGTACGACAGATTACAAGTCCATAACACATGATGTTATGGAATAAATTAATTACAATGGAGTAATTTCTTAATTAAAATATAGCCCTTCATGATGATCGACGCGCATATAGCTAGCTTCCTCGCTGAGTTCTTCCTCGAGCCTGATGCCGTCTCCGAAAGGAGGCAACTCATCAAATTGATTGTATTCTTCCTCGTCCACTATATTCTCAACTCTGACAATCCTTCTTTTTCCATGAAGAACTACGTGACGCTTCTTATTTGCCGGGTCGGTTACATAGAAGACTTGAACAACTTGGTTAGCCAGTACGAATGGTTCGTCTTTGTATCCGACACGATCGAGGTCCATGGTAGTGACGTCGTACTTGTCGACCTTCATCTGTGGGAGATGGACCCAACGGCACCGAAATAGGGGGATCTTGAAAAGCACTTAGTCGAGCTCCCATATCTCCTCTATTTGCCCATAGTACAAGCTCCTCAGCCCATCGGTACTGAATGCATCTATGCGGACACCGCTGTTCTGGACTGTGCTCTTCCTATCCTGAGCTGCCGTATAAAATGTGTACCCATTTATGTCGTATCCTTGCCATGTGACAATTGTAAATTGGGCCCTTTTGCCAACCATAGCAGCGTATCATCACTTGATGGCCTCCGGTCATGATTCGCACCTTTAACCATTCGTTGAACCGACGGTTGTGCTCTCGTGATCCAAACCTCCGACCGTCCGATTACATTGGCGTACCATGTCTTTGTGCTCGTCGATGTACGAGGACACTTGGGTCATGTTTTGTAAGACCGTGAAATGGGCTTGAGCGTACGTATCCAGATCGGGAGTGATTGATTTCCTTCCGATGGTCTCGATACCATCCAGCCTTCCCTCATGACGAGATAGAGGCACACCTATCGGTTCCACCTGAGCCATGTAGTCGACGCAGAACTCAATGACCTCTTTGGTTGCATAACCTTCGATGATGCTGCCCTCCGGTCGAGATCGATTCCATACGTAGGACTTGAGAATTCCCATATACCTCTCGAATGGGTACATATGACGTAGGAACACAGGACCGCATATCTTTATCTCTTTCACAAGATGAACAATGAGATGGACCATGATATCGAAAAATGACAGAGGGAAATACATCTCAAGTTGACATAGAGTCGTCACCACCTCGGCCTGTAGAGCATCTAGTCCTTCGGGATCGATGACCTTCTGAGCAATTGAGTTGAAGAAATAACACAACCTCAAGATTGCCACTCGGACCTTGTTCAGCAAGATACCCCTAATTGCAACAGGAAGCATTTGTGTCATCAGCACATGACAATCATGAGACTTTATACCAATTAATTTCAAATCTTGCATAGAAACAAGTTTCTTAATGTTAGCGGAGTAACCAGATGGGACTTTAACACCATGCAAGCTTTGGCACAATTCATTTCTCTCGGCCTTGGACATAGTGTAGCAAGTTGGTGGAAGGTATGTTCGTCCTTTATCGGTCTCTTTCGGTGCTAACTCAGTCCTTATGTTCATATCAACCAAGTCACGTCGTGCGTTAACACCATCATTTGTTTTGCCACTAATGTTCAGTAAGAGACCAATCAAGCTTTCACATACATTCTTCTCCACGTGCATGACGTCGATGCACGATGTGAACTTCTAAGTGCTCCCAATAAGGCAAGTCCCAAAAATTGACCGCTTCTTCGGATGTTCTTCGACGGGTTTTAATTTACGTCCCTTCCCAAGCACAACATCGATATCCTTAACCATATCATAGACCTCTTTCCCTCTAAAAGCCCTTGGAGCTGAACTGTCCTCCTTATTTCCGTCGAATTGTTTCTTCATCTTGCGATATGGGTGACTCCTGGGAAGGAACCTACGGTGACGCATATACACAATTTTGCGCGAGTTGTTCATCCATACACTCTCCGTAGCATCTAAGCAGTGCGGACAGAGCTTTGGCTCCTTTAAATCAAGGCCGACGAGTTACCAAGGGCGAAAAATCATTGATAATAGAACAACATGGCGCGTGAAGAGAAGTTCTCTCGTTTATACGCATCCCATACTTGTACCCCTTCGTCCACAGATGTCACAAGATCATCCAAGAATGGTGCTAGGTACACATCAATATCATTCCCAGTTGTTTGGCCCTTGGATAAGTAGTGACATTAAAATGTACTCCGCTTATACACGACCAAGGAGGAAGGTTGTACATACATAGATTCACGAGCCAGTGCTATGTCACGCTCATGTTACGAAAGGATTGATCCATCCGTACTCAACCCTAACCTTATGTTCCTCGGCCCGCACCAAACTCTTTGAAGGTCCGATCGAAGTTTCTCCACCGGGTAGAATCGGCAGGTGTCTTAGCTTTCCATCTTTCTTACGCTCTCCGAGTGCCAACGCAGCAATCTTACCTCCTTTCGGTTCGCAAATAAAGGCTTCAAACGTGGGATCACGAGTGAGATACCACAACACATTAGCAGAGGTCCTTGCTTCACCTTAGTAGTATTCTTACGCTTGTATCGGGATGCTTTGCACACGGACATACATGCAAGTCTGCATACTCTTTACGATACGAGATACTGATCGTTCGGACATGCACGTATTCTTTCTACTTCCATTCCCAATGGACAAAGAACCTTCTTGGCTTGGTAGGTGGTGCTGGGCAACACGTTTCCCTCCGGAAGAATGTCCGCTAGAAGACCTAACAATGCCTTGAAACTCTTGTCGGACCAACCATTGCTCGCCTTCAATTTCAGCAGTTCAAGTACGGTTGACAACCTTGTATATTCCGGCTTGCAGCCAGGGAACAAAGGTTTCCCCGAGTCCTCCATTAAGCGCTCGAATTTACAAAACTCTCTCTCACTGTAGTTTCCTTCTGCATCGCGTAGCATCTGATCCAGATTGTCATCGTACGACCTATTGTCATCAAAAACATAGTCCACATCCGGCATATCGTTGACTTCCTCGGCGATATCATCATTATTAACATTCCTCGGCGATGTCGTCATTATTAACTTCCTGTATAATCTGCTCTTCACCGTGACTGGTCCAACATGTATACCCTTTTTTTAAACCCCTTCGAATCAAGTGTCCTACGATCTGCGCCGGGTTGTTAAAAATCTTCAGATTACCGCAATCAATGCATAGACAGTACATAAATTCTATCCCCTTATTCAACATATCCTGCTCCGCGGCTCTTTTAAAAGCAATCACGCCATTAATGTACTCTTCACTCACATGGTTCGCACCGTACATCCAGTTTCGGTCCATCTACGCTACGCACGTAACAATTAGTAGTGTTAAATTATATTAATAAACTGCAAATACGTTACTCCTCCTATTAACCAAATACACTAAAATTGATTAAAGATAAACCTAGAGCAAATATAAAGAGTTAAAGATCGTTACCCTCGGAGCTCACAACGAAAATTCCTAATATCCCGCGAGATTCCTCACTGTCCTTCTCCTTCAGGCCACAGTGCAATGTGAGACTTAAATGGACAGGGCAAGAGAAGAGCCACAGTCGAAATGCACCTCCCCCATAAGCTTATCCCAGTCACAAAACACCCACAGCCGAAACAAAACACTCATTCACAACACCCAAACCGAGAGCTACCACCAAAGCCAAGCCTCACAAAGCAAAGCATGCAAGCCAAATAGCCATAAGTTGCTAGGGCAACCCACAAACAAGAACAAGGTAAGCAAAATAAACAAGCCTCCTACAGCCAACACAGAGCAAAGCTTCTCAAGCCCCTCGATTCCAAAGAAGAGATCAAAGGCGCTAGGGCAGGGGGTCTGTCGGATCTTTATATTTATAGGGGTGGCATATCACAGATGGTTCTTATTCCCAACCGTCTGTGATGTGAGTATATCACAGACGGTTCCTATCACTAACCGTCTGTGTTGAACTTATACATATGGCTCCATGTGGAATCGTCTGTAATATCCTCCATATCACAGACGGTTAGTAAGAAGAACCGTCTTTGATATACTCACATCACAGATGGTTCTATTGACGAACCGTCTGTGATGTGAGTATATCACAGACGGTTCTCCTTATTAACCGTCTGTGATCTGGAGGATATCACAGACGGTTACACATGGAGTCGTCTGTATAAGTTCAACACATACGGTTAGTCAGAGGAACCGTCTGTGATGAGGATATTATCATAGATGGTTCTTCATTCAACCGTCTGTGATAGCGTACGGAGCATGTATATGCGCAAATAATTACTAAAATAAATTGCCCAGTAATAAATAGATGATAAAAAGACCATATCATCACAGACGATAAAAAAGACCATATTGTTTTACATCATAGACAATAGACTGGTCTTATCGTTTTTACATCACAGGCGATAAAAAAAGGATGAGCGATCCTATCTTAGTCTTCAAATCTTCGTACGCCTTCTCGTCGGTTTCAGTGGGGGCGGGATCAGCGACTGTCTCACCAAACGCCTCCACCTGTGACCTTGCACGCTCAATTTCCTCTTGTAGATGTTCGGACTCCGTAATCAAGTCCCATATAGCCCAGAGGCCATCAACCCTGGTCTCCATAGTCTCGGCTAGGCGGACCCGCTCTCCTGCAATGTCGAGGTCGTCCTCGACTCTCTAGGCTGCATCCTTGGTGCGGACCAAATAGTTCCATAGGACAATCTCCACGACAAGGTTTACTCACGGATCTTTGGAGAGCCTCGCCCGATACTGTTGGAGGAGGAGCTCCAATCGACCGATGATCGCCGTTATGGTCTCCGATAGATGGGAGGGTCTACAACGGATTGCATTGCGAACGGACGCCTTGTTCGCAGCTTGGGCTAGGTTGCGACCAGAGAGGTGCGAGTACACAACCAAAATGTAGGCCACTACAGCCGGGACGAGAGAGGAAGCCATTTGGAATTTGTGGAGAGAGAGGGGATGATCAAGGAGGTTCGTGAGAAATCCCTTTGATAAGGGTTGTCTATTTATATAAAAGAAGTAGTAAAGCTGGAGCAAGAGACGAAGAGGCACTCGCGCGGGAGATAAAGGGAATGAGAGCCATAGCACAGACGGCTCTATCATGGATCCGTCTGTGATAAGATATCACAGACGGTTCTATTAAATAACCGTCTGTTATATTACCATATCACAGACGGCTCTATTAAAGCACCGTCTGTGATATCCTCAATACCACAGACGGTTCTTTAATGGAACCGTCTGTGATATCTTATTACAGACGGTGCTTTAATAGAGCCGTTTGTGATATCCTTTTTATAAAGGGAAAATTGATTATTTGCCACTCCAAAAGAGTGGATTTGATGATTTGCCACTGCATGTGTGGATGACATCTGGGTCCCGGGGCCACATGTCATCCACCCATGAGTGGCAAATAATCAATTACCAATCTTTGGTAGTGGCATATGATCAAATCCCCCTTTTATAAAAAGGCACACCGCTAGGGTTTTACTCTTTACTCGTCACTTCCTCTCCCGCACCCCTTAGGCTCTCGCGCGCTCTCTCGGCTCCTCTAGGGTTCGCCCGTTCATCGACCCGCCGCCCCTTCATCGACGACGCTACCTCCGCCTCGACGCGCGGCCTCCTCCCCGTGTCGGCCTCCTCCCTCTGCACCGGCCTCCTCCCCGCGCCGTCCTCCTCCTATGCACCGGCCTCCTCCCCGCGCCGTCCTCCTCCCCTGCGCCGGCCTCCTCCCCACGCCGTCCTCCTCCCCGTGTCGGCCTTCTCCCCGCGCCTCCCTTCTCCCCGCGTCGGCCTCCTCCCCTGCACCGGCCTCCTCCTTGCACCGTGAGTTGTTCTGCGGCATCATCTCTGTGAGTATTCCTATATTGCTCTGTGATGTGACTTTGATAGTCTTTGATAATATGTGAGCTGAATCTAGTACTAAAGATATTACAAATTAATCAGTGGGCTTTGTTGACATGCTCTGTGATGAACTTTGTCTTATACTGAGATTGAATGTGATAGTTAGTTCATTCTTGAGCTCTATTGTATTACTTGCTACTATCAATTTGATATACTGTTAATTTGTTACTTTCGGTTGAATGCTAGTTATCACAGACGGTTGAATGCTACTGTCAATTTGATATATTGTTAGTTCATTCTTGAGCTCTATTGTATTGACGAACCGTCTGTGATGTGACTTTGATAGTCTTTGATAATATGTGAACTGAATCTAGTACTAAAGATATTGCAAATTGATTAGTGGGCTTTGTTGACATGCTCTGTGATGAACTTTGTCTTATACTGAGATTGAATGTGATAGTTAGTTCATTCTTGAGCTCTATTGTATTTCTTGCTACTGTCAATTTGATATACTGTTAATTTGTTACTTTCGGTTGAATGCTAGTTATTCCGATTCTTCTGGTTTGCTCTGTGATGAACTTTTGTCTTATCTGAGATTGAATGTGATAGTTAAGATCATTTTTGAGTATGATTGAGATCATTTGTGATTAAGCAAAGTATTGTTTAGATCTCATAGTTTGAATTTATACTATCATATTCATTTAATGAAGAGTATAGACAATAGGATTGAGATGGCAAAGACTTGTCCTTTTGCAACTCTCCTTCTGAGAGAACAAACTACCATCAATCCTTCTTTATATATTACGTTTGTGCATCATTTTCGGTTAAGTTGAGTAAATCTGCTTGAATCTGGTCAGTTAGAGCTTACGCATATTGCTTCATGCATATATAGATAGCAAGTAAGCGACATGGCGTCCGCACCGTCTTCGCCGGCGTCATCGACGTCGCCGAATGCGTCTAGATCTCCGAGGAAAGTGGTACGTACGCGAGATGGCAGAGGAACATCGTAAATTCCTCCAGGCCTAATGACCGTCACGGAGGTCAATGCCAATGGGATCCCTGTGAGTCCCCCAAAGCAGCGGCGAGATTCCGGACCATGTGCGGGATACTTGGAAGAGAACGGGTCCCGATCACCACACTGAGCTGGGACACTGTATCGGATGTTCGGAGACACGAGCTGTGGGACGAAGTTTTAAAATCGTTCACTTTCCCAGCCGCAGACCAGGCGCGCGTGGAACGGCAGGCGTTGCTCCCGATTGGTAAGGCGTGGAGGACCTTCAAGAGCGTGCTTGTCACAAAGTACGTGAACACGGGTCGAACGCCCTTTACGGCATATAAATTCTTGCCGCGGGATATATGGGACGCCTTTGTGCAAATGAAGACGACGCCCGAATTTCTTGAGGAAAGTGCGACGCACAAGGCTCTCCAGACACTGAACACTCACCCCCACAAACTCGGCACCGCTGGGTACGCGGGTAAAACCGCGCAATGGGCGGCGGAGGACGAGAACGAAACAAGGCCATTTGCTTGAGATCACGCACGAGCGCGCTCTCTCACGGTTAAGAGCGAGGGCATCGACCACGTCTTCGCGAAATCTCTTTCATAAACCCGGCTGACCGGGATGTGGCCAACCGTGTGGTAAATATGTCTTCGAACTATCTAGTTGTTAATAAGTCCATAACTTCATAATGTCTATAATAACATGATGACCTCTTGCAGCAAAAATTGAGTTCCACATGTTCCGAAGGCTCCTTCCAAGCAGACAGGGAGAAGGATATACTATCTACGGCTCTGGAAAACAAGGAGCACCCGGGTCGCACGCGAGGCAAAGGGGTTAACGTATCTTGGAGGGATGGATTCCCAGACGACTACTGCACGTATAAGAGTAGGAAGAGATCCAAGGCCGAGTACGACACAGAGTTGGAACATGTGCTTACTACAAAATTCGAAGGAAGAGAACAGGTGCTTACTGCAAAATTTGAAGAAAAGATAACAAGATTGCAGGACCAAGTGAATCAACTCCTACTCCTCAACCGATGCCATAAGCCGCCCCGTTGTTTTGGGAGCAGTCCTCCTCAACATCGGAGTAGCGTCGCGTCCACGCAAAATTATGAACATGATGACGTCCAATTACCTATCGACGACATCAAGGTAATGTACATCTCTGGAATGCTCCAAAGATAGACCTATAGGACGCCTTAGCTAATTGTGTATCGTTTTGTAGGAGCCGACGCCCGCACGCCCAAGTGAGGATGGTTGGGATGTCTATTGAGGCTGGGCGTGGGGTGGCGTATCCATGCATGGAAGGGATAGTGCGAAGACGGTGCCCGGTGGCGCAGGTTACCAGGTCCAGGTGAACATGGTACATGACAATTTTAAGGCCGTCCCGCTGGAGATTCGCCCGAACGACGACATCAGAACACTAGGGGATGACGTGTACATTTTTATCCAGTGGCCCAAGAAGGACATCGCCCTGGACCCTGCAGTGCCGCCTCAACCTTTGATGACTCCACCCCAACCATCTCGACATGCCCATGCCTCTCCAACAGGACCCAAGAAGGACATCGCCCTGGACCCTGCAGTGCCGCCTCAACCTCAGTGACTCCACCCCAACCATCTCGGCACGACCATGCCTCTCCAACAGGACCCTCCATGACTACACCTCAACCTTCGCTTCAGAAGCCCGCCTCATCGGTTCCCGTGGAGAAGACACCGAACAAACAAAAAAAAATGTGCCGTCGTATCGGTTCCCGAGTCATCTCACAGGAGGACGTGTAGCGGGCAAGTCGTTCAGGACAAATCGAAATCGAAGAACATTAAGGCGCTTCCGCCTCCTAACCCTTAGAAATACTCTTTCGGAAGTCCGTTGGCGACCACCACAGTATTGGCCTACGCTAGATTAGGTTGTCAGAGTTTACATACCTGGTACTTGCACAAGACCAAAGAGAAAGGGTGCGCTGATGGAATCACCGTCAGATACACGGAGGACTATTTCCTCCACAAGCCGGCCCCCTTCGTCGTGAGCTTCGACGACTTATTCGACCTATTCAACCTCAAAGCCCTCGATGCCTCACTTCTACGATGCTGGACATTGTAAGTGTGTACAATCAAGTTCTACATTCACGTAATACCGAATATAACAACTCATTGCTTATGTATAGATACATGATTAAAAATGTCCGACGATTGAAAGAACCGGTGGGTTTCCTCGACCCACACGTGGTCTCTGAGCAAACCATCTTGGCAGACGCATCCTACGTCGAGAAATACATAACGACAGGATTGCTTGCTCAAAACGACAAGGACTACATAATGGTGCCCTACAACCAGAAGTAAGTGCTTCACTACTTGCTATACAAATTTCATTTGTACTTTATACGCAGCACGAACTTAGGTTTAATGACTCAAGCGATATACATGAGTAGGCACCACTGGATCCTTTTAGTCATTATACCAAAGAGGAACTAGGTACTATACCTTGATTCCCTAATCGAAAAAAGCCACGACTTCACCTTTGTGCAAGGAGTACTCGACATGTGTGCTTAATTCCTCCATACATAACTCTATTGTAGTCTTCCTTCGTTTGAAATGGCCGAGGTTAACTTTTTGGAAACATGTAGGTCGTTCATCTCCTATATTGCCGAGGGAGGGCTATACAAGGGAACGAACGCCACATTTAATCACAGGACGCGATTTCCGGTACGTACTACAACACAATAATTCTATATCATACTTCGTAATAATGCGTCTCGAACTGACTATACCTATATATGTAATTCTATTTTTGCAGTGCCGTCAGCAAAAAGCAGAAGAATGTCCATTCTACGTTTGCCATCATATGCAAATTCTCATGAGTGCTAAGTTGAAGGATCCCGAGGTTGGTCAATCTCGCAATAATTATTTTCTAATTATAAATTTAAATATATATGCTTACTACTTCACTCTTGCTAGCTACAGAGCTTCAATATAGATTTAGATTCACTCGTTCAGAGAGAGATCTCGGATGTTCGAGGGAAGCTCTGCACCTTCATCATGACGGATATCATTAGCGCCAACGGAGAGTTTCACTACTCCAACACCGCTGAACGGGAATGATTCATTAATGTAATTCACTTTGAATAGTTGTAATTCAATTGTAACTCTAGCGACAATATTTGATACATATTCGTGTCGAATTGATTTTGAGTTAAATGATCACTTTGAGTGTCAATGATTGATTCATCTGTAATGTATCTATTTTCTGCCTGCTTGTTTTCAAAGGGCATGGCTAGCAATTCCTGATGCTAGCCGAAAATCAAAATTAAATTAGTTATGCTGAAAAAGCTATCACAGACGGTTCATAACTATCGCCGTCTGTGGTAGATAGATATCACAGACGGTTCATAATTCTCACCGTCTGTGATATGTAGATATCACAGACGGGTCATAATTAGCACCGTCTGTGATATCCACATATCACAGATGGTGATAATCATGAACCGTCTATGATATTCATATATCACAGACGGCTGGATATCACAGACGGTGATAATCATGACCCGTCTATGATATCTACATATCACAGACGGGGATATTTATGAACCGTCTGTGATATATGGATATCACAGACGGTGTTAATTATGACTCGTCTGTGATAGATGGATATTACAGACGGTTGGTAATTATAACCGTCTGTGATATGTGAAGTATCACAGACGGTTGGTAACTATAACCGTCTGTGATATGTGGATATTACAGACGGTTATTCATTAGAACCGTCTGTGTTGTGACTTATCACAGACGGTTTTTTAACCGTCTGTGATAACCGCCAATAATCAGAGACGTACAAAAACACAGACGGTGCCGAACCGTCTGTGATGACGGTTCCGAACCGTCTGTGATAACGTTTTCTGTAGTAGTGTACGTAGTCTTTTCTTGAGAGGAAGAAACATAAAGAAACAATGATCCAACAGTACTGAAATATTTTGTGCATCACCTGTATCAACATATTGTACCATCTTAAAGCAAATCACGTACTCAAGGCGCAAGCTCGGAGGCAGAAATCCCTAGGTATGCTTGACTTAGAGATAGCATACACGCAAGCGGCCAAGTCGAAGACGGATTTCTGGCAGTACGTACTCCACATGGGCATGTCGCCAATGTTTGGTTTGATGCGCAATGTTGCTAATATTTTCCGTACCAAAATTTTGTACTGTTTGAGCATATTTGGCAAACATTTGATTTGCTACCAAACTTTGGTAATATTATCTTCTTTCTAATTCATTTTTTTGCTAATGTTTGGCCATGTTTCCAATTTTTTTTGCTAATGTTTGGCCATGTTTCCAATTTTGGAAAGGCTTGATGTAGCAATTTTGCTGTCAAACCAGCCCCTGAAACGTTATACTAGTCTGGTTCGATGGGAGGGACCATACGAATGTCTCTGGCCTAACGGGTGAGGGTGTATTACGTTACGCACGGGGAGGGTTTAGCGGCAATCATCACAAGGTGGCGGCGGCTATGACAGTCGGCTCCAGGCTTCCGCAAAGATATCTGGGCATCTGGCTTCATCTTCCTCAGGTTTGGACTTTTGGGAAATTTTGTGATTGGGTTTGGATTTTGGCCCAACGATTGAGCAATTTGTTCCCCAAATTGCAGGGAGAGACGCTGCATGATGCTGAGCCGGTGCACCACGATGGAGTGAGCATATAAGAGTATGTACAGTACAGGTGCTTAAAGAGATGTGCTCACATAAAAATACCGGGTTTATTTTTGCCAGTACGATGGTTTGAGTGTTTGGACAGAGGAAGCAATGCTTGAGTTTGCTCGGTGCCTCGCCGATGCTTGCACGCATAACTTCCTTTCATTTTTAATCGCTGCTTCGATCGATGCTTACCTTTTTGTTCATTTTTAATCAACGTCGCCTTCTCGCGGTTCTGGCTCTACGCCGCTCGCCATCGAGTTCGATCGAAGAGCCACTGGGGATCTTGACCATGGGCCGCGCATGCCATCGAGCTCAACAAGTGGCTGCATGTGGGCGTATACCATCAAGCTAAGGGCAATGTTTGGAACGGCTCCGGTTTGAGTTTTTCGCTCAAAAAAAGCCGGAAGCCGTTCAAACGAGAGGCTTTTCGCACTGACTTTTTCCGAAGTCGGAAGCTATCTATAACGCGAGAAAGCCGGAAGCCGCCGCAGGATAGCTTCCCACAACCCCTGTTCTGCATTTACCTCCCAACTTCACATGTATTTACCCAGTCTTGCCATCGCATACCAAACCCTAATCACACGCCCTTGAGCCCCTGACCCCCAGGACCTCTTCCTCTATTGCGGCGTCGGTGCCCGTCCTCCTTGTCCCACACTGGCAGCGCCACCTCTCCTCCTTCTCCTCCTCCTCCCCACGTGCCGCCGCCTCTCCTCCTCCTACCCACGCGCCGCCGCCGCCCATGCCATCCTTCCCCAAGCCACCGCCATTGGCCCCGACGCGGCCGCCACCCTCCTCAACCCCGAGCCGCCACCGCTGACTCTGGCACGACAGTCACTCCCCCGCCACTACCGCCGAGGTCCTCCCCTGATGCCGCCGGTGTCGTCCTCCGCCGCCACCGCCGAACCGCCCCCAACCCTAGCCGCCGCATGTTTTTTTTTTTTCCTTTTTCCTTTTTTATTCTTATGTAAATGATTTATTTATGTATTATTTTTACTGTAATAATTATTTATGTATTAATTGCTTACTATAATAATTATTTATGTATTAATTTTTTATTATTAATTGTTGTTAATTACATTAATTGTTGTCTAAATAGAGTGACATTTGGTTGTTAGACTCATTTGATATTCCATTCTCGAAAATTTTGGTTGTATCAATTGTGTATTATATTCAGTTGCAATTTTTTTTGCTAGTCAACACTAGTGTGTACTTCTCCTCTGCCAATGAGGCAATGACTGCTAGGCAAGGCTATGATTGCCCTTGCTTCAGATCCAAACGTGTCGTACATCGCAACCACTTTGACCTGAGTTTTCTTGACCATACCTATGGCCATGTTAACACAAACTTATTCGGTGATCATGTTATATATCGTTGGAAAGTTTGTCGAGTCTACTTTCTAGAAAATCAAGTGGAAGACTATTTTCTGTTTTATGTAGAGAGTTATGGCTATTTGAACAGGCAGCACTGCAGTAGTCATATTGCGATGTAAGCTTTGCAAATGTGTGAATGTAATGTCTTTTCATACACATGGTTCTTAAGAACAATTTAATTTGATTGAGAATTACTCTAATAGTCATGTTTAGCTTTTTTTAATTCTATTTGAACTTAATAGTAACAATTAATTTATCTGCACTTTCAAGAATGAAATAGATTTGCTGCCCACATGTGACATGTACAATAATAAGAGCTGAGACCTAGCCAACAATGTCACTTGTAGATTGTGTGTCTTTTTTTAAAAAAAAAGAAACTATGGTGGTAGATTTCTATTTTGTTGTCTTCATGTTACTTAAATCTTACCCCAAATTTGAAGATACAATAGAATTGTTTTGGGATTTATGCACTGTTATCTCTTGGACTGAAAGAAACATGGTGGATGAATATAGTGTTGTGTTGTTCAATTACAACCCAGTGTTTTTTACTTTCCTTCCAACCTGTACATTGGATTATTAGCTAAATAGAACATTTACATATCTCCAACCTGTGCATTGGATTATTAGCTAAATAGAAAATTTGCATATGTCAGTAAGGTACTACAGTCAGTACTTGAAGACATTAGGGTTTATTTGCAAGGTTTTCTATGTTAGTTTAATAATGGTAACCTTTTTCTTGCACTCAATTGTGCTTGCACTCAAGAGATGCTTAGATGAGGCAATGATTTTTGTTAACAATATTTTTATTACTTGCTTTGCTTGTTCACTTCATCACTTGTAGACTTGTTATATTACATCTCATTTGTTGGCTTTGTTGCTATATGTAAGATATTGAGAATTTGAGATGATTGCTGCAAGTGGAAGTACGAGCATTTGTGCAAGCACAGAAGCATCCCCTGCTGCTGCTACCACAACAGTTGATAGGCCACTCGGCGCCACTGCCACCGAATGCTGGTGCATTGGTGGCGTGTGAGACAGCCACAACCATGGGAGATGTAGGACTTGTTGAAGTAGATGAAGGGACTTGTACGGGAAAAGTTGAGCCTGCTGTGAAGAAACAGAAGAAGTGTACCTCCAAGGTTTGGGAGTACTACTCTAAGTACTTGGTGACCGTTAAGACAAAAGATGGTGGGGAGGAGAAACAAGTTTGAGCGAAATGCAAGAAATATCCTCATAAAGCTTGAGCTAAGACCTCAAGGGGAACGAAGGCATTGTGGAATCATGTGGGATTCTAGCATGCGGTAAAGTAAGGCCAATAACAGCTGCAATTTGAGAATGATGAAGGTGGAGAAAATAGTGCAGTTGTTCAGACTTACAGGTATGATACTGAAGCTAGCCTAAGGAAGTTCTATTTAGCACTAGTTATGCATGAATATCCCTTTGTTATGATTGAGCACGGATACTTTGTTAATTTCATCAAGCCTCTCTGTCCTGATTTTTCTTTCAAGAGTCACACAACTACTAGGAAAGAGATATACTACTAGGAAAGAGATATTGCAAATGCTTGGAGATGAAAAAAAAGAAGTTGTATGAACAACTAAAATATCTTTCTTGTCGATTTTCTGCAACTATAGACATGTTGACATTTAATCAAAATAAATGTTATATATATGTGCATCACTGTGCATTAGATTGATGATAACTGACATATAAAAAAAGAATTGTTAAATTCATTCATATGAAAGGGAACCATACAAGAACTAATCTTGCAACTGAATTTGTCAAGGGTGTTATGTCTTGGAACATTGAGAAGAAGTTATGTACTCTCACCCCATGACATTTAAAAATTTCAGGTTCTAAGGAGAAGATAGCATTACTTGTTGATGAGTTGGATTTAGAGCTAGAGGATAAACAATGTGGTACTACAAACATAAACAAGGAGGTTTGATAATTGTTAATTTGTCACTCCTAAGTTATTAGTTGAACAACTTATATAATCTTGCATGTGCTTATAACGTATGTAGAGCTTGAGCCGCACTAAAAGAAAATATATCAGTATGGCCTGTGCTTGTCAGCCTAGTACTACTCCTAACCCTTCTTTGATGTCACCTAAAAATTATCCAAAACAAGGTTTTCATGTAAATCATAAATTGAAACTTTCAGAAACATAGTAACTGATAACTAGACCACTGCTAGGTGTTACCTCCCGAAGAAAGCCTGGTCTGTAGGGCCCTTGAGCTCTGGGCATCGGAATCCGCATGACTCAAAAGAATTCAAGGACATACTCGCGGGGTCCCTGGTATACAATATGGCCTTCTAGCAGCAGGATTATGTCATCGAAAAGGTCAAAGGCCTCTCGGGGGCTGGCTGAAGGAGGGACAGTAGGATGGTAGCCTCGCCCAAGTGCACAATTTGTTGCAGACATTTGACAATCTAGAAGGTGGTGGAGCTGTCCAACCCAGTTGATATCTCATCCATGAATAGGACCTTCGTTGGGCCGACGATCATCTCTCCTGCATTCCAAATGAGCAAAATTATTTCAATCTTCATGCATCCTGATTCCTGAGTCCTGACAATGTTAAAAAAGTTTTGATTTCATATTAATCAATTTGAAGTAATACTTTTGCATTGCTACATCACTTCATATGCTAAAAATTGAGGTGCTTTCCTGGTTGTACTTTCAAGTATTGAATTACGCAGAAATGTATGAGTTAGCTACAACTTTGCTTAAATCTACCATGACTAGTTAGTAAGATTTCATATTGTTAATTATCTTTCAGTTAAATGATTAGTTAAGTGCAGAAATGTGATTAGTTAAGTGCAGAAGGATACTATTTTTGTTAATATAAAACTTGAAAGATGTTTATTCTATTGTGGAATTCTTAGGTGCTGCATCTTCACATAAGCCATCGGATTACTTCATCTTCAGATTTATTTGATAAATTGTACAAAT
Organism: Ampelocalamus luodianensis; assembly: GCA_036346255.1. NCBI lineage: Eukaryota > Viridiplantae > Streptophyta > Magnoliopsida > Poales > Poaceae > Ampelocalamus > Ampelocalamus luodianensis. The sequence goes on from CM070623.1 coordinate 26,728,195, forward strand.
ATGACATTCTACAAATATATTTTTGTAGGATGAGACGATGACCGAGGCATGACCATAGAGATGACTCGCTGCTTGCTGCTGTTAGACAAGTCTTTTGTGCAGCCAACGAGCTGCTACTTACTTACTTAGCACTTACTGTTTTACTAGTTAGTAGTTACTACCTGGCTACTTGATGTGCTACTATCCTATGTTGTGAACTTCTGATGTAATTTTGGACCGTGTGAGGTGTGAGAGTTGTGAACTTGTGACTTGCTACTTAGTAGTTACTACTTGCTTACCTAGTCACTGTCATGTACTTGCTACTTGCTAATTACTACTACTTGCTTAAATAGCCTCTGTTATCGTGTGATGTATTTAAATTTGCTTGTTAAACTACTAATCTAGTTGCATTTTGGATATGTCGTATGGTTGATTGATATTTATTTATGCGACATATATGGTTTCTGTTTTCGCGCAATATCTAAATAAGTATTCATAACCAAGACAATCCGTATTCTGTTTGGCATGTATTTGCTCCGTATTCGTATCAGGCACTGTCCGTGTCCAATTCTGAATCCGAGAAAAATATATGAAAAAGGATATGGTATGAGCGATATCCGTCCGTATCCATTTCGTTTGCACCCCTACTTGTATGAGTGCTAACAAGGTACTTGGACCATTTAAGCACGTGTATACATTTGCTTACATCTGAGATGAGAGCATTTATACTAGTTCTAAATGATGTGGCAATACGAGATAGCACCTGCGAATACACATTTTGTACTAAGGCAATTTACTTCGTGCTACTGAATAATTTCGCTTGTTCCTTATATAAGAAACAAGTTGAGCATACAAACCAACGTAAATGGTGAGTGAGTAATGGAGAAGTTGTGTTGAAAATGATAATTTTATAAATAAATTGTTAGAGATATTGTCTCTAAGGTTGTCTATAGATAAATTAGATCCTTTAGAGATAACCCTAAAAGATAAATTGTTGTACATGTCCTTAGAGCATCTACAATAGTTTGTTTCTTAGCTTATACTAAGAGGAGAGAGAGATAGTATTCAATCTAATAAAAAGAAACAAATCTTCCAATAGATTATTTCTTGAGCTTGTATCTAAGACTTTAATTGCTATACACAAAACATGTTTTTAAGTAACAAGTAAGTCTCCAATAACTATTTTATTGTTTTTTTGTGTCTTGGTATCAACAACGTGCTTGTTTCTTCGTCTAAAAACAAGCTCACATTCTCTTCTACACATTACCAAAATACTGATGTGGCAACCCCTTAGAGCATCTACAATAGTTTGTTTGTTAACTTGTTACTAAGATGAGAGAGAGTACCCAATCTAATAAAAAGAAACAAATCTTCTAATGTATTGTTTCTTGAGCTTGTGTCTAAGACTTTAATTGCTACAAGTGTACATGATTCTTGATGATCAATAATGAAGTACAACTTTGTGGTCTACATATTTTGGCTCATTTATCATATTAATAATGAAGTTGGGCTGCACAAGTGATCCGGTGGATATTTTATTTGGAGACAGTGGGACCCACAAAACACGTTTTTAAGTAACAAATAAGTCTCCAATAGAGTATTTGTTTATTTCGTGTCTTGCTATTAACAATTTGCTGGTTTCTTCATATAAAAATAACTTTACCTTCTCTCCTCACCTTCTCTCCTCCACATCACCTAAATGCTGATGTGACAACCCCTTAATAACAAGTGTCGTGGAGTATCTACAACAGGCCACGTCACTTGTTACTAAGGGGTTGTCACATCAGCATTTAGGTGATGTGGATGAAAGAAGGTGAGGAGAGAAGGTGAGATTGTTTCTAGATGAAAAACTAGCAAATTGTTAATATCAAGACACAAGAAACAATTAAATACTCTATTGAAGACTTATTGTTACATAAACGTTCATTTTGTGGGTCCCATTGTCTCCAAATAAAATATCCACTGGATCACTTGTGCAGCCCGACTTCTTGGCTTCTCCCCGATGATATGATAAATAAGTCAAAATATGTAGACCACAAAGTTGTACCTTATTGTTGATCAGCAAGAATCATGCACACTTGTAGCAATTAAATTTTTAGATACAAACTTAAGAAATAATCCGTTGATTTTTTTTTATTAGATTGAATACCCTCTTTTTTAGTAATAAACTAAGAAACAAACTATTATAACTCCTCTTATATATCACTGATGTGTCCGTGACATTAATCCTTTTGTATTCTACGTGCCCTAACGTCCCAACAAGCCCGGAGCACGTGGAAAACACATAAGCCCTCTTCCGAGCGCGCCCTCTCGATGACGGAGCCTTCCTCTCCCGCCCCCGCGGCGGCACCGCCTCCGCTGCTGCCACCGTCCACCATCAAGGACGGCGCTGTCTCCGGCACCCTCCCTGTGGCCGAGGCCTTCGCCGTGCACTTCCCGGGGTACCCCTCCTCGCCCGCCCGCGCCGCTCGCTCCCTGGGCGGACTCCCCGCCATCGCCAAGGTACGTCCGAAACCCTAACCCCTCTGGCTTCCGCTAGGCCGTGCGTGCGAGCAAAGAGAAGTGATGACCGCGCGGCTCCTTTCTCTCGTAGGCCCGGAGCTCGGACCCCGGCGCCCGCCTCGAGCTCCGCTTCCGCCCCGAGGACCCCTACTGCCACCCGGCCTTCGGCGAGCCCCGCGCCTCCGCCGGACTCGTCCTCCGCCTCTCCAGATCCAAGGGGGGAGGCGCCGCGGCGCCGCCGCGCGCTGAGGTGGTCGCGCGCGTCCGGAACGCGTACCACTTCGAAGGTGAGCGCGCCTAAGCGCAACCTGTTTGATGAAATGCCTTGTCCCTTGTTGCGCTTGTTGGATGGCTGTTGCGTTGAAAGTCCCCATTGTTTTGTCTAGTTAGAATATGTGTCACGAATTTAGTTCCGTGGAAGAGAGACACAAGCTCGCTTGCAGGATGTTCAGCAGATTTTTCATCATTATTTAAGTACGATAATCTAGATGAGTTCTATTATTCCTTACTCAAATAATCATATGTCTGTATTAGATTTATTCGGTAAGCTGAAGCCACTAAAATGCGTCATGTCTACTTAATGACAGTTCTGATGAGTGCTTATCTTTTCATGAATTGCTGTTCTCTTTGAAAAGCAAAACTGAGTTCAAAATAGTTTAGATTTTTAATGAACCTTAGTTCATAACAGGGTAAACACCACTAGGAAGAAGGCCGGGCAGCGTCGGCTTAGTGGGATGAGAGAGTAGACTATAGACTGGGATGATAGAACCTTGGAAGGGAGACTATTTTAATTCATCTTTCTTACTTGATTGATAATGGTATATGTTATCCCTTTTATAGGGACGACCCGACTTGACCTCTAAGAAATAATCTATAAGAAAATTTATCTCTAATAATCCAATCTAATAATAACTTGTCTAACTAATAGATAATACCAAATGCCTAATAGATAGATTCTTAAATAATAAATCTTTCCTAATAATTGCAGGTGGTACTGTTCACACATGAACAATAGCACATAAACAGTAACGCCGGCCCATGACAAGATTTGAGGATATAGGATAAAAAACATGTCTTGTTAAACTGGCTTACTTGTCATATTTTCCCCTTATGGTTGTAGAAAGATAATAATATATAAATTTTTGTACGGTAATAAAATCACTCAAACTTATCCTCATGCTCTAGAGTGGTTCACAACCATGATAAAATAGTGTAAAGATGGTTTTTCCTCACACGAGCTGCCCGTAGTTGGCAAGGGCAAGTGCATGTGTGCTAAATAAGCTGCAATACAATGCTTAGCTTGCATTTATTTGCACCATTATGAATCTGGAGCCAATTAGGTTGCTAAGTAGCGCCACATGTTAGACTGTATAAGGTGGAAAATGAAAGGAATATGCATGTCATGATGTCAAGTCAAACTGTGTATAGTGGATAGCGAATGAATATACATGTCAAATTATGCTAAATTATGCTAGGTAGAAAGTAAATGAATTGTGAGACTGACCAACTAGTATCCCTATAGTTGATGTGCAAATAATCCCAATCTAATTAACAACTAAATCAGCACTAACCTCTTTCTCTGATTTAATAGCACAAATTGATGCAGTTTTGGTGGTTCGATCCGCATCAAATTGTACATGCCAAACTGTATAAAGAAGAAAACGAAATGAAAGTTAATTAGCATGTCATGAACTAGATTTTCCATTTTTCCAATATTGCTTGAAAGTTGATCTTTCCATGCCTTCCCAATCAGCGTGATACTTTATGTTTGGACTATGGATATAAATAAAAGATTGCAATTAGAGGCATATGATATATTTGACATTGGGATGTTCTGCATGCAAATCTGCTCATATACAAGTTTATGCAGGTATGTCAGATTTTCAGCATGTTGTTCCAGTGCATGCTGCAGAAGTGAGGAAAAGAAAACGGTCAGATTGTCCGAATGATAAAGAAGATTTAGGCAGTGGTAGATTACTTTCTGACTTGCTGTACTTCGTGGATGCAATGGTTGATAGTAATGTAACCATCTCTAATCACTGCTTTCATCTCCTGGATGATAGGTAAGGCAGGAAGTCTAGAAACAGATGATGGAGATGTCATGATGTTGGTACCACCACTCTTCTCAATGAAGGATAGACCAACAAAGATAGCGTAAGTTATGTTAGTTACACAGTTAGCAAATAGTGTTGAATATTGATTTATTCAACTCCGCTTTTATGTTCGCAATTCTCTTTGTTGCTTTCCAAAAGGTAAAAATTTAGTTTTCAACCTGAAATATGTTTATGAAATATTTCCTCATTAAAAGTACACATTACGGTTATGATGCATTGGATGTACATACACTAGGATGCACCACGTGGCAATATTTATAAGAAGTATCTGCTGTGCTGCTGACACACCTCAAATATCTGTTGGATATGTATATTAATCATGGCATTTATGGTTGAAAGTTGAAACAATTCGAGAAAAATATTCAATTTGAAGGCAATGCTAACCTAAACAACATTTGTAGATTTACCATGCGCTGCTTCTGATTGAATGGCTCATTGTTAAAACATATCAAGTGAGGGATATCTGATTTTTTTTTTCTTTTGGTTTCTAGCGATGAGTTCCTTCAGCTTTATGTGATGAGTACTGATTCCTTTTCCTTCATCTTTCACTTTTTCTTTTGATAATCAACTAGCTTTTCTTATGAAAATGCTGAATATATTTATCATTAAAAATATTGCCTAACATTGTTTAATTTTGATTGTTTTAGGCTTCTACCATCGTCCAATGCACTATCCAAGAGCATGCAAAGGGGAGTTGTTCAGCATCGGTGGGAGGTACATCCTCCTTGCACGAATCTGGTTTGCTGTTTAGCTGTTACAGTGATTCTAGGGGTTAATGAATGTCTGCTGAAGTATAATTTTGACATTCTTCTCATTTTACTCTATGGGTAAATTTACTTGGCTCTCCAGTACCCTGCATTGATTTCTACTATCTTTTGGACTTGTTTCATTGCATTGTAATAGCATCTAATTTTCTAATCCATGCCAGGATTAGGGTGTGAGCTAGAGTGTCAAAGTTATCTCCATTTAAAGTGTAGCAGATAAAATTGAAGCTGTCTTAGGTTGTTTGTGTGCTTCACCTACATTATTGACGAATAGGTAAATATGTCTAACTTCACAATAACTTTGACTACATGTGGTGCTATACCATTTAGCGCTTTGAAAGCTGGTGGTAAGTGACCTTTTATCCTGGAACTGCTCATACTGGCCAAGGCTCTATATCATATCCTGGCTCTTTTTTTTTCAAATTTTTGTGGAGTTATGATCAATTTTTTGGCTGAGATAGACTGTGTCTGCCCAAGTATGATCAATTTCGGGGGAAAAAGATTGTGTGTCCGCTGGTCAACTGGTTACTGACAAACTGGTGGATGAACCATTCCACGCTACGGGAAATTGGGCTCTGTTCTTAGAGCCGGGTGGGTGATTATTTACATAGATAAGATTAAATCATTAAATTGATGTGGGAACTTGAGATACAAAGTTATATCATCTTGTCAATAGAAATGATGAAAGACATGATTGTTGTTCTTATGTTTCTTTATTCTGTGTCTTCTTGTTTTCATTAGAAATCTTGATCTTTTTTGTTGCTTTACATCTCTATCTTCCTTGTTATACTCGTATGGTGCTGTGGGTACTTTTCTTGGGAGATGTGGCCTCTGTACTCAGTGTGAAATGACTTGCTGACTGAATTAATTATGTCTGTTTTTATTTGGTTACAGATGGATGTTGGACCAACCCTTGCGCTTCCTTTCAACATTCAAGATATCCTTTGTTAGCATCGTATTATCAATTGAGTATTGCTTTATAAAAAAGTTTATGTGTATCAGTGTATGATCTTCAAAAAGTGGGATCCTATGGCTTCGGGGAAAAAACAAAGAACTAGTAAAGTACGCCAAAAGAGGAGGGGGAATACAAATCAGGAGCTAAACAAAAATAGGTGAAAAGAATGAAACAAACAAAAAAAGGGGACAAAGAGAACTTCTTGCATGGGAAGGTTAATTTATTTGTTTAGGCTTGGTCAAGATAGTTGACCTACCTGAGTCTCCCATTTTGGGTTGAGTAAAAGATCTATAGATAAATTACACTGCTTCTTAGGGACAAAGATTTTTTCCAATTTGAAAAGTGAATTCAGGTATTGTTGCTCTCCATTTATCTGCTGTTATGTAACACAAAGAACTGGCATTACTATTAACATTCTCTGAATCAACTCGGTATTACCAACTGTCACGTTGTAATTGAGGAATTATATCATTTGCTATAGGCATCCTTCTGGAAAGTGTTCCAAATGATATCCATCTTTATGTTGATTCTTGAGGAAGTTAGAATGACAAACAGCAACAGCAACAACATCAGCAATAATTACAAGCGCACCCATTTTTACCGATAATTTTGTTTGCCTCTTCTTCTTCTTCTTCTTCTTGTTTTTTGAGAACAATGCAGTGGTAATATGCAAAGCTATTTTTTTTTGTGCCAAAAATGTACCCTTTATGTTTAAAACTTGCTGTTCCATTATGACCAGTGCTCTGCTCTTCCGACATTGCTGTCTGTGATTGTTTTTCATAAGAGGATTTCTTTTCAAATGCACTTTGGTAAAACGGACAGCTTAGATATTCTTCTTAGAAAGCAATATCTTGTACGCTTCTGATGTAATATTGCATTTCCATTCCTCTCGTACCTTGGCCATGATGTAATCGACAATTTTGTTGGTGCCTTCTTTGTTACCTTAATTGGCATTTACCTGTTCCCGGGAAGATTAATTGGGAAGACCACATATCAAAGAATTCAGCAGAGTGGGATTGGCAGATGGCTGTGTGCAAATTGTTTGACGAGCGTCCTGTGTGGCCAAGGCAGTCACTTTATGAACGTTTGCTTGATGATGGTGTACAGGTGTCACAAAGCCAGTTCAAAAGGTTGTATTATTCCTTTCACTCTTGTAGACTCGCCTCATCATGTATGTTTTTTGGTATGTCTTTCAAGTTTGAAGTTTAAATTATTATGTTCTTTATTCATTCTGTATTTTTGTATGCTTTGTTGATTTACTCAGGCTTCTGTTTAGAGCTGGATACTACTTCTCTACAGGACCCTTTGGTAAATTCTGGATCAGAAGAGGATATGATCCTCGTAAAGATGCCGAGTCACGAATGTAAGCTCCAGCTACTTTGTTAATGTATTTGCTTTGTTGCTTATTTGACATCCATTATTTGTTTGTGCTTTTCATTCCATTGCATTATTGTAGACTGGAGTGCCTATTGCTTGTATTGTAGGCCTGTAGGGAATGCTTCTGATGTTGCTTTTTTGAGATGAAAATATAAATGATCGGAAAGTTGCTCATTATTTGTTCTGTGGGGAAACTATATGTATGAACTACAAAAAAAAAAAAAAAAAAAAAGAGAAAATGAGAACTCTAATCACAATCTATATGGTACGCACCAAGTAGCACTCCGATAGTATTTTTTTCTAGTTTTTGTTAGTGTTCCCCTAGGCGCCCGCCTAAGCCGCCTAGGCGCAGCCCTCCCGCCTAGGCGGCCATTAGGCGCTAGGTGCTGGTCTACCGCCCGACTAGCGCCCAGGGGAACACTGGTTTTTATTAGTTCTATGCTTCATCTTTATGTGGAAGTGTTAGGGGCTAATCCATTACATCTGAAAAATTGAGGCTTTAAAAATGAACTTAGCCCAAGCATCAAGGGCAGTGGCGGATCCAGGATTTTCAGAATGGGTGTTGAAGTTACAAATATGTTGTACAATGTAAAACATAAAGGTTCATAATATAATAAAAAATAAAGTACAAATTGTTCTTACTAGAGACCAGGGATCAAAACCGAGACGCCAAATCCGGTCGGGGGCGAACCAGAATCGCCGATTCTGGAAAAACCGAATTTTTTCACTGAAATTCGCTTGAATTTGATTAAAACCATTCAAAATTCAAAAATAGAATTTAAATTTTAAAAACACGAGAAAACCGTAGGATTTCATTTCCTGTACCACCGAAATCCGGTTCTGCGTGATAACCGCTTATTCGCGCGTTTTGTTTCCATGCTAGAGACAACATGTCAAATAATTTAGAGAAATTACAAAATAATTAAGAAAATGGTTGTGGTTCCTACATTCGTAAATTTCATGCTTTTATTCATTTCAGCTCTGCATCTAATTAACTTGAACATTCGTAAAATATATTGTCATTTTATCGTGTTGGGGAGTGTTGGATTGTTGCCTATTTATTAAATCTGAAGTGTGATTATAAACTAATCAGTATCTTCTACAATGGGCCTTGTATGAAGTGTGATTCAATGCCAATCTGATTCACTGATCCCCTGACATATACATACAACTATTGAACTATACGACTATATGAGCTATGAAGCTAACAAATATCGATCAGTGATTCAATGCCAATCTGATTCACTGGCATATACATACAACTATTAACTATACAAGCTATGAGCCTATGAAGGCATGAAGCTAACAAATCCCAAATGCCAATCAGACGATCAGAATCAGTGGCTTAGTGCCATTGTGCCAAATGCCACTGCCGGCCTTCCCACTTCCCAGAATCCCATCACGTCGGCGGTGGTGGCGGCGTCGCGGCGAGCCGGCAAAGGAGGAGCGGCCGCGAGAGCGGGAGGTGAGCGTCAGCGCCTTGGAGTCCTGGACACTGCGGACAAGTTGACCTCGCTGTCGCCGCATGCCGCCGTCGCTCCTTGCGCTGGTGCCAGTGGCAGATCCTGCTCGGGCTCGAGCTCGGTGCTGCCGTGCGTCCTTGTGCCGCCGCTTCGCCTTGCCTCGGCGCTTCCCTCCCCTTGCCTCCCCAATCCATCCATCCCCGCCATGCGTCCTTGTGCCGCCGCCTCGCCGCTCATCCTTGCACCGCCGCCGCCGCCGCAAGAGCGAGAAGAGAAAGGGGGAGGAAAGGTAGGGTTACCTTGAGGAAGGAAAGGAGGACACGTGAGGGGCGATTGGGTTGGGGTTGGGGCTGCCGAGTGCGGCTTCAGCTTGGTGGCGAGTTGGCGACCATGGGCTGGTGCGGCGTGGTGGACCAGGTGGGCTACTGGGCTGCGCTGCGCGGACGGGGGATTCGATCGACGGATCGAGTCGCAGTGCACATACATAGTTGAAATACGAATTTTTAGTGTATTTACTGGTATATATACCTAATATACCTACTAAATACTGGGTTTTTCCCCAAAAATTTTGGGTGTACATCTGTACACCCATGTCCCTATACTAGATCCGCCCCTGATCAAGGGCTAGTTTGGTATTCTCTATTGTACCTTTTGTTGTTCGTTTTGAACTGAGATTTTTTTCAGCTACTTGAACTCTTTGAAAAATGTTTTGTTTGCTAGATTTCAGAGAATTGATTTTCGCATGCCTCCTGAGCTAAGGAATCTTCTAAGGAAAAAGGATAATAGGTGAGTCATATTTCTTTCTTCTAGCTTGCATTTTGTGACAATGTCCCATCAATACATCATTTTAAAGATCTATCTTTTGACTGCTCCATTGTTTCCTGTATTTAGTGCCTTAGGTGTGCAACTATTCCAAATAATCCCAGAGAAAGATTCATGAACCATTAGAGGCCAATGTTTATTTTTTGGCTTTTTGCTTGGAAATTTTCACTTGTATTTATGCCATGCAGTACAACACCATGCTACTATGAAATTCTTATTGACCACTGCAAGAAGTGCCCACCCTATCTTGTTTGTTTTGTCATATTAATATCTGGATGACTAGTTATGTAGTACCTGCTTTTTTACTAAATATATATCTCTTGATCCCCCATTTACAAATGTATTTCTTTTGAAGAACTTTGACTAAATCTAAGAATATGTATTTTGGCCAAATGGAACCAACAATCTAGCTTTTTACTGGCTCATTTTGATATACTTAGTGGTCAAAGTTGCATGCTTAGGGTTGTCCAAAACGATATACAATAAACTGTGGAAGTACCTTTTTGAACCTCATCCCCATATTCTTGCCACACCTCCCTTATCTCAAAGCAAATTTAATGGAGGCAAAGTGGTATAGGATTCTTAGTTAAATATCAAGTACTAGATTTTTGGCATTCAATTAAAGTACTTCACCGTCCCAGCTGACAAAAGTACCCTAAAAGAGAGAATAAATATATCAACTTGTAGCAGTAGCTTGCTGAGATTGAGCAATAACAAACATGTTTCTAGTTATTGCAAGAGAGGTACATAGAATTTTCATCGTTGGAGTAGACAAATACATTAAGTTAGCCTGATTGTTGTAGAAATAGATTAATATGATAAATAGTGAGGAGCAAGGTTGTCACAGTGCTTCGGCAAGTTGGGCGGCCCCAGGAAGAAATAGATTAACATGATCAAATGAGTTAAAGGAGCAGAGCATAGCAAATCAGAGCAGAGAGAGAAGAATGGATGGAAAAGGAGGACCTGAGCTGAGGTCGCCCTCCAACGGTGCGGTGGGGAGTGAAGACGACCAGGACTACCGGGGAGGGAGGGGGACAAGCTGCAGGGATGCGACAACCATCTTCCTACATCGGCGGCTACAGAAATTAGCTGGAGATGGGGGCGGCGACGGCCTCGTCCCCAGCCTCACTCGAAGCCTCAGCCCATATCTGTTCTCTCCGTTCCTTTCATGTGATACGCTACCTTGCAAGATTTTTTTTGTGCCTCGAATCACTCGCCTAGCTCTCCATGGACGACACCTAGGTGGCCATGGCATTGCCTAGTTGGCCGAGTCGCTCGCCTAAGTCCATTGGCCTGGGCGAAGGACCACGGCGTCTGCCTCCAGCTGACGGGACGGCTTGATGTTGACTAGGTGACGCCGTGACAACCTTGGTGAGGAGCTGTGTTTGGAGCTCAGTTAGATACTTAGGTTTGTTGGTTTGTTTTATGGTGCATCAGACTTCATTGTATGAAGTTTTTTGACATACTGATAGTGAACGCTAACTTTAATTAGATGGGACCTTTCGACAGCCCTAAATGTGATTAGATCGGGAAACACTAGTAATGTGTAAGTAGGCCAAAAAAATATACATGAGCTAGGTGCTACACTCAAAAACACAGTTCACGTTTAGCTTGGACGTCCAACAAGTGATTGATGCGACATTCCAGATATGAAAATAAAACTGGCCTGGGCATATTTCTACCAAGGGTTTCTAATGAGATACTTTTGAAATGTAGATGTAGTAATGCATGTCCAACTGGATTGATGCCTCTACGATATTGTAGTATACCATTATACTCTACAATCATTCTGCATTTTTCTGTAGTTTATTTCATCGGTTTTGCTAATGCACAGGCAACTAAAAATCTCGTAACTTTCAGTTTTCTCACCTTTGGATCTTGCTGTTGGAATGAACCCATGATGTATTCCAATGGGCCAAAGGCCAAAATATACATACTACAAGTGTAGGTAAATATGCAAAGAACGCTCAATTCAATAGGCATATCTAACACCCCCCTCAAACTCAAGATGGATCACCAACACTGTGTATGAAGAGGTAGAAGCGGTGTTGAGCTCTAGTCTGTGCCTTGGTGAAGAAATATGCTAACTGAAGCTCCGGAGGCACATATTGAAGAGCAATAATTTGGTCATGCACATGCGATCGCATGTACGAAGTATCTACTCCAATGTGCTTGATGAGCTTATGCTTCACTAGATCTCAAGGAATACTGATCGTACCAGTACTGTCTGATAAGAGAGGAGTAGGTGTAGAAGCTGAAACACTGAAATCCTTAAGCAGCTACGGAAGCCAAGTGATCTCAGCTGTCAACGTCGCTATGGCTTGCAACTCAGCCTCAGCACTCGAACGGGAAACGACAGTCTGCTTCTTGGTCTTCCAAGCAATCAGAGAGGAACCAAGGAAAACACTATATGCAGAAAGAAACTGGCGATCCTTCTCGCTAGCCCAGGTCGCATCAGAGTACGCATGAAGCTGCAGAGAGCTGGAGCGAGGAAAAAAAAGGCGACGACTGATGGTCCCGCGAAGATATTGCAGAACACGAAGGTGACTGTAGTAGAGCTGAGTGGGAGTAGAAACGAACTGACTCAAAATGTGAACTGAGTGATAAATGTCAGGTTGAGTGATCCCAAGGTAGATGAGACTCCCGACAAGATGGCGGTAGCGAGTGGGATTCTCAAGGGGCTCCCAATCAGTGGGCCGAAGGTGAACACTAAGCTCCACAGGAGTGTTCACCTTGCGCTGATCAGTGAGACAAACACGAGAAAGGATATCCTGAATGTACTTCTCCTGGGAGAGATAGTATCTCTGAGGCGTAGAAGTGACCTCAATCTCAAGGAAGTAACGAAGAGGACCCAAATTAGACATCAAGTAGCACACTGAGACGCTCCTTCATAAAATTAATGTATGGAGTCATCCCTAGTAATGATCATATCCACAGAGAAAGAGGAGCATTCGACCTCAAGGAGAGGTGTGTACAAAGAGGGCAGGGTCGTGATCACTGGCGGAGAAGCCGCTATCAGTGACAACAGAGAAGCGGTCAAACTAAGCAAGAGGGGCTTGCTTGAGCCCATAGAGAGCGATGAAGGCGACAAACCATACCATTAAGGACAGAATACCTAGAGGGTGGCTGCATGTAGACCTCACGCAGCTCGCCATTGAGAAGGTATTCTTGACGTCTAGCTGAGAGATGGACCACTGACGAACAGAGGCCACAACAAGGAGAGTGTGAACAGTGGTCATGTGGGCGACGGGAGCGAAGGTCTCATTGTAGTCACGATCATGCTCTTACTAAAAACCACGCGCCACAAGATGTGTCTTGTAGTGCTCAAGAGAACCATTCGAGTGGGTTTTTATCTTGTACACCCATTTGCACGTGATAAAAGTGACACGCGTAGGTAAGGGAATAAGATCCCTAGTGTCAGTACGTTCCAAAGCAGCAATCTTCTCAGACATCGTGAGCTGCCACTCAGCGTGAGCAGCAGCCTCACGGTAGGTCGTAGGCTCAGAAAGAGCAACAGCTGCGAAGCCGTAGTGCTCAGGAGGCCTGGCATTGCGACGATCACGAAGACTGTATCTGGGAGAAGGTGGAGCAGAACCCAGCAAGGACGGTGGAGAGCTGGGAACAAGGCCCAGCAAAGACTGGGGCTCAGCTGGAGGAGTAGGCCAAGGACAGTGAGAGTAGTACATGGGAAAGGGTGGAATTTCAACAAAAGAGCTGGAAGGAGCCTCTGGAGGAGAGGGAACAGGTGGAGCCTGAGGAGAGGGAAGCGAAGAAGGTGGAGGCGGAAGCGAAACAGAAGTGGAAAGCTGAGGGTCTGGAAAAGTCAGAAAGGAGATCGACTCAACAAGAGAATCCGAGCTGACAGTAGGGGACGAGGGTAGTAAGGTTAGGACTCATCGAAGGTGACTTCCCGAGAGATCCTCATCTGGCGAGCAATAAGGTCGTAGCAACGATAACTCTTATGCTCAAGACTGTAGTCAAGAAAAAATACACTCAAGTGACTAAACAGTCAGCTTGGTGCGTTCACGAGGTGGAAGGAGGATGAAGCAGACAACCAAAACAACAAAGGTGACTGTACTCTAGAGCCCGACCGTAGATATGCTCGGCAGGAGTAGTACTCTGAAGAGCAGTGGAAGGCTACATGTTAATGAGGAAAACAATAGTGGAGATAGCCTCAGCTCAGAAGTGAGGTGTAACAGGAGAGACAAGCATGAGAGTGCGAGCTGTCTCAAGCAAGTGACGATGCTTACACTCAGAGACACCGTTCCAAGCGTGAGCACCGGGACAAGAGTATTGGGTAAGAGTACCATGCTTAGCGAGAAAACGATGCAAAGCAGTAGATAGGTATTCCCCAGTAAAGTCAGCACGAAACACACGAATGACCGAATCAAACAGAGTGCGAACAATGGTGCAAACATCTGGTAAATAGAGAGAACTTGACTGCTAGAGGACATGAAGTAGATCCAAGTATGATGAGAATAATCGTCAATAAATGTCACATAGTATCCAAGTCAGAGTGAACAAAATCAAAAGGATGAGTAGAAACAGAATCACTAGAGGGATAGGGGAGCTGCAGCTACTTGTCAAGCTTGCAACCCATACAAGGTAAGGAGGTATCCCTAGTAACAGACCCAAGAACACCACAACCTACTAGTGAGGACAGACGTGATTCACAGAGATGGCCCAAACGATAGTGCATTGAGCGAAGGAAGTAGTAGAGGACGCAACAAAAATAGAGGTAGGGGTAGTGGCTGACTGCCTGGTAGGGACAACGGAAGGAAGGTGCAACTAGTTGAGCTCTTGAAGATGCTACAAATCACGACGCAGAGGGCCAGCACCAAGCAGAGTCCTGTGTAGCGGTCCTGGACACAACAAGAGTCGGAATCAAGAATAACATGACAGTCATGATCAGTGATCTGATCGGTCGACATAAGCTGCATAGTAAGTTTGTGAACATGAGAGACTGCAGGAACATGAAAGGAAGAAGTGGAAAGGATGCCTCGGTTTACAACAGGAAGGGAAGTACCGTCTGTAGTTTGAACAGTGGAAGGAAGAGCTGTGGGACTCACAAAAGTGAGGTGAGTAGAATCTGATGTCATTTGAAAAGAAGCATCAGAGCCCAAGATCCACGGAGACAAGATAACAGACAAGGGAGGTGGTGGAGTCAGCGAAGACTACTGAGAAGCAAGAGCCAGACAAAGGTGGGCGTCGGTGGCATCTCGGGCCTCATCCCCGGTGGCAGTGGACCTGGCATCCCAGGCCTTACCGGCGGTGGTCCCCTCATGCACTACTGTGGTGGACCATAGGGAACAGGGCAGGCGGCGTTGGTGTGGCCTGGCGTTAGAGGCGGCCGGATCCGGATGGAGCAGAGTAGATCTAGGGCGGTCTAGGAGAGCGGCGGCCGGATCTGGACGAAGCACAGAAGATCCGGGGTGGCCTGGTTGTCGGGGCTTGGGATTCGGGTGTCGGGGCTCGGGATCCGGTCATTGGGGCTCGAGGCGGCGTTGAGCAGATGCGAGTAGAGGCGCGACCGACTGGCTGAGAGGTGAGCTTGGTGAAGTAGAGGCGAGGCCGGTGGAGAGGCAAGCTCGGTGCCGAGGTGAGCTCAGCGGCGATGTCAGGGAGCTCGACTTGCGGCGGCTGCGTGAGGGCTTGTGGATGGTGAGGCTCGGGTCGAGCATGTGGCATGAGAAGGACGAGCCCGCCGCAGCGGCGGGTGGATCCGGAGCAGAGGAGGGTACTCGGGGGCATGGCGACGCCGGGGAGCTCGGATTCGGAGTGGGTCTGGGTGGGGAGGTCAGCGTCGGTGCGCAGCGGCATCGGGGAGCATGGGTGGGGAGTGGACCGGGCGGGGAGGAGCGAGCGGTGTCGGCGAGCTCGAGAATAGAGGAAGCTGAAATACAGACGAGAGGAGGGCTCGGAGGCGGCGGAGTTCTGGCGGCAACGGCGGTGAATAGTGGTTAGGGAAAAGAGAGTTCGGGCTCTGTTACCATGTTGGAATGAACCCATGATGTATTCCAATGGGCCAAAGTCCAAAATATACAAGTGTAGGTAAATATGCAAAGAGCACCCTATACAATAGACATATCTAACACTTGCATTGCGATTCGTGCTCTGACGAGCTCGTTTTCCTCTTCTTCGGCATCGTCGTCTACCGCGTCCCTCCAGGTTAGGGCTCAGGTTCATCGGTTATGGTTTGAGTTCACCAGAGCCCGAGTTTAGAGGAAGGAGGGGTGGTGGAAGCACGACGGTGGTGCGGTGAGGCGGCGGTGGCACCGCCGGAGCCATGGGTAGGAGGGCGGTGGTGGGTGGCAGGGACAATGAGACCAGAGTGTTTAGGAGGTGGTGGGAGGCGATGGAGAATTCGGCGGTTGTAGCCGCTGAAGAGAAGAAGATGGTGCGAGGGCATATTGCCGGAGAGGAGGAAGAAGGCGGCGGCGCAGGGCAGCATGCTAGAGAGGAGGAAGAAGGCGGTGATGGGGGCGGAGGAGGAGATGGGCGCTGTAGGAGGAGCTCGTTGGCGGCCCTCGCCGGAGGCTGTGTCGGAGAGGCTGAGAGGCAGTCTTAGGCGGTGTGGGGGTGGAGGTGGCGGAGACTGGGTTGGGGTGGGGTGGGTAGGTTTAGAGTTTAGTTTATATATGGATTGAGGGGATTGAGATGGGTGGTGGGATCTAGATCCAATGGGTGAAAAAATTGACTGAAAGTTAAGAATTTCAGGCAACTGTGCAATAGACAACCCCTTGTTTCATACAACAACCAAAATATAATTGTTCATACTTGGATGATTCTCATAATTGTTACAATTGTTCAAATTGTTGTATCCATCAATTTGAACACTTATCCATCAATTGTTCATACTTGGTTTGTGTCCATGGTTTACAGGATATGTCCAATATGTTGTTGCTACATGATGTGCCGTTTGTGCCAGCCTATTACTTTCCAACACTAACCTATATTTTTTGTTTAGAACACTTAGATTTTTCTACCTATTTATGTTTAGCTGTAATTTATTATCTTAGTAGCATCGACATAAGTTACTCGATGTTGAATTTTTTTTTCGCATTTATCACCATGGTGATGCCTGATAGTTTTCATTTCCACATCAGTGCATTTCATATATGGGCAGCATCCCATCATTATAGGTTGTTAATATTAAGGAATAAGGACTGTCTTTGAGTACTCTGCTCAATTTTTTATTTTCAAGTTGTTTTTAATATGAATCAGACGATATATCATGGTGAATGTATTATCCTTTTTATGTTAACAGTCTCCAAGTGCTTGCACGAAATTTTACTTGTCAAATTCTCTACTGGGGAATTTGGAATTATATCGGGATGAATTTGCCCAAATATGTTTAGTGATTCACTTTCATTTGTCCAGATGATTGCATTGTCTGGCGATATCATTATTTGTCCATAAACTTGGGTCCTGGATTACTTTGTTTTAAGTTTTTGTTTCGTTGCATAAGGGGGCCTTTTCAATTGCTGTTTGTGCTTCTCCCCGCTGCATATAGATCTTTAATTTTTTACTTTGATTTGCCACTTAAGATCTGAAAAGTGGACAGAGATGTGCAAGCTTGAAGGGATGCCATCAAAGAGTTTCATCTTCCTACAGTTATTTGAACTGAAGGACGACTTTCTTCAAGCAGAAATTAGAAAACCTTCTCATCAATCAACTTGCTCAGTGAGTAACTAGAATAATTGCTTTCAGGCTTTCTTTTAGTCTCTGTCTTAGACATTGTGTGAACTTTTTGTGCAAAGAACCTAAAAAATTGTGTGGGCATAACATCTTTGTTGTTACTTATCTACTGCATATCTGTCAGGGTGAATTCAATGACCTCATGAGCTCATTGTACATATCATTAGAAGTATTTTGTTGAAGAAAAATGGCAGAAACCAGCTTGCTGCTGCAAGCAGCAACATTCGTACTTTTTTTTACCACTTTTAAGTTAGAACAAGCTTACTCATTTTTGCTGTGATAATCATCTGTATAAAAACTTGATCCATAGCTTGTACCAAGAGCCTTCTTGCACTGTAATGTATGCTCTAAAATAACTGATTCTTGTGTAGCATTTGACAGGTTGGTTTTCTAAACCAATGATTAAAACCTTGAGGTTGCAACTGAGCATAAGGTTCCTCTCGTTATGTCCTAATGAAGATGCCAGAAACCTTTTGAGGAATGCCTATGAACTTATTGAAAGGACCAAGAAGCAGGAAGCCCTATGCAGATCTGAGCAACTGAAGGAAAGCAAGGGTGTTGATGAAGGTTTATTCAATTTCAACTTACTTTTTAATACTAGTCAAACGCATATATCGTTCAATATATGTATGGGCACTGGACACTGCAGATATAATTTATGATTCACGTTTCTCATTTTGTAGACCTGCTACTGATCTATGAGCAATATGAAT
The DNA here is from genome assembly GCA_036346255.1 of Ampelocalamus luodianensis. Classification (NCBI taxonomy): domain Eukaryota; kingdom Viridiplantae; phylum Streptophyta; class Magnoliopsida; order Poales; family Poaceae; genus Ampelocalamus; species Ampelocalamus luodianensis. The sequence goes on from CM070623.1 coordinate 26,746,582, forward strand.
ATATACTGCTGCTTGGATGGCTCAAAACATCTATTATTAAACTAATTTTATGCTGCTTAAATGGCTCAAAACATTTGTTATTAAGCTAATTTTATGCATGCTACTGTTTGTACTTTTGTTTGTATGAGCATGCTACAAGTTCAGGTCAGTTGGCATCCCGTGTATTTGGATGAGTTTATGTTTCTTTTTCACAGAGATACTTAAGCACGTCCATACTGGTTGAATTCTATTTATTCTCCAGAAGCACCTGCTAAACATACTGGTACTGTGGATCAAGAGGGCCCTAACAACTCCGATAGTGAAGATGTGGATGAAGAGGAAGAGGAAGATAAAGAGGAGTCAGATGGTTATGATTCTCCACCTATGGTATGTCAGTACTTGCATCAATTTCTTATGTGTGTTACAGAAACTAAGCCTATACTATTTCTATTGTAGGCAGCGGATGTTCGTGATTTCACCTTAGACGATTCCTGTATCCTTGATACACTTGATTGATCAATTTTGATTTCTCATAGGGGAGAAGTACTATTTTGGTCCTACTTTGGGATCTGGTCCTTTTTTAGAACAGGATCAGGTCTATGTTAGTATCAAAACTTTTCCATTGAAGCTTGTGGCTCTTCATGACTTTGCGCCAGTCTCATGTGGCCCTGCAGATACCTGTTTAGATTTGGGTGGGGAGTTGGGGATTAGAAGTTTAGAACCACTCATTCGAACAACAGGACAAAAATATGACTTTTCTCTTAGGTATAACATTTGCTTTTGTGATTTTATATTTCATATTGATTACGTTCATAATATATAGTGCGAAATGATTTTCACACATTTATCGCCATGTTAACGGACACTGTGACGCAAGATCAATCATTTTAATTTAGCTTTTCCCCCCTTTTTTGGGATGTCGCATTGACATTTGTTATTTCTCCTGGATACATATGGAGGGGTAGTTGAAAACATTATTGTGTGGTTAATAAAGCAAACAAATACAACATGTTGCTATACTTTCACTCATCCTGCAGCAGTTAGTTCATATACATTGAAACCCTTAGATTAGATGTGGATAATTGATTAGCGGTGCATTCATGGCACAATTAGGTAACTTGCAAAGTGACTGATCTTTAGTACTCCGTTGAAATAGTATTAATGTATTTGAACTAAGGTTGAGTGTCAGTTTGGTCATGCTCCAAAGGCAACATAGATTCAGCTTTTACATGGTTGAAGAATATTTTGTTGTTTTTGCTTGTAATATATGAATGGTTGGAGTTGTCTTATGTTTATTAACATCATAATATGATCTGTCTCAATCCAATCTTCCCTTGGACGAGGTCCCAAATGGTTTCCTATGACATGTACTAGACACACTTGGAGAAGGCTTTTACAATGGATACCTCGAAGAGGTGTTGCGCAGCTTTCCACTGCACGAAGATGGCCAGAATAATGATGTCCCTAATAATGCTGAAGCAAGTGATGGGGAGTTTGAAATTTACGAACAGCCCAGTGACGATGAAGAGTATTCTGATGGTTAGTAGGGCCTTTGGGGAGTTGCAAGCCATCCTTAGGTTTAATTTTACAAGCTGGTGTCGACGAAAGATCACGTGCATGTAGAAAAGCCATTATTTAGCTTAGTTATTAGATGATCCTTCTTTTGTATATTTTAGAGCTTATATTTGGATTTGATAGCAGGTTTTTGAGATATCAAGGGTTTCAATGAAGATCAGTTTCCTTATTTGAAATTCAGATGACATTGGATGTAATGACAAGCAAGTTAACTGTGGTATACAGTCTTCCAGCTGTATTTTTTATGCTGTGTGTGTAAACTGTTTAAGCCCTGTTGAATAAATCGCTATTCCTGTCATGGGCAGTTTACCATATCCTAGTTGGGTTCGGGAATTACGGCAATCCCCGGCTACCGCCGGTTCCGGGCGGGTATCTGGAATCCTGCTCCTGAGTCGTGACTCCTGAACACGTTTTGTGCTAGACGTTGGATTGCTGGTTTAGTAGGCCCAGGTCCCAACACGTTTTGCTTGTTGATCATGTTGTTAGCTTAGACAAAAGACGGCGCTGAAGCTAAACCATTCCGTATTGTCTATTTCGCCATCAGCACGGTGGTCTACGTTCTCCAATCCATCAGTCCGTATAACCTTGGCTGCTTTGCTGCTCCATTCTGAGCTCTCAGAGACTCAGACAAGGATTTTTTTTACAATACATTTTTATTAATATCACCGAAATAAATGCTCGGAAAATTTTTTTACCAAAAAAACCTTCAGTCGCCGTTCAAAACGGCAATAAAGCTTCTATAGCCGTTTCATTTGGCGATGGAGAGGCTTTCTGGCCAAACGAAAGGACGAAAAGAAGCTATGTCGGCGTGGCCAACAGGTTAGGCAAAGCTGTCACCGTTGCATTCGGTGAGGAGAGCTCTGTCGCCAATTCAAACGACGACAAAGAAGCAAATCGTCATTGGAATTGTATAGGTATGTTTTGTAGGACGTGTGTAGTTTTCCCCTCAGTTATTACAGTTTATGATGGGATAAAAATACCCACAAATTTATGTTCAAATATAGATAGGGGTTTTATTATTAGGTGTACTAATAGGTCTATTTCGTGGTGCTTAATTGATCGAACACTTGACATTAACATCGTCTTATTCGTCGAAATGATCGACAAGTATGACTGAGCGAGTATCTTTTAAAATATACTATAGAGAAGGCGTTCCATAGATGGGTGTAGATAGAGTTGATTCGTGCAAAGCATATCTGTCAAATCCAGAGGAGCGTATAGGGGGCAGTGTGATGTGGTTGTTGTGTCACATGTTCTTGTTGGACTATGCTTTGCACGATTCGAAGTTGCATGGTGTTGCAACCTGGGCACAACACACATACTGGAAGTTAGTGGAGCTGAAGGACCCGAATTGGTGGAGCTCATACTTAAGATTGGCGAAGGAGCGTGGATGGGAGCTAGTCTTGCTGGCATAGGCCTTCGAGGTCTCTCCAATTTGTGTGATGCAAGAAGATCCAGTCGGTGGTGATGCCGAAGAAGTTGGACAGTCCAACCACAGTGACACGTACTGTATGTGCCAAGATAGAGCAGTTGGCACCGATACAGTTGAAGTTGGGCCCTTAGACCTTCCCATGGGCGAGGCACAAGAAGCTACATGTGTTGCAGACGAAGGTGAGCAAATCGAAGCCTTAGTGGAATGGATGGAGCTCGGAGATCGTGATTACAAGGCATTGTTCGACAATGAAGGATCGGGTGATGAGCAAGGTGGAGGTGATCATGCCATTCCGTTGGAGTGGAACACGTACTAATTTGACAACTTTGTCATGAACGAAGGTGACCGTGTGCCAAGGGAGTACCTGCGGAACGAGGTCAGGCAAGGATCGATGTACAAAAGTAAGGAGGTAGTGTAGGAAGCTGTTAAATTCTAGGCATTGTCAGATCGGAGGACGTTCAGGGTTGTCAAGTCTAACCCACGATTCTACAACATGAAGTGTGTGATAGAGGGATGCATTTGGAGAGTGCATTCATACCAACCTAAGTGCCTAGAGTAATTCCGCGCACATAAGTCATGACAGAGGCCATGCAATCCCATAGAAACCTATCTTCAAGCTTCATTGCAAATGTTACTGATGCGGACATCCTTAGCTATGTTATTCCATATAGTGTTTTCAATTCATCAAGTATCTCAGAATAACATGAGCTTACTAAAGGAGTTGAAGAACAAGAGAAGTTTGTGCAAAGAAGCTTAACCAACAGGTGAATATGTTCCCTGAATTTCCTTTTAATTTTGTCGAGAATATTATACTACCCAATAGCGGGTCATTGCTTGTTGCCATGTTTGAAGGAGAAGGTTTATGGGAAAATCAAGAAGATGATGCTTCTCAGGGTGTTTTGATGCTTGCAAAAATAGCATGCGGCCCGTGGAAGGCATGGGAGGTAGGGGCGCATGAGATGAACAATAGATGGCGCTTTACTGTTCTTGAAGTTCTCGATGATCTTCGCAGCAACTTGGAAGGATCTAGCATGCATATATATATATATATATATATATATATATATATATATATATATATATATATATATATATATATATATATATATATATATTTGAAAAGCTTACAAGTCTACTTTCCAATGGATCAAATGACATATGATTTGGAGCTTTCTACAAAAAGTTATGGATATTGGAGTGCTTGCTGCATGTTCAGACCGACCGACGCGCGAGAGTTAACAAACTTGAGAGTCTGTGGCTTGTACGACATCTTGGGATGATATCCAGCTATGCCATGACTTTCGAAAGGTTTACAAGAGTTACTTTCTCAAGTTTCACACAAATTCAAATCATTTCAATTAAGGAGATTGAAGATAGGAATGTTTGGATTCAATTCGGATTCGGAATCAGAAAGTTCAAATTAAAAAGGCTATAACTTTGACAAACGGAGTCCGATTTGGGTGTTTTTGTGCTTTTTGGAAAGATAACTACAAGACCGACTCAATGAATCCTCTCTCAGCCTCAGATTCATCCTGTGTCAGAAGATATGTTTGAAACAATGTGACGGTTATAAAATTAAATTTCCCCCTTTTGTTTTAGATTGTGTTCGAATTAGAGTACAAGCTCTAATTCCAAAATAGAGGAGTAGGGCCTCTTGGCCAGCCATGAGGTGGAGAAGGGCACTATATATTGAGGGGTAGACCCCCATTGTAACCTCATACCACGATTAATATATTTATTTGCTTTTGCAACAATAGCATTCAACACTTGATTCTTCCAAGAAGTTTGGTGAAGGCCAACAACTTGAAGGGGAATAGAGCGTTATTCTTCCCGAGACTGTTTTATCTTTCCACTGGGAATTGAGGGATCGGTAAAACTCCACTTGGTGGTCAGGTAGAGTACACGTGAGATTGGGCGAATTAAAGAGTTGCAAGTTCATGCATTGGCATCGGGTGAGCAACTACGATTTGTCAAGTCAAGTGTGCAAGTTATCTTCGATCCTACGTCGAGAAGATCGGGCACCCCGTATCAGTTATGTACGATGAGATTGTGGATAATATGGATTTGAGCCACGCTCCATAATTCTAGCCATAGAAGGGTGGTTCCAGTGTACAATCACCTATGCTAAGGCTTGGAGGGCGAAACAGAAGGCACTAGAAGCAAGGTTCGATACATTTGAAGAGTTACCACAACCTGCCTAGTGTGCTTTGAGTCATACAACAAAGGAATCCTGGGACCCAAGTCGATATTGTGGAAGAAGCCTTCAAGTGGTTTGCCAGGAATATGGTACCGAAGCGAGCATTCTTTACATTCGGTGCGTGCATAAATGCATTCTGACATTGCCGTTCGTTATTGTGCGTGGATGACACCTTCTTGACCAGGAAGTACAAGGGCCAAATACTGACAGCAATTGTGGTGGATGGCAACAACTAGGTCCTTCCCATTGCACTTGCATTCGTGGAGAGTGAGAACACCAACAATTGGTTATGGTTTTTGAGGAACGTTAAGACTGCTATTGTGGACAACCGCCCAAATGTTTGTCATACATGATCGGCATACTAGCCTATTGAAGTCAATTATGCATTGGCAGCACTGAAGAATCTAGACCCGCCATTATGTGTTAATAAAATATTTTTGTAATTAATGAAAATCGACCGACAATTGATGAATGTGTTTTGCAACTTGTTAATAATCTTGCTTTCATTCCTTGTTTGCATCACATGAAAATTGGCGAATGTGTTTTGCAATTGTGTTGAAGTGTGTGCAATTTGTCCTCTAATTTTTTCAATGGCCGGTTTGACAGCCATGTGTTGACTAGTCTGACCGATCACTGAAAGTCTGACCGGGCTGAGTGCTGGTCTAACCAGCGAGCGGTCTAACCGTTGTGGTTGAGCGGTCTGACTGGTTGGGTTCTGGTCTGACGGCCATGTGTTGGCCGGTCTGACTGGCCCCTCGGTCAGACCACCATGGTCAACTTTTTCTAGAGAAGGTGCTTCTCCGTTTTTGCTTGGCTCCTTTGTGGAGCGGTTGACTACCCCCTTGGCGATTTGATTGGCTAGTGCGATCTGACCGGCCCTTGTGTGGGCGGTCAATCCGATTGAGGGTCTAATGACTAGTTTTTATAGCCATCGGAGTGAGGCCGATTTGACCGACCATTGGTTGGTGGTTAGATCGGATTCCCCTATTTTTCAGCAGATTCTCCCCCAAAAGCTATTTCTTTTATGTGGGTGTATATATACCCCTTGTGGCTGGTTGTGGGAGGTTGCTGGTGCTATTTTTTGCCCTTGAGCAAAGAGCAAGCCCTCTCTTCTCTTTGTGCATGTGTTGCACTTAGTGAGCTTAGAGAGGAAAATTCTAGTGCATGTGTTGCATTATGTGTTGGATTGAGTATCCATCGAGCTTAGGCACTTGATTCGTTCAAGTGAGAGTCTCCGACTTGTTACTCTTGGTGTTTGCTAACACCTAGACGACTTAGAGGAGCTGTGCTGGTGATCTTCTCAAAGAAGGTTATGAGAAGACTTGGGCGTTGTGAGTGGTTCGGTACTCACCATCTCTGGAGTGGAGGAAGAGCAAACTCGAGTGGATTCGAAGTGTAGGCTTAATTTATGGAGCTGATCCAATTCGTTTAGGCTTACCTCAATGTGGACTAGAGGAAACTGGCAAGTTTCTGATCACCACGGGAAAAAGATCAAGTGTCTTTATGGTTTGCTTTCTTGTGCTTTATATTCTTGCTATTACATTCGTAGAATTAAATTACTTGCTTGTCTCCTTAGGATTGCTTTTCTTGGCTTAGACTTAGTTTGTTGGTGCACTTAGTCATCAAATTGATATACAATTTTGCATAAAACTCGGTTTTGATCAAAAGAATTTTTAAAACCTCCTATTAAGGCTAGTCATACTCCTCGACCTTACAAGTGGTATCAGAGCTTGGTCTCTCATTCATTAGACTTAACCATCTAGTGAGTAAATGATGACGACTATAGAGGTTATGCACCCTGGTAGGGCTCCACATTTTGATGGCTCAAATTATGTTTATTGAAAAATTAGAATGACCATCTATATTAAGGCCGTGGGCCAAAAACTATGGAGAATTGTTGATGTGGGATTTGCTACTCCTATTGATACACAAAACCCCACTCAAAGGTAAGAGCAAAACTTGCAACTCGAGACTCAATCTTTAAATGCTCTATATAGCGTTTTGAGTGTGGATGAGTTCAATTGAGTGAGAAATCTTGAGAATACTCATGATGTTTAGACAACTTTTATGGAAATTCATGAGATAACCTCCACAATCAAGGATGCTAAATTGCATAGGTTGAAGCTTAAATATGAGTCATTTATCATGTTGCCTCATGAGAGCATCAATGAGATGTATTCTAGATTGAACTACATTGTAAATGAGCTCAAAGATCTATCTTATAATCTAACCGATCTTGATATTATGCACAAGATGTTTTGGCCACTACCAGACAAATATGAGACCTTGGTAACGTTACTTCTCAACTCATATTATTTGCCAAGTGAGGAGATACGGGTAGGCTATGACAGCAACAATTCAAAATTTCTACCACGTAAACCAGGAAGCAAAGCAAGTAGATGATCACAGATCATTACCACCAGATGCGCAGTGCAGCGAAAGAAGAGTCGGAACAACCTGGTCCAATGAAGAATGTGTCGATGTAGTGGGCATGGTCGATCGTCCAACGTCCTCGCGAGTCGATCATCTCCTCTAGCAACCTCTGAAATTCCTTATGAAGATCACAGGTCATCCTTAAGTGCAACAGCAACCGTAGTAGTGTCTCTACGGTATCCACACTTCCAGGGAAGGAACACAGAACGCTGGTGTGCTAGCACCAAGTAGCACGGCGGAGCTCTTAGGAAGATAGCGGCTAGGGTTTCGATGGAGCAACTCACATGTATCGCCTCTCCCTCCCAATAGCCTGAAGCATCTCCTTATATAGTGCCCATGACGAATCCTATCCAAACACGTTTTGTTCCAACCCGTTAAATGTGTGACTCGTTAAGTTCATGTGTAATCAGTTGTGCATCAAAAACACCTTTTTGATCACGAGTTGTAGCGGTCCCTAGCAGTACATAACGATTCCCGAATACACACAAATTATATCAGACAAACCTTAATGCAATATGATCTACAATCAGGTCCTCATCACTTACGACCAGGTCCTATCCCTATAGGACCAGTTCGTATTTGGTCATGACCAGTTCGTAACTCCTTACAACCAGGTTTCAACCACTCTGTGATTACGTTCAACCGGTCTAGGACCTCCTCATATCTTTATACGATCAGTTCGTGACTATGTTCGACCAGTCTAGGATCTCCTCGTATCTTCATATGACCAGTCCGTGACTATGTTCGACAAGTCTAGGACCTCCTACGACCACCTCGTATCTTCATACGACCAATTTGTGACTATGTTCGACCAGTCTAGGACCTCCTCATGTATTCTCTCTTTACCTCACGATATCTGGTTTGAACTCTAGGTGAGATATTTGTCATCCATAGACTGTTCAATACTTTCTCGATCGAGTGTTGGATAACCTCATGTGTCAAACTCTTCGACCACCAGTGGCATGGCCATGCACTTTCTTTATCCGACCACTTCGAGGGGCCTAGAGATATATCTCCTGTTATGTTAGGAGGGACAAATTCCATATCTGACTAGTCATATTCCTCTGCATATTTCATAGCATACCCGAAAGCTACCTTTATAATTACCCAGTTACGAGTAGCATTTGGCAACCCCTAAAAGTGCTATTACACATGTAGGGAACCATGCTGATCTCAGGTAAAAGGATTATACATCACCATTGCTTGAGACCAATTAATGACACATATAATCATAACAATCTCAATAGTATGTCAAGGTGGGTCTATCCAACCCCATGTTCTAACATATGTTCACATTATTGATTCGATATCTCTATATCCATGATCGATGAAACATGGTTATCAATCAATACATGTGTTGGTTGTAGGGTCACTGGTGTTCCGACTAGTGACATCCGACCAGGGATACAATTTAGAACGACATCATATAAGTTAAAGAGCTTTACCAACAAGTCACATACTTGTTAATCTTTATAACCAATGATTCATTCAAGGAACAGAATAATATTTATTTAATAACTCATAAACATAGACGTGATACAATCCTCTCTATGATTGCCTCTAGGGCATATCACCAACAGTCTCCCACTTGCACTAAAGTTAATCATATAAGTATCTTATACCTATTGCTCTTGTGTGCGTCTCATGCTTAGGTTGCGGGAGTGGCTTTGTCAATAGATCAGCAATATTCAAATCCGTGTGCACTTTGCATATCTTTACATAATCTCTTTGAACAATCTCACGAATAATGTGATATCGTCGAAGTATGTGCTTGGACTTTTGATGCGATCTAGGCTCCTTAGCTTGTGCAATGGCTCTACTATTATCACAATAGAGATCCATTGGACTGGAAGCACTCGAAATCATACCCAGTTCATTAATGAACTTTCTAATCCATACGGCTTCTTTTGCAGCTTCTGAAGCGGCAATGTACTCAGCCTCTGTTGTAGAATCAGCAACCGTTCCTTGCTTAGAACTTTTCAAGCTAATTACTCCTCCATTAAGACAAAACACAAACCCAGACTACGATCTGAAATCATCCTTGTCGGTTTGGAAGTTAGCATCGGTGTAACCATTTACGACCATCTCTTTCTCACCACCATAAACAAGGAATGCATCTTTAGTCCTTCTCAAGTACTTAAGGATATTCTTGACTCCAATCCAGTGACCTTCACCTGGATCTGACTGATATCTGCTTGTAACATTTAGAGCATACGACACATCTGGTCGTGTGCACAACATGGCATACATGATAGATTCTATAACTAAAGCATATGGGATTCTACTAATTTTGTCTTGCTCATCAGTGGTCGTAGGACACTGCTCTTGCTAAGATTAATACCATGTGACATGGGAAAAAAACCTTTATTAGAATCTTGCAAGTTGAACCGTTTCAACACCTTGTTAATATACACATCTTGGCTTAATCCAATTAGCCTCTTAGATCTATCTCTATAGATCCTTATATCAAGAATATATGCTGCATCTCCAAAATCTTTCATAGAGAAATTATTTCTTAATGAAATTTTAATAGCTTCAAGCATTGAAATATCGTTTTTGACCAGCAGTATGTCATCCACATACAATATCAGAAACATAAGTTTGCTCTCTCTAATCTTCTTGTAAATGCAAGGTTCCTCTTCATTCTTGATGAAGTCAAACCCTTTGACTACTTCATCAAAATGAATGTTTCAACTCTGAGATGCTTGCTTTAATCCATAGATTGATTTCTTAAGCTTGCATACCTTTATAACTTCCTTTGGATCGACAAAACCCTCAGGCTGTGTCATGTACACATCCCCACTTAGGTTTCCATTTAGGAAAGCCGTTTTGACATCCATTTGTTATATCTCATAATCGAAATATGCAACAATAGCTAGAATGATCCGCATAGACTTAAGCATAGCAACAGGTGAGAAGGTTTTATCATAATCAACACCTTGAATTTGTTTGAAACCCTTCGTGACCAATCGTGCCTTATGAATATGAACATTTTCATCCATATCTATCTTCTTCTTAAAAATCCATTTGCACTCAATGGTTTTGACGAGGATCTAATAATCCTCATTTTACTATTTATCTATAATTGAGTATTATGGGTAAAAATGACGTCACACAACTATCGAGTATACCCCTTACAATAGTAAGGGAGAAATCAATTAGGTGGTCGTAAGTCCTTCTACGACCACCCCCATAGTCGTAAATCTTTCTACGACTATCACGTAATCGTAAGTTCTCCTGTGATTACCTTCGGTCGTAAGTCTTTCTACGACCAGTATCCAATCGTAAGCTTTTCTACGACTACCCCCTGGTTGTGAGTCCTTCCACAACCAGGCCTGCCATGACTTCTCCACAGATAACTGGGTCCACTCGTCAGTAGGCCCTATTAACTGTGAGATCTGAACAGTCAAGATACATAGTTATTCTCTGGAATACAGTTAACTCACCATTATCTCTGATTGATAACCGTCAGGCAACGTGGGGATGTTACTACTTCGGTGATTACTCTCATTAATATGGAATAATGGAGCGCCACCTGACCTGGAACGACTACCCCTCCACGTACTATAAATAGGTTTCTTTCAGAGATAGAGAGGAGGATTTTTTCAGAGAGGCAATCAGTAGCAGTATTAGCGCAAGTCTTTCCACTAATTGTAATCAGGACACCCAATACAATACACACAGGAGTAGGGTTGTTATTCTCCTTGGAGAAGACCCGAACCTGTATAAAAATCCCCGTGTCTTTTCTGTCTGCTTGATCAATTGTGGAGACCCCCCGAATCAAACAATCTTTATGTAAGATCGGTTCTAAAACACCGACAGGTTTTAACACCATCAGGTGCATCAACCAACTTCCAAACTTGATTGCCATACATGGACTTTATCTCGGATCTCATGACTTCCGAATATCCACCATCGCTTTTGAATAAGTATTAGGCTCATCATTATTCAATAATAAAACGCCATGCCCACACCTTATAGGCAATTGACGTGTCCTTTTAGATCTTCGTGGGGCTGATTCCTCATGTACTGGTTCAATAATATTTTGTTCATCCTGTAGAGGCTCAGTAGGAGTTGAAATATTTTTGGATGCTTCTCGAATTTCTTCGAGTTGCACCTTGTTCCCACTGACTCCTTTGGAAATAAACTTTTTCTCTAAGAAGACACCATTACGAGCAACAAACACTTTGTTATCATCCCGTTTATAAAAGTAATATCATTTAGTTTCCTTAGGATACCCCACAAAGAAACACTTATCAGACTTGGGTGTGAGTTTATCAGACGTCAAACATTTGACATATGCCTTACAACCCCATACTGTAACACCCCAACTCATCATTGAGCCTAGAATGCTACTGAAAATAAATTAAACTAAAACTAATTACCAATTTTCGGCAGAACCTCCTTTGTATAGTCAACAATACCGAGGTTCTAACAATTAATCATGGCAATTAACAATAAACTCCATATTCAAGTTTACTCAAGCATGCAAGATAATCAAATAAACATAATCAAGACATGCTATTCTCATTAATACAATTAATCTGATACTCAAAACCATCCATGAGTGATTCTCAAGCAGTTTACTTATTTCTGAAATGAAACTAAATGGCAATCGCCTTAAGGTTGTGAGGTAGTGAGTGCAACCAACATCTACTCCCTCCCATGCATGTCGTTCCTGCCAGTTGTACCTAAAACATATCAAAGCAAGAGTGAGCCCAAAGACTCAGCAAATATCAACAAGGCTAAAACAAGTTCGCAGTCATAGCATCAATAATCCACAATAACATTACACTAATCATAGCTTTCATACTTATGGAATGCGATCAATGCAATGCACCTTTTGACCTTTATCTCTTTTCGCATTTTACCGGTAATGCGGGGTATACAACCGTCGATGTATACCCTTGCCTGTGCCCTCTGGCACAGGGACCAAGAGCCTATACTCCACAAGTATAGGGACCTTTGCCCATCATCTTCATGATGGGGACCTCTTTACTCATTGCCCACATTTTACGAATGTGGGGACCTCAAGCCCATCATCTACATGATGGGGACCTCAAATATGCATAGTCACCACGTGACCAAGCCTCCAAGATGATAGCATGACGCACATGAACAAAACTTTAAACCATCATACATATGTATTCACAACAACGTCATACATGAATAAACTTATTCATACTTCTAGCATTCCTCATCATTGATATTCATAGCATTCTAACATTCATGAATAGCACATATATTCATAATACTAGCAACATAAACAATCCCTCATGAATAACAATTAATCATATCACAAGTTTTCACCATCCTTAATCGTACATATCACACTATCAACCATGCATAGTTATTACGCATCAAAGTACTAGCACCCTCTATCAAACATTCATAATTATTCTCTCAATCAGAGTACTTGCATTCACCAAGATAAATTGGAACTCATCATAATAACATCCATGCATGGCTATTATGAGCCAAACACAAACAGTCACAGCATACAAGCATAATTATACGATAACCCGAATACTTGCCTCAACCGTACGAGAACGGTGGACGCGAAGAGGGCACTACCCTTGGGATCACGCTCCCACTTGAACACAAAGATAACCCAAACTAAGACCAACATACAAGACCCAAAACATAAATAACAACACAATTGAACTCGCTAAACTCCCAAGCGTTTCCAATCTTCCAACTTCTAGCGATCGATTTAGTGTTCACTACGGACAGTCAACTTATAAAATACATAACTTTCTGCTCAGGAGTCCAAATAAGATGTTCTAATACTTTATCGAAAGTTAATTAAATTATCTAAATAAACTTAGTTGGGGAGCCCTTCTGATTTTGCCAAATACTGCCCCTACCAGGCCAATCTACAGAGCAACAATTATCACGTCGGGTTCTCTGGACAGTTCACTAAAACCATCATAACTTTTGCTACGAAAGTCCAAATCTTGCGTTCTTTACCTCTATGAAAAGGTATGGCATTAACTACATTTTTTGTTATATTGAGATCCCCTGATTTTCCCTTTAACTAACAGTTTTATCCAGTTTTCTATAGACTGTCCCAATGCTGACAGATCAGCAGGACAGCGATACTAAAAAATTCATAACGCCCTCACCGTTGATCGGATTTGGGCGTTCTTGGCGGCCACTGAAAGCTAAGAAAATTATCTACATAACTCTAGGAGACCAAAACTCCTAATTCGGCCTCTAAATAGACGAAACTGACCGCGCAATAATCTGGACAGAACGCGATCTATTAAACCAACGCAAATCAATCTACCAAACGACATCAACCGCAACTACTACACATCAACCAACGAAGAACACGCGACGTTACCCTTGTAGAATCGCAGCAAGATGATGAACTCTCCCCGCAAAGTTGATCTCCTCTCCTTTCTTCACTTGATCGGCAGTAGGGAGCACCGACGGCGAGAAAGGGAGGCACCAATGGAGGGGGCACGACCATGGAGGAGAGGGTGTGCTACAGTATTCATGCTACAGTGATGGCGGCGGCACTGTAGCTACAGTGCAGCTAGGGTTTCCCTCTTCCTTTTATTGGTGGCCGACCCCTCATGGGCCTCGGGCCTTGGCCCGTGGCCCAAGTTGCCGAAGAACTGCAGAAACCCCCCTTTTTATGTTTAATTTCTCTTTTGAACGCTTTCTTTCGTAGAATAAATCAGAGTATTACATTAAAACCCCTCTTTCTCCTGTTCAATCGCTTTGCTAAAATAAATATTCTCCCGATTTAATTATTCTCTCCCGATTTAATTTTTGGGGTATTACACATACCTTGAGGAAAGACAATCCGGGGCACTTCCCGGTCCATATCTCATATGGTGTCTTCTCCACTGTTTTCGATGGAACCCTATTTAAAGTGAAAATTGCTGTTTCTAGAGCGTATCCCTAGAATTGCAATGAAAGATTAGGTTGGCTCTTCATTGGCCGAACCATGTCCAACAATATTCGGTTTCGTCGTTCAGACACCCCATTCTATTGAGGCATTCCCGGCAGAGTAAGTTGTGGAGCAATTCCACATTTCTTTATATGATCACCAAACTCATGGCTCAAATATTCACATCCACAATCAGATCATAGACATTTGATTGTCTTGCAAAGTTGATTCTATACCTCATTCTGAAATTCTTTGAACTTTTCAAAGGATTCAGACTTATGCCTTATTAAGTAGATATAACCATATCTACTAAAGTCATCAGTAAAAGTTATGAAGTACTGAAAACTACCTCTGGCTGAAGTGCTCATTGGTCCACATATATCCATATGTACTAGGGCTAACAAGTCACTCGCCTTCTCACCTTTGGTCGTGAAAGGTGCTGTTATTATCTTGCCAAGTAAACAAGATTCACATGTTTCAAATGATTCATAATCGAATGAATTTAGAAGACTATCTTTATGGAGCTTCATCATGCGCTTCTCATTTATATGACCTAGACGACAATGCCTAATAAAAGTGGGATTCACATCGTTAGGTCGAAGTTTCTTAGCACCAATGTTATAGATGGGCTCATCCTCAAGACTCAAAACATACAATCCATTCACCAATGGAGCATGGCCATAAAGTATATCTTCAAAATAAATTGAACAACAATTATTCTTTATTCTGAACTCATAACCTTCTGGTCCTAAACATGAAGCAGAAATAATGTTTTTGCTTAAAGCTGGAACATAATAACAATTATTTAATTCCATAACTAATCCTGAGGGTAAAGCTAATAGTAAAGTGCCAATAGCTAATGCAGCAACTCTTACTCCATTGCCCACGCGAAGATCAACATCTCCTCTTATCAAACTTCTACTCCTTATCAGTCAATGCATTGAATTGCAAATATGAGCAACCGATCCGGTATCAAATACCCAAGAATTGGTCGGAGAAGTGGCAATATTAATTTCTATAACATTTATACCTGAACTGGAAGTCTTATTCTCTTTTCACTTTTTCATTTCTGCCAAGTACCTTTTGCAATTTCTCTTCCAGTGCCCAGTCTCATGACAATGGTAACATTCTGTGTTAGGCTTAGGACCCAGCTTGAGCTTCTTAAGCTCCTTGAGACTCTCGATTTCATCTTGAGTCTTTCCTTTGCTTTTTCCCTTTCCATTTGACTTACCATTTTTCTTGAAGCTAGTAGTCTCTTGAACCATCATCACAAGATTAGAACTTTTCTTGATGCTCTCCTCAGCACCTTTAAGCATGCCATGCAACTCGGTCATTGATTTCTCCATGCCATTCATATGAAAATTCAGTATGACAGGCTCAAAGCTCGCAGGGAGTGATTGGAGAATCACATCAGTAGCCAACTCTTGACTAAGGGAAAAACCAAGCTTTTCCAAGCTCTCAATGAGACCAATCATTTTGATCACATGAGGACTGACCGGGTTACCTTCCGACAGCCTACAAGAAAACAATGCCTTAGAAGTGTTAAACCTCTCTGCCCTTGCTTGATCCTAAAATATACCCTTCAGACTCACAATTATATTGTAAGCATCTGTGGTCTTATATTGCTTCTGAAGCTTAGAGTTTATGGTAGTAAGCATTAGGCAGTGCACATTGACTGTGTCATTGCAATGCTTCTCATAAACATTCTTTTCAGCAAGAGGAGCATCGACACTAGGTTCCTCGGGATAGGGACCCTCTAGAATATATTCTTTCTTTTCTTGTATGAGAACAATTCTCAGCTTACGAAACCAATCAATGAAATTTGAACCATTCAACTTTTCCTTTTCAAGAATAGATCACAAATTAAAGGTAGGTGCAGAAGAAGTAGTAGGTGCCATGATCTACAATAGAATATGCAAAAAATTAGCTCTATGTTTATGTAAGATCTTAACAATTTAATAAAAGATACTCCCACTATATGTTCTAAACCATGTTTCCCTCTAACATCATATAGTGAGTTTAAGATCCAAAAGTCATTAAGTCCTAGTGAGCTTTGGCATCACTGCTAGAAACTTAGTGATTTAAGGTAGGCAACCTCTTACCAATCATATCACATATGACTCTTATTTGTTGGGCGGTATCTCCATGCCCCGGCGATCATTTTGATAGCCTTGTTAAGTCAAACCAACACTATGCATGTGGGTATCCGACACTTACCCCATCTTATTAAAATAGTTAATGGCACCTTACTTTGGTAGACCTACCAATTAACGATCAAAATTGTGATGGTTGTAGCAATTGGAAAGGCATCAAATTAACTTAACTTTTCTTGAGGGATACTACTCTATCATGTTAAAACATCCTATGAAAAAACATGATCAAATAACATAACAGGAATAAACACAAATATTCACAGATAATCATATTAAATTATGAAATAGTGTGTCCCTTAACACGACGATCTCCATCACCATGCTTCATGTCCTTCAATGACCATGCCTGACTTTTTTGACCGCATTCATCTACTAAGCATTTACTCCTAAAAGCTAGTAATGAATTACATAGGATAATATCAAGCATCACATGGTACGCAGACCGTTATACAATAATATGTAGCTCAATGGCTATCTCACAGCATGACATGCAGGCCATGAAAATCCATTCATGCATCACATACACAATGGGCCATACTATTCACATCAAACCCTGCAAAAACGAGTTATGCATAGAATCCAATTCTATCGGGCGACATGAACACATACTACCAATAATGTGAGCTACGAATACCCAGCACACGTAACCGAGCCTTGGAAATCATCGGATCAATCATATTAACCCTATTCTAAACCAATCTGATCACTGCCTTGATACGACCACGCACTGTAGCACACTCCGATGGCGGAATTCCGATTGGCAGGAGTATTATCCAGTGTGGTTGTGAACAAGCGCAACAAACCATCTGGTCCTTTTAGCTCATACCTCCTCGCAAGACCCATCTACTACCACCGAACAACGATCGATCTTATCGACCAGTGCCTAGATCGTTCTATCCATATGAACCAATCTAGGTTACCAGACCAAACCAATAATAGATCCAATCTACTATTGCCATATATCCAGTATATGCGACCGATCTAGATCAAAAACTATGCAGGATGGCTTTGATACCACTAAAGGGATACGAGTAGGCTACGACAGTAACAATTCAAAATTTCTACCTCGTAAACTAGGAAGCCAAGCAAGTAAATGATTATAGATCGTTACCACCAGACACGCAGTGCAGCGGAAGAAGAGTCGGAGCAACCTGGTCCAACAAAGAACGTGTCGATGTAGTGGTTGTGGTCGATTGCCCAACATCCTCGCGAGTTGATTGTCTCCTCCAGCAACCTCTGAAGTTCCTTGTGAAGATAACAGATCGTTCTCAAAGCGCAACAGCAACCGCAGTAGTGCCTCTATGGTATCCACACGTCTATGGAAGGAACATCGAATGCTGGTGTGCTAGCACCAAGTTGCACGGCGTGGCTCTGAGAGATGGCGGCTAGGGTTTCGGTGGAGCAACTCACGTGTATCGCCTCTCCCTCCCAATAGCCTCAAGCATCTTCTTATATAGTGCCAATGACGGATCCTATCCGAATATGTTTTGTTCCAACCCATTAAGTGTGTGACCCATTAGGTTCATGCGTCATCGGTTGTTACTCGAAAACACCTTTCCGGCCATGTGTCGTAGCGGTCCCTAGCAGGACATAACGATTCCCGAATACACACAAATTATATCGGACAAACCTTAATGCAATATGATCTACGATCAGATCCTCATCACTTACGACCAGGTCCTATCCCTATACGACCAGTTCATATTTGGTCACGACCAGTTCGTAATTCCTTACGACCAGGTTTCGACCACTTTGTGATTACGTTCGACCAGTCTAGGACCTCCTCGTATCTTTATAAGATCAGTCCGTGACTATGTTTGACCAGTCTAGGACTTCCTCGTATCTTCATACGACCAGTCCGTGACTATGTCTGACCAGTCTAGGACCTCCTCGTATCTTCATATGACTAGTCCGTGACTATGTTCGACTCGTCTAGGACCTCCTCGTGTATTCTTCCTTTACATCACGATATCTGGTTTGAACTCCAGGTGAGATATTTGTCATACATGGAGTGTTCAATACTTTCTTGATCGAGTGTCGGATAACCTCATGTGGTCGAACTCTTCGACCACCTGTGGCATGGCCATGCACTTTCTTTATCCGACCACTTCGAGGGGCCCAGAGATATCTCTCCTGTTATGTTAGAAGGGGCAAATTCCATATCCAACTAGTCACATCCCTCTGCATGTTTCATAGCATACCCGAAAGCTACCTTTATAACTACCCAGTTACGAGTAGCATTTGACAACCCCTAAGAGTTCTATGACACACGTAGGGAACCATGCTGATCTCAGGTCTAAGGATTGTGCATCATCATTGCTTGAGACTAACTAATGACACAAATAGTCATAACAATATCAATAGTATCTCAAGGTGGGTCTATCCAATCCTATGTTCTCTAATATATGTTCACATTATTGATTCGATATCTCTATATCCATGACCGGTGAAACATGGTCATCAATCAATACATGTGTTGGTCGTAGGGTCACTAGTGTTCCGACTAGTGACATCCGACCAGGGATACAATTTAGAATGACATCATATAAGTTAAAGAGCTTTACCAACAAGTCACATACTTGTTAATCTTTATAACCAATGATTCATATAAGGAATAGAATAACGTTTATTCAATAACTCATAAACATATATATGATACAATCATCTCTATGATTGCCTCTAGGGCATATCACCAACACCAAGGATGACTCCTACCGTTCTTTTGGGCAATCTCATCACAAATGAGATGTACAAAAAGGATAAAGAAGAGCTCAAGGAGATGGCATCATCTTCAAGCAAAAGAAATCATGCATTCAAGGTCAAGTATGATTCAAGTGAAGATGAGGATGAAGAGTGTCAAAATAAGGAAGATAATGACACCGAAGAAGAAATGGTCACTCTTATGAGCAAAGTGGAAAATCTCATGAAGAGATGTGGCTCACAAGGATATGGAAGCTCATCTTCCAAGACAAGGCACCACAAGACTCTAAGGTGCTACAATTGTTAAGAAAAGGGAGACATTGCTTATAGTGTCCATATGAAGAGGAAGATGTAGAAGAGGTCATATCATCATTAAGGAAGAAGCATGATGGCAAAAGAAGACACATTGCCAGGCTAGCCATTAAGGGTGATCCATCAAGCAACACAAATGCAAATGAGGCTCCATCACTATATGACATGTCTACATGCTTCATACGAAAATGTAACAATGAGGTAAATATGATGATTTGATGGATATGCTAGAGGACCTTAATGAATATCTTGCGAAAGAGAAGAAAAAATTCAAAGTTTTGAAGAAAGAGCATATCACTCTTCAAAATAATTATAATACGCTAAAAGAAGAGCATGCGTCTCTCCTTCTCAAGGAGTTCACTAGTTCTAAGGTGGATATAGGCATAACATGTGATTTACTAGATGATATACCTTGTATAGTTGCTAGCCCTTGCATTGCATCTAAGGCTAGCATATCCACTTCTTGTGATGATTTATTAGATGTTCCTTGTAGATAAAAAATAGATGCCTGTTCTTCCTATATGCTTGTTGAACCTAATCTTGTAGAGAAAAATGAAGAGCTCAAGATCCAAGTTAAAATGACTTAGAAAGAAGCTACAAAGGGAAGGTATCTCTTGATGACATCTTGAGAAAGCAACAAATGTTGAACGACAAGAGAGGAATCAACTTTACTCCCAAGAAGAAGGAGAATAGCAAGACAAGACACAATGAAAGACACACAAAGATCATCAAGTGCTTTGGTTGCAATGAGAAGTGCTACCATATCTTGGTGTGCCTAAATCAAGTGTATGTCAAGTCAAGACATTCAAAGAAGAAGCAAACCGGTAAGAAGCAAGAAAAGAAGATAAGGTATGGAAGCAAAAGCCCAACTTGCTACAATTGTCAGGAGAAGGTACATATTGGTAGAAATTGTTCCATGGGTAACAATCCTAAGCCTATTCTTTATAATGATCATTATTTGCTTAGAAAGGATAAAAATGGTAAGGTTATTGCTAGATTTGTTAGTTCATCTAAGACTATTGCTAGTGCTATTTGGGTGCCCAAATCTCTTGTGACTAACATTTGTGGACCCAACTGATTTTGGTACCAAAAAGTGATTAAAATGCTAAATAGGTATTTGGAAGGCATTGGAGGCTTGACTCATTCATAAAGAGGTGGATTCCACCATTTATTAAACTTCAAGCTTGAGGATAATCATGTCATATTAAGAGCCAATGTTATTTCGGTAACACGTACTTACATTGAAGTATCTAGCCCCTTGCCTTGTGTAGGATGCATTCATGAAAATATTTTTCGAAAAAGTGTTCTTGCTCTTGTTCAAAAACTTCATTATTACAATCTTGAGCAAGATGGTAAGTGCCACATTAAGGGGGAGTGCTGAGTCATATTCTTGTATGTCATATCCCTAAGTGTGTTGAAATAAATTAAGTGCTAGTTTTGATTTTTAAAAATGAGCCTTTTAGCCAAAAGTAAAAAAATTCATAATTATTGGCAATCTTGTGAAACACTAGTTGCAAAATGTATACAAATGCTTTTCAAAGGTTTTCTAAAGGTTTTGACTCAAGAAAAAACTATTTTAAGTGAAAATGAGTTTCTAGCCGAAAATCTAGTTCATGGTATCTTGTTTTCACCTAAACTACATTTTTGTGTGAAATATATTCTAGAAGGAATTTGAAAATTGTCCCAAAAGGAAAATTCTAGAGTTAGCTATTCTAAATCTTTTTGGTATTCAAAAGATTTTCAAAAGACCAGCCTAGCAAAAAGTTATTTTTTATTTGAAAACTCATCCAAAATCCTATTTTGACCTAAGTGGTTACTTTCTAGCACTTAAGTAAGTTTTACCAATTGAGCCAAAATATTCATATGAATTGGTCCATGATGGTATTTACGACTCATACATAGAAATTGATACTTAAAATACCATCTTAAGCTCAATTTGGCATTCTTGGAGGAATTTTCTAAAAATCTATTCAATTTGCGAAAACAAGAGCTAATTTTATGAAAACTATTTGAAAATTGGATTTTTAAGGGCTATGTAAGATGGAAATGCTCGAAATGTGTTTGTATAATTGAATGTGTGAGAATTTGGAGCAAAATACAATATTTCCATTATTTCTCTAACTCTTAACTCTGATTGTTAGTTTTCTTCAAAGCTAACCGGTCTGATCGGCCACCCTAGGCGGTTTGACCGATAGCCTACTGGTTGGACCGCCCGTGCCCAGCGGTCCGACCAAACTAATGGAGAGGGTCTTTCTCTTCTGTCCGAAACATTTTCTTCTTGCTCCTCTCGGTTAGGCTGTTCTCCAATCCAAAACTAATTCCCCTCTCTCCCCTTTAGTCGCCCCTCTCCTCTCCGGGAGTGGATCTCCTTCTCCGACAATCAACTTTGCAATCGGGGGTAATCAAAAGTCCCCCTCCACCTCCTCACCTCATTCCATGGATTGGATTTTGTTTTGGTTGTCTCATCTCTTCATACCATGAAAACCTAGGTGGTGGAGGTTTTCCCAAATCTGGCATTGTTTCTTCAATTTCTTCAAGTAATTCATCTTCAATCATCTCCTCTCATTATCTAAGCCGATAAACTCCCAATCTCTACTTGTAATTTGCCCACATTGTGATTTTCCCCAAATTTCAAGGGTTTGATATGAATGTCCTTATTTCATTCAAATTGGGGAGAATAATTGACATGCAAGTAGATGGAGGAATATATCAATTGGTTTCTAGTGTGCCATTGCAAAAATTTGCAATTTTTAGGTTGAATCCCAAATTGCAGTATGCACCTTGTCAAGTGTGGCCTGACCGACTGGCTAGTGTTCTAGCTGGCTAGGGCAGCGGTCAGACCGCTCCTGATAGAGGGTTTTTGCAATATTACATGTGAAAGTCATTGATCTCATTCCTTGATTTCCTTTGATTAATCCTTGTGTCTTGTCAGCAATCATGTCACGGACAAAGACAGTCGGTCATCTCGGGCCTTCCTCCTCTCATTCAAAAGTCAAAAGGCCCATTGAGGATGATTATGAAGATGAAGAGGTCGAAGTAGTAGAAGAAGAAAGTGGCAATAATGAAAATGGGGATGCCAATTATGAGGAGTCTGATAATGAGGATGAGGATGACACACCTGATCAAACTCTATTCATTGGTCTTGATGTGTTGAGGCTTAAGAGTGAGAAGTACACCATGTTGAGGCAAGTTAATCAATTCCGATTTCCAAGGGATGCCACTTAACATATGTTTCACACCATGTTTCAACAACAGGTATACCACCTTTTCTATGAGAATAAGAATTTGCAAATCATAGATATCAAGTGGAGTTGCTTGGCACAAAATCCAATTTATAATTGTAACACCCTAGCTATTCGGAAGCCAAAATGTTACCCCAAAAGCCTAATCTATAACAATTCTGCAGCAGGATTTCAACAAAACTCATCGACTAAAATAAATTGTTCAACATTGTTTTAGATCCTAAACAGTTATTAACACTATATCCAACAACAGTTCACGAGTTCTGAATAATTAAGTTTAATGCATCCATGAAGGTAAACATGACGATCGAACATGTAGGGACATAAGCAGTTAACTAATCAACCTTAGCATTAAAAATAAAGAAATGTCATCCACATCTAAGTATCTTATTACAGTCCGTCACTTAATTAAAGAAGAACATAATCTAGTTCTTTTATTGGAGTGGGTGTAAGGTTGGTGAATGAGTGGTGCATGACTACTCCCGCCCAAGAGAAACATCTTCATTGATCACCTAAAATAAATAAACAAAGCAAGAGTGAGTCCAGGACTCAGCAAGTACATGGAATAATTTAACATACAACCAGTAATGACAAGACAACCCTTTCACAATTTCTCAGACACACCACAAACGAATATTTGGGAATGCATGAAATGAATGAATGTAATCGAAGGATGGACTGCACACATGCATATACCGGTATAGCTAGTGACACACCCGTCGGTGTTCACTTAAGCCCGTATTTATCGAAATACGGGGATCCAAAATACCGTATGAAGAACGTTTTATACGGGTGTCCAAAACTGCCCACATTGGAATGGTGGGACTTCACATGCCCATGCTGGAATTGATGGGACTTTAGACTCCACTCCCGTGGAGCTCCACTCCCGTGGACGGAACATGAACATGAATGCATTATTGAACGTAAGTATTATGACTAACATCATCTGCACACATATGAAAGAACATACACAAAGAACATAATCACTGGAACCTCTTGTATTCTTTAATCTCCACTCCCGTGGATATTCTACTCCCGTGGACGGAACATGAATATTGAAGCTTCTCTCATATCAAACAAAACACAATACTAATCATCGAGCATCCAGTATTTACAAATCACACAAAAGTCAATGTACTTGCCTTCCACGATGCAACGCGTTAACAGGCAACGATGATGCTCCCAAACCCGTAGCCTCGCTGCCTAAATAATTAAATAAATGAAATAAGAACAACATGGTACTCGACACATCCTAACATCCTACAATACCCTCTTGCACACCCAAGACATAGCCATAAACCCAAAACTGAAATTCCGGCAGTACTATGGAATCACATCTGGACAGCAGCACGGTAATGACCATAACTATTGACCTGGGACTCCAAACGAGGTGAGCCCAGATCCTACATGAGCTTAACGAACATATCTACAACTTTCTAGTTGACAAGATAACCCAATTCGGCTAGTTTAATTTGCTAATAGCCAAATGAAACAGCAGAACAGAAACTATCGGAACAATTAGGACAACAATAATAAAACATCCATAACTTTTAATATAAAACTCCGAATGAGGCGTTCTTTAACAATCTGAAAAGGTTATGAAATTCTATACAATAACCTAGTTGGGTGAAAACTCTGAATTGTCAATTAACATAAACATATTTTAGAAGACAACTTACAAGGTAATTCCCGTCAAAATTCTGGACAGCAGAAACTAAAACGATCATAACTTTTGATCCGTATGTCGGAATCAGGTGTTCTTGGCGGCCACCGAAAGCTAAGAACATTACCTACAGAACTCTAGGAGATGGACGACTCAAATTAGGCCTCTAAGATCATGAAACAGACCCCACAACATTCTGGACAGAATCAATCTAATAGCAGCAGCAATTCAATCCAACCAATCTTAATCGATTTCGCATCTAATCTAAATCAAATGGTAGGGAAACATCGCGTTACCATTGGAGACCCTCAGGATGGCGCTGATCAAATCCCCCCACGAAGACGATCTTCTCCCACCTCCTCTTCCTCCATCTCGATTTGATGGCAGCCCATGATCTACATCTCCTCCCTTCGCGTTGGTCGGCAACCGGAGGCATCAAGGCAAGGGGGGGCGACACCACCAGCAGGGGGAGCTCCAAGGGGAGGTGGAGGGCGCCTAAGGCAGGAGGGGAGGTGGAGAGGGTGGCGGCATGGGGAGGGAGAGAGGGTGGCGGCTTGGGGAGGGAGAGAGAGGAAAAGGGGTGGTCGGCCTAGGGTTAAGGGGGAGGGGGCGCATGGGCTTGGGCCTTGGGCGCCTCCCCCTTCTTGGCCCACCCGTGGGCAGCCACTCGGCCGTCTTAGCCTGGCCGGAGGCCCAGGTTCTCAGAAAACCCTTTTATTTTATTTATTTTTATTAATTCCCCCACCCGATTAATTAATCTCTCTAATCGAAACTCGAGGTATTACAATAATAGTCTATATCGTCTTTTTTGAAACTTGGATTTGAAGAATATAGTGTCTTTGAGGTGCAATGTTCATGCTAAGGCGGTAAGACAATTTTATACCACTATCTATGTATCTCTGAATCATGATAATCTCATTTGGAGGACGGGGGATACTCAAATTGAAGCCACAAGAAGTGAGTTTGAAAATGTTTTTGATTTAAATGAGTCAAGTGGCATCAAAGTTTCACCTTCAAGAACCATTGGCTCTCACTCAAGTGGGGTAGTTCTATGATCATGGAAATCAATTTGTGCGGGGATGAGTAAGTGGTCTTTTTCCTCTTCTTAGCATAATAAATAGGATCACGAGAGCTTCCTTCTTTCCAAGAAGTGGAAATAATGATGAAATTTATGGTCATGCTTGGAATGTGATTAAGTATATAATGAATGACACAAGGTTTGATGTGATGGATTTGATAATGAGAGATTACCATTTCCAAGGAAGATAAAGGAAAGAGTATTTATTTTGCTCCTTTCATTATGATGCTTACCAAAAGCAAGATTGACTTTGATTTTCTATGTGATTTGGAACACAAGGAATATAGACCTAAAGATGCTCCTCCCCCTCAAGTGCAGAACCCTTTGCATCCTCACATGCAAGCAATGCCACCTCAAGCACATCAAGGGCAACAAGCTCCTCAGAAGGAAGATCCAGTCTTAGCTGCTGTTCTTCAACTCCAATGAAGCTTCAACTGGCATGGAAACAAAGTTCGATAATATTCATGATGTCCAAGTTGAGATGAGGGATGTGATGGAAGGCTAGAATACTAGATTCGATGCTATGGACTCGAGGATCACGCATCTCGACTCGAGGGTCTCTCAGGTTGAGCAGCAGGAGGCACCTCTTGTTTATCGGTGTTTTGGTCATGGTAATCGTCTTCCATCCTCATGGTTCACTCGTGTTCCTTCTTCGGACGACCCTCCTCCTTCATAGAGTGCCTTGAGATGTCCCTTTTGGTATTTGATGCCAAAGGGGGAGAAGAATGAAAGGAAGCAATCATTCATATGAAGGAAAGGAAGCAAGGGTATACTTTTCTTGTATATAGGTCAATAGACCTTACTTTGTGAGGATAAGCTTAATATTCATTCATATAATATCGTTTGTAAGCTTATTAAACCTTGTATGGCTCTAATACATATTTAGGACATTTGGATGTTTTTATGACTTGTGCTATCTTGTCGAACCCGGGAGTAGAAGGATCCCAGATTCTCTATGTTTTCCACACTAGTCTAGGAACAACTAGTGCACATAGTTCAACAAAAATGCTAACAAGTCCATATCGCACATTTTATTCATATTATCAGAGTTTTATTACAAAAGGGCATAAAGCCAAAAGGAAAAGTACAACGAAAACATAAAGCAGTAGTAGGCCACAGGATACACCACAGGCAATCGTCTGGGGCATAGCCTAGCCATCCAAATCCTCCCCATCCATGTAGTAATCCTCCTCTGATCAACAATTTATTAAACAAGGTGAGTACGAAATGTACTTCGCAAGTTATACCCAAATAACATAATATAATACATGAGGGTATAACAAGGGTTGGCTTATATGGCTAAGTTTGCATAAAGCGATATTTTTAGTTTAAATATCTTTACTAAGTTTCAAGGCAATTATGCTATATCTAGAAATTGATTTTAAATTTTATTTCATCATTTGAGTGTAGGATAAACCTCCTACAAGTTTGGTGAAGGAATAACCCCTTAACACCAGTTGTCTGCCCAATTTCCCAATTTGGATGAACTATCCAAAATCATTTTAAAATCAAAATCCAAAATATAACTTTGAGTGGATTTGCTCGGCATGTCCGTGACCGTGTTCGAATAGTTTCTACTCTGCAGAGTTTATACAAATTTACCCAGAAGAGATAATCTACTTAATATGTCAGCCAAGGCATGCAACTAGCAAAAGCCTTTACCCAACACTATTTCAATGTAGTTAGGTCTGCTAAGGTTTCGTTACCGAAGGTTTCATGCCAAGCTGTGATACTCCAAATTAATTCGGAAGAGAACATTCGAATTAGGAGGGGGATCAAATAGAGAATAGTTTAATCAACAGTTAGAGAGGGGGTTTTCAGCATAATTGGGACAACCTGGGCGTCGGGCCTTAGCCCAGGAGGCCCATGAGGGGCTGGCCACTAATAAAAGGAGGAGGAAAATCCTAATATCTACTGTAGCATGTGTGCCACAGTACACACTACCACTGTAGCACCACCATGGTGTCTCCTCCCCATGGCAGCCCTTGCCTCCATCCCCCGCCGCGGTTGCCGGCCAAAGAAGGGAGAAGGAGAGAGGGAAGAAGAGAGGGAAGGGAAGGTTCGCGGGCTTCGTCGCGATCTACAGCGGTGCTCCAAGGGTAACGTTTATCGGTTGTTGTGTGATTAGTCGTAGAAGTGAAACCGATTAGTTTTGGTTGGATCGAAGTCTGCCTGCTATAGATTCAATTCTGTCTAGATTCTTGCGCACTCAGTTTCGTGTGTTTAGAGGCCGAATTAGGAGTTTTGATCTCCCAGAGTTATTTAGATTATGTTCTTAGCTTTCGGTGGCCACTGAGTTCACCTGATTCCGACGTACGGATCAAAAGTTATGATTTGTTTAGTGTCGCTGTCCTACTAATCTGTCAGCATCCAGACAGTTTGTAGAAAACTGGGTTAAGACATTAGTTAAAGAAGAAATCAGAGGATCTCGATATAACAAAAAACGTAGCTAATTTCCATACCTTTTCATAGAGCTAACGAACGCAAGATTTGGACTTTCGTAGCAAACGTTATGGTTGTTTTAGTGTACTGTCCAGAGAACCTGACGTGAAATCGATGTTTTGTTAATCAGCATGCAAGGGATAATAGATGGCCAAATCAGGAAGGCCCACCACCTAGGTTTAGTTGGGGAATTTGATAACCTTTCAATGAAGTCCAAGAATACCTCATTTGGACTCCTGTACAAAAAGATACGGATTTTAGAGTATGGCTGTCCACAGAGGGGACAGATCGATCTGTAGGAGTTGGAATTGGGAATGTGCTTGAGATTATAGCAAGTTCGGTTATGCTATTATTTATGTTTTTGGTCCAGTATGATTGTATTAGCATGCCTTATAAATATATTCAGGTGGTGGATTGATCCCGGGGGCGGCACCTTTTGCACGTCCCTTATTCTCTCGCGGTTAAGGCAAGTATAAGATGGATATAATTGATATTATTGAATGGCATTGTTTGATAAATACTATGAGTATTTGTGCTATCATGATTGTTATGGTGGTATGATTGGTAATGTTCATGATTTCTAGTGATATGAGTTATGTCTTATTCATAGATGTTTGAAAGTTATGAAGTCTATGATTATGAACAATTGTAGTATGAAGAAGTTATTCGTATGCAATGTTGCTGCGGCTGCATATTTCTATTAATTTGAGATTTCATACACATGCATCATGATGGCTTATTGAAGTATTGGTCATGTGATGACCAAGCAATCGTTGAGGTCCCCGTCATGTTTATGACGGGCTAAAGGTCCCCATGCTTGTAGAGCATGGGCTTAGGTCCTCATACTTGTGGAGTATGGTGTCATACCCTGTTTTTCTTCGGGAAAGAAAGAACTTAATCGGGGAATTTCGGCTAGCTTAAAATTTTCGGTGTTCGGAGTGGTTTAGGGTTTTGGGCCTCCGGATAGCCTTTCCAGGCCACTTGGCCGGCCATGGGCCTAGGCCCATGCGCCCCCCTTGGTGCTAACCCTAGCCGGCTCTCTCTCCCCCTTTTTTCTTCCCTTGGCCTAATCCCCTCCCCTTTCTTTTCCCTCTTGGCCGCCACCCCTCCCCTCCTCTCCTCCCTTGCGCCCTGCCTTGGAGCCGCCCCATCTCCCCTTGTGGCTGCTCCTCCTGTGGTGGTGCTGCCCCATCCAACCTACAGAGGTTCCCCGCTGTTGGTGTTCGCAAGGATCCAAGGGGGCAGCTGGTTGTTTCGGCCAAGGAGGGGGAAAGGAGGAAGATCATCATCACCAAGATTCTTCTACCTACTCCCTGGTTGCAGCAAGGGTAACGATGCCGAGTCTCATTGTTTGTTTGTTGGTAGAAGTGATTTTGAATCATATTTGTTTAGATCGATTCGCTACGATTAGAAGATAGTTCTGTCCAGATTGTTTCGGGGCCTGTTTCGTGTGCTTAGAGGCAGAATTAGGGATTCTGGTCTCCTAGAGATATTTAGAGGATGCTCTTAGCTTTCGGTGGCCGCCAAGATCACATCATTCCTACTTTCGAGTCAAAAGTTATGATAGATTTAATATCTTCTGTCCAGAATTCCGACGAGAATTACCTTTTGAGTTGTCTTTTAAAATAGGTGTATGTTAATGGACGAATCAGGGTTTCATCCCAACTAGGTTATGGTAGAGGATTCGATAAAATTTTCAGATTGATAAAGAACGTTCAATTTGGAGTTACCTATTAAAAGATATGTTCTTTTTAATGTTGCTGTTCGTTCTGTCGGAAGATTCTGTACTGAAGGTTCAAACAACTGTTAGCCTTTTAAATTGGCCGAGTTGGATTATCATGTCAACTAGAGTATTGTAGTTTAGTCAGTTAAGAATATACAGAAATTGGGTTTACCTCTTTTCGACTTCCAGATCTTAAGATATGTCAATTACCGTGCTGCTGTCCAGAATTAAGTTATGACAGATATTGTTGTTTTCAGTTTCAGCTTTTGTTTTAGACCTGAGTTGTCAGGGTAGTGGGGTAGAACACCGATTAGTAGAATTGGGTATATCATGTCCTTATGGTAGCTATTTTATTTATTTAGGAGGTGGAGTTTCAGATCTAGGAGTACCATCTTTGCCGGCTAGCGCGTCGCATCGTGGAAGGCAAGTACCTTGCCACCTTCATTGATTGTGATTGGTGAATGTTTTTATGATCTTGTGGTGATTCCATATAACATATGAGAAGGTGGATTGTTTATGTTTTGATATATGTGTTATATCCATGTTTAGATATCATGCCTTTCAATATTCACAATCCATGTTATACATTCATTTTGCATGTTTCATCCACGAGAGTGGATTTCAAGTCCCACCATTCCAATGTGGGCAGTGTTGGACATTGTCATGTCCGCCCACGGAGTGGATTTGAAAGACCCATCAATTCCGGGATGGGCATGTAAGACCCATTAATTCCGAATGGGCAACTTTGGACACCGTATGAAACGTTCTTCATACGGGAATTGGATCCCCGCATTTTTGTTAAGATGCGGGCTTAAGTGAACACCGACGGGTGTGTCACTCGCTATACCGGTATAAGCATGTGTGCAGTCCATCCTTGATTACATTCATTCATTTCAAGTATTTCTTAAGTACTCAATCGATTCAATGTTCGCATTCTTAAACGGTGATATCCTGTTTGTATATATGTTATGTCTCTTTCATCAGACTTGCCGAGTCGTGGACTCACTCTTACGTTGTTTGTTTATTTTAGGTAACCCCTGATGTTGGCTCACTTGGGAGGGAGTAGACACGCACTACTTGTTCACAACATCAAATTCATGTTCAAGACTAAATTTTAGTTCCACATTTCATTCGTTAATGATGAACTGTAATAATTAAACTATAATTGGAGAAGGAAGGATACCTTCTCCACCATGATGTTGATTTATTACTGAATGTGAACCTTCTTTATTGATTATCAGTATTAAATAACTTAGAAGGTGAAGGAAGGATAACTTCACCATGTCCTGTTTATGTTAATGATGTCATTTGGTTGAGATAATTATTTCATATTCTTCCGCAATGTGTAGAATGTTAGAGTAATTAGGTGGCATCTTGGCTTCCAAATAGCCAGGGTGTTACTAATTATTTCATATTCTTCCGCAATGTGTAGAATGTTAGAGTAATTAGGTGGCATCTTGGCTTCCAAATAGCCAGAGTGTTACAGTTGGTATCAGAGCGGGCTTTAGGTCCGTGGTTAAAATAAAATTATTAAATTGACACACTGTGCACAGTAGGTTGGGTTGGGTAATTCATTGTTTCCGCAATTTCTGTTGTTATGCTTTATTTGTTGTGCAATTGTTGTTTAGTTCTGTGCTTCTTCTGAACTGCTAAGTTAAGTGTTTAGTTTTGCTCGGTTGTGGTGTTCTTAGATGGCGAGAGGTAGAGGACGTGGTCGTCTACCGGGCCGTGGTCGCGTCGTGGGCGTGGTCGGTTGAGCCGCAACCTCCGCAGAAGAGGAGGCTTTGGTGGAGCTACCGAGAGGTTGCCTCACCGCTCACCCACCGTAGAAGCTCAAGCTGCGCCGGCCGTGGATGCCCAGCGGCGTCGGCTATTATTATTCGAATCTTGAGAGGGAGACGGAGCTCGTCGGCCAGATGCGAGCGGCTCGTCTGCCGCCATTGCTCGCCGCGCCCGCCGCTGCTTGTCTCCGTTGCGAGTCGATCGTGGCGCGGTTCCACTGAGACTAGGATAAGTCTCCGCGAGTGGATGTCGCCGACTTGACACTTTTGATGGGGCGGTACCCGATTCCAGCAGCAGATTGGCTCCGCACATGGAGCGACAGTTTGATGCGTTGGAGATGAACTCAGTGCAAAGGGTTCGTTTTGTGGCCTTTCAACTGAAGGGCCAAGCTGATATATGGTGGGAAGGAGTTACATCGCCAGACCCAGCGGGGCGACCACTTGGGAACTTTTTGTGGAGCAGTTTAGAGCCAAGTACTATCCGGATTCATTTGTTGAGAAGATGGAGCAGTCTCTTCTGTCGTTGACTCAGGGCAACAGATCAGTATCAGAGTACGAGGTAGAGTTCAACAATCTGGTACGCTTTATACCAGCGGTGGCCAACAATGATCTGGAGAAGGCCAAGAGGTTCCGCCGAGGCCTCATTCAGGAGTACCGCCAGATTCTGGGGGCGTCTGTCTTGCGCGATTTCAGTACGGTGGTTGAGCAGGCTAGAGGGATGGAGTTGGAAAGGAATCTCCCTTCGCAGAGGCAGACGGTTAGTGGCACTACCCCTATTGGTGGTTCTGGCAGTGGCCAGAAGCAGAGCTTTGGAGGTGGAGGTGGGTCTTCTCAGCGACCTGCTTCCAAGAGGTTTCAGGGGGGTCATCACTCTCGTACTGGTCAGCAGGGGCAGTCTTCTTCATCGGCGCCACGATCATCTTCGACTTTTCTGCAGATGCGCCCAGTTCCAGGTCAGGGAATGAAATGCTTCAGGTGTGGTGAGGGGCACCGATCTTCAGAGTGTTCCTTCAGAGGCACGTGTCATCATTGTGGTCGTGAGGGCCACAAGTTGTTAGTGTGTAAGCAAAATCCAGCTAGTATCATCAAGTGGGAAACAGTCCCAGCAGTATCTAATTCCAGTACACCTCGGGGCTCAGTTCAGACTCTAGCTGCTCCTCCGGTGCCTCAGTTTCCTTCAGGATGGGTTCCTCCTGCAGCTTTTACTCCTGCGCCACCTGCAGGGTTCTACTGGAACCCCGTTCCGTCTGCACCACCTTCGTATGTTTCACCTTCAGTAGTTCCTGCTCACCCCTCGCGTAGTGTTGGCGCGTCCACTGCCCCGGCGCCTTTGGGAGTCTACGCCATGCCTACCCCTGATTCCGTGAGCCGACCTGACGTGGTAACAGGTACATTGCTAGTCGATTCGTTTGAGGCTTTTGTACTGTTTGATTCAGGGGCTACTTATTCTTTTGTGTCCTTAGAATTTGTTAGAAGGGCGGGTTTGAGAGTGCAGTTTATATCTGAATCTGTGGTGGTCAGTTCTCCGGGGGGTCTTATTTCTAGCTCCACAGCGTGTCCTGGCTGTTCTATTACTATTGGTGATGAGAACTTCACCGCCAACCTTATGGTGATTCAGTTGTCGCCTTTTGACGTCATTTTGGGTATGGACTGGTTATACAGTTACCGTGCTAAGATTTGTTGCTTCTGGAAAACAGTAACTTTGTTGGCTCCGTCGGCGAAGGCGGTGTTTCAAGGCGATCGCGCGGTTGAATCTTTGTCGGTGTTGGCTAGTCTGTTTCCGATCGTCATATCTCAACCATTGGGTTGCTTTGGTCTCTCGGTGAGAACATCGAATCTTCTTTGTGCATTGAAGAGATACGGTGGCAAATGAGTTCACGATGTATTTCCTATGGATCTTCCGGGATGCCTCCCGAGCGTAAAGTTGAATTCCGTATAGATCTTGTGCCGGGAACCCGACCTATTTCTATATCTCCATATCGTTTGGCGCGTCCCTTTCAGGAGGAGTTGAAAAAGCAATTGGATGATTTGCTATCCAAAGGTTTGATTCGGCGAAGTGTTTCACCGTGGGGAGCTCCTGTTCTTTTCACTAAGAAGAAGGACGGTAGTTGGCGTATGTGTGTGGATTACCGGGCTCTTAACCAAGCAACTGTGAAGAATAAATATCCTTTGCCCCGTATTGAGGATCTCTTTGATCAGTTGAAGGGAGCTAAAATATTCTCCAAAATTGACCTTCAGTCAGGTTATAATCAGATTAGAGTTCGAGAGCAAGATATTGAGAAGACGGCTTTCTCTACAAGGTATGGTCATTATGAGTATAAGGTTATGTCTTTTGGACTAACCAATGCTCCTGCAGTTTTCATGGAAACCATGAATAGTATGTTGCACCCTTACCTTGATGACTTCGTCGTAGTATTCATTGATGACATCCTGATTTATTCCAAGACGAAAGAAGATCATGCTCAGCACCTGAGGTTGGTACTTGAGACCTTGAGAGTGAACCAATTTTATGCCAAACTGAAGAAATGTGAATTCTGGATTTCTGAAGTTGGGTTTCTGGGCCATGTAATCAATCAAGAGGGCATTTCATCGATCCAAGTAAGATCTCAACGATGGTGGAATGGAAAAGACCAACTAATATAAAAGAAGTGAGGAGTTTTCGGTTTATTTGGTTATTATCGGCGTTTCGTGGAGGGTTTCTCTACCCTTGCTAGACCAATGTCACGATTGACACGAAAGGGTCAAGTTTCAGTGGGTCGCGCGTGTGAACGAAGTTTCTGACTTTGAAGGATAGATTGGTGACCGCCCAATTCTCACTCTTCCGAACCAGAAGCGGTTCACTATTTTCGAGATGCATCTAGAGTTGGGCTTGGTTGTGTACTTATGCAGGATGGCAAGGTGATTGCTTATGCATCGCGGCAGTTGAAGAAACATGAACAGAACTATCCTACTCATGACCTAGAGCTTGCAGCAGTAGTACTTGCTTTAAAGATCTGGCGCCATTATTTGTACGGAGAGTCTTGTGACATTTTCACTGATCACAAGAGTTTGAAATACATCTTTACCCAGAAATATTTAAACCTGAGGCAGAGGAGGTGGTTGGAGTTGATAAAAGACTATGATCTCACCATTCAGTATCATCCGGGCAAGGCAAATGTTGTAGCCGATGCCCTGAGTCGCAAGGCGACACCTCCTACTCTCAGTTGTCTCATTGCTGATTTAGAGCGTATGGATATCTCCTTTTGTTTTGCGGGTACCGCCCAATCAGAGACCCGTTTGCTTCTTGAGTCAACTATTCCAGATCGAGTGCGGGAAGCACAACACCTTGATCAGATGTTTCAGCATGTGAGGAAACGCCTAGATGGGGGAAAAGCAAGGCCACTTCAGTATAGATGAGTCAGGTGCATTGCGATTTAAGGGTCGACTATGTGTGCCACAGAAGGCACAGGTCAAGGATGAGATACTAAAAGAAGCGCACCGCACCCCGTATACTGTACATCCAGGTGAGACCAAGATGTACAAGGATTTGAAGAAGAGCTTTTGGTGGAAAAGGATGAAAGTTGATATTGCTCAGTATGTGGCATCATGTGGAGTTTGCCAGCGGGTTAAGGCTGAGCATAAGCGACCAGCAGGGTTGTTGCAACCTTTAGAGGTTCCGATGTGGCCATGGGATGACGTCTCTATGGATTTTGTAGTTGGATTACCCCGCACGCAGCGCGGAAAGGATGCTATTTGGGTTATAGTGGACCGGTTTAGTAAGTCGGCACATTTCATTCCTATTCGTACAACTAACACGGCAAGTGATTTAGCTCCTCTTTATGTGCGAGAGATAGTGCGGTTGCACGGGGTGCCGAAGACGATTGTTTCAGATCGAGATGCTAAGTTTGTCTCCAAGTTTTGGGAGAGCTTGCAGAATGCTTTGGGCACACAGCTTCGTCTTAGTACCGCGTTTCATCCCCAAACCGATGGTCAGTCTGAGCGCACCATTCAGACGCTTGAGGATATGCTCAGATGTTGTGTTATGTCTTGGAAAGGAGGTTGGGAAGACCATCTAGCTTTGGCAGAGTTTGCTTATAATAATAGTTGTCACTCCAGTATTCGAGCCGCACCTTTTGAAGTTCTTTATGGGCGGAAATGCAGATCCCCGTTGTGTTGGGATGCAGTGGGAGAGCGGGTAGTCATGGGTCCAGAATGGGTTCAGCAAACTATGGCAAAAGTGGCAGAAGTTAGAAAGAATTTGTTAGCTGCTCAAAGCCGACAGAAGAACTACGCGGATGTCAGGAGGATAGAATTGGAGTTCAAAGTGGGTGACGAGGTCCTCCTGAGAGTATCGCCTACCAAAGGCATAGTACGTTTCGGTACCAAAGGGAAGCTTAGCCCGAGGTACATTGGACCGTTTCCAGTTGTGGCAAGAGTTGAAAATTTGGCTTACCATTTGGATCTTCCCGAATCTATGAGCGGAGTTCACAATGTGTTTCATGTGTCCATGTTGAGAAAGTTCTTAATTGACCCTGAGCATGCAATTCCATTGGAGCCGTTGAGCATTGAGCAGGACCTTACATTTGAGTCCTGACTGGTGAAAATTCTAGAAGAGTCAGAGCGGGTTCTGAGGAATAAAACCTTGAAGTATGTAAAGGTTCTTTGGTCTCATCAATCTGAAAGAGAGGCCACTTGGGAGCTAGAGTCTCGCATGCGGGAGCAGTATCCAGACCTATTTGTTGCTGGTATGTGTTAATTTTTGTTTTCAATTCCTTAGTCTTCTGCTCTTGTGTTTGTTTCGTGAGCAGAATTCGGGGTCGAATTCTGTTAAGGGGGGTAGAATGTCATACCCTGTTTTTCTTCGGGAAAGAAAGAACTTAATCGGGGAATTTCGGCTAGCTTAAAATTTTCGGTGTTCGGAGTGGTTTAGGGTTTTGGGCCTCCGGATAGCCTTTCCAGGCCACTTGGCTGGCCATGGGCCTAGGCCCATGCGCCCCCCCTTGGTGCTAACCCTAGCCGGCTCTCTCTCCCCCTTTTTTCTTCCCTTGGCCGAACCCCCTCCCCTTTCTTTTCCCTCTTGGCCGCCACCCCTCCCCTCCTCTCCTCCCTTGCGCCCTGCCTTGGAGCCGCCCCATCTCCCCTTGTGGCTGCTCCTCCTGTGGTGGTGCTGCCCCATCCAACCTATGGAGGTTCCCCGCTGTTGGTGTTCGCAAGGATCCAAGGGGGCAGCTGGTTGTTTCGGCCAAGGGGGAAGGAGGAAGATCATCATCACCAAGATTCTTCTACCTACTCCCTGGTTGCAGCAAGGGTAACGATGCCGAGTCTCATTGTTTGTTTGTTGGTAGAAGTGATTTGGAATCATATTTGTTTAGATCGATTCGCTGCGATTAGAAGATAGTTCTGTCCAGATTGTTTCGGGGTCTGTTTCGTGTGCTTAGAGGCAGAATTAGGGATTCTGGTCTCCTAGAGATATTTAGAGGATCCTCTTAGCTTTCGGTGGCCGCCAAGATCACCTCATTCCGACTTTCGAGTCAAACGTTATGATAGATTTAATATCTGCTGTCCAGAATTCCGACGAGAATTACCTTTTGAGTTGTCTTTTAAAATAGATGTATGTTAATGGACGAATCAGGGTTTCATCCCAACTAGGTTATGGTAGAGGATTCGATAACCTTTTCAGATTGATAAAGAGCGTTCAATTTGGAGTTACCTATTAAAAGATATGTTCTTTTTAATGTTGCTGTTCGTTCTGTGGGCAGATTCTGTACTGAAGGTTCAAACAACTGTTAGCCTTTTAAATTGGCCGAGTTGGATTATCATGTCAACTAGAGTATTGTAGTTTAGTCAGTTAAGAATATACAGAAATTGGGTTTACCTCTTTTCGACTTCCAGATCTTAAGATATGTCAATTACCGTGCTGCTGTCCAGAATTAAGTTATGACAGATATTGTTGTTTTCAGTTTCAGCTTTTGTTTTAGACCTGAGTTGTCAGGGTAGCGGGGTAGAACACCGATTAGTAGAATTGGGTATATCATGTCCTTATGGTTGCTATTTTATTTATTTAGGAGGTGGAGTTTCAGATCTAGGAGTACCATCTTTGCCGGCTAGCGCGTCGCATCGTGGAAGGCAAGTACCTTGCCACCTTCATTGATTGTGATTGGTGAATGTTTTTATGATCTTGTGGTGATTCCATATAACATATGAGAAGGTGGATTGTTTATGTTTTGATATATGTGTTATATCCATGTTTAGATATCATGCCTTTCAATATTCTCAATCCATGTTATACATTCATTTTGCATGTTTCATCCACGAGAGTGGATTTCAAGTCCCACCATTCCAATGTGGGCAGTGTTGGACATTGTCATGTCCCGTCCACGGGAGTGGATTTGAAAGACCCATCAATTCCAGGATGGGCATGTAAGACCCATTAATTCCAGAATGGGCAACTTTGGACACCCGTATGAAACGTTCTTCATACGGGAATTGGATCCCCGCATTTTTGTTAAGATGCGGGCTTAAGTGAACACCGACGGGTGTGTCACTCACTATACCGGTATAAGCATGTGTGCAGTCCATCCTTGATTACATTCATTCATTTCAAGTATTTCTTAAGTACTCAATCGATTCAATGTTCGCATTCTTAAACGGTGATATCCTGTTTGTATATATGTTATGTCTCTTTCACTGTACTTGCTGAGTCGTGGACTCACTCTTGCGTTGTTTGTTTATTTTAGGTAACCCCTGATGTTGGCTCACTTGGGAGGGAGTAGACACGCACTACTTGTTCACAACATCAAATTCATGTTCAAGACTAAATTTTAGTTCCACATTTCATTCGTTAATGATGAACTGTAATAATTAAACTATAATTGGAGAAGGAAGGATACCTTCTCCACCATGATGTTGATTTATTACTGAATGTGAACCTTCTTTATTGATTATCAGTATTAAATAACTTAGAAGGTGAAGGAAGGATACCTTCACCATGTCCTGTTTATGTTAATGATGTCATTTGGTTGAGATAATTATTTCATATTCTTCCGCAATGTATAGAATGTTAGAGTAATTAGGTGGCATCTTGGCTTCCAAATAGCCAGGGTGTTACTAATTATTTCATATTCTTCCGCAATGTGTAGAATGTTAGAGTAATTAGGTGGCATCTTGGCTTCCAAATAGCCAGGGTGTTACATATGGGCAATGGTCCCTGTGCCAGATGGCACATGCATGGGTGTGCATCGACGGATGCACACTTTGCATTACCGGTAAAATGCAAAAGAGAAAGATAAAGAGTATGTTGAGCATATTGCATAGCATGTATATGTAAAGTAATTGGTGTGTGGATTGTGAAATACAGTTGATGAGTTACATGCATGTATGTTGTTTATGCCATTTATTATATTTGCTGAGTCTTTGGACTCACCTCTTGTGTTTGTTGTGTTTTAGGTACCCTTACGACATCAGCATGCATGGGGGAAAAAGAAGGATTAGCCTTGTTGCACTATCGCATGATCTACCCACAATGGAATGCAAAACAAAATTAATTAGTAGTTGAATGAATTACTTAAAGTACACATTATGAATATTGCTTTGCTTGGAGTAAACTGTAATAAACGGATAGATGTTTTTTGATGCTCTTGATCTATATCCTAGATGTTTAGTTGCTATGGATGTTATAGTAACGAACAACCAGTTTTGATTTTGTCTTAATCAAATTGCAAGTTGGAATACTTATATATGCTATATCTGTTAGTTGGAACCTCCGGTATAGATAACTACACAAAGGAGGTTCTGCCGAAATTTTGTAAGGTATTTTTAGTTTAACTTGTGTAAATTATTTATTTCAGTAGCATTCCAGGCCTTTGTCAGGCTGGGGTGTTACAGTTGGTATCAGAGCAGGCTGTAGGTCCGTGGTAGTTGAATTATTAAACTTGACACACTAAGCACAGTAGTTGGGAATGGGTTTTTGCATTGCATTTACGCTTTCGTTGAGTTGTATTGATGATTTTTGTCATGAGATGATCTGATATATTTATATTATAATACTATGGTAATTATGTGTGGGGGATAACCTATGTTGAGAGGTTGAGGTAGTGGTTGTGGCTCTGGGCTTACCAGGGTACACCCCTGTTAGTAGTATTATAATAGTGTGTATCTCTAGAAAGAGTTGTTCTCTTCCTTGAATTTTATTTGGTCAACTCTTATCTTGTGGTGATTGATGAGTTTTTCCTTGGGTTACTAGTTCATCCCGGTTGATGGGTTGCTTTGAAAAAAAAAATTGGTGTGTTTTCTTTGGTTTAACTTTGTCCTGTAAAACAATCGTTGTTCTCCCAACCGATGAGTTATTCTTGCGGTTGGTGAACTGGGTTGATTGTCAAGTTTGATTTTTATTTTGGATTTTTTTCTTTCTTATTGGAAAGCATGACCCATTTATT
Source organism: Ampelocalamus luodianensis (assembly GCA_036346255.1). NCBI lineage: Eukaryota > Viridiplantae > Streptophyta > Magnoliopsida > Poales > Poaceae > Ampelocalamus > Ampelocalamus luodianensis. The sequence continues at coordinate 26,786,607 of CM070623.1, forward strand.
CGGTTGGTTATTTTGGTTAATGAAAGTTTCCTTTTGCAAGTCCTTTAGTATGTGGAGGCTTTGACTCAATGTATCTCTCTTGGGTATTTTGAGTATTGAAGATTATTGGTTCTCTTTTATGAAAGAAGATGTTAAACCCGTTAGCGATGTTTCATCTTGGTTAAGTGAGAGATCATAATTAAAGCTATTAATGGATATAATATGGATTATCAGGTTGGGTCTGCAGTGTGTGCATGATCGATCTTAACTAGGATCCTTGAAAGGAAAGTTGATTAATTGGAAAATGTCTTATAATAGTTTTTGATGAACTGTGATTAAGGGTATGGCTATACCTAATTGAAGTTGAAGGAGTTATTAAAAAGTGTAGAAATTTGATGAACTGGTTTGACCACTAAAAATTGTTTAGTCTGCTAACATTGTTGGATTATTTGGTTTTAATGGATGAAATTAACGGAGGTGCAAAGGAAAAGTTGAGGAGAAGCTGGATTATTGCTTTAGTGGATATTAAACTGGGAATTATCCTTTCTATAGATACATGATGATCATATATAGTTAGTGGGTCTACATGTTTCTTACCATGATTAAATGTTAGTTTTGCCTACAAAAGATTGAAGGGATAGAAACTAGTGGATGTAGAATATTATGGGAAGAGTTCTGGATAACACTTCTATAAAGAACGATGTGATGAATTTGGTTGTAGTGTTGCTAAGACTCTTGAATGATGTAAGATTTCGATTCTCGAAGTTTTATTGTGATTTGGTACCAAATTATGAATGTGAGGTAGAATAATTGAATATGTTGTGGTAATTGTTCAGGTGATTTGGCAAGAAAAGTAGGTAGCATATAGATTTCTTGATGGATCCAGTTGGTAGCAACAAGGGTTGGAGTGCAACCGTTGTGGGTTGACGTGTGGTGTTGAGCATCAATAAAAGTTGAACTCATGTGAGTTAATAACGCTGATATAGTTGTGAAATAGTCGGATGAACAATGTTTACATTATGGTAGAACTATCAGATAATAGTATGTCTTTGATGAGAGGATTTTGGAATAACCTTTTAATTTGTGTAGTAGTTTTCCTCAAAAATTAAGTGGTTGTTGTAGTGAGAGTATAAGATTTTGGTATACACTCAATTGAGGATGAGATGATAAAGGGGTATGTAACATTCTGGTGAGCCTTTGGAGGCTTAATAAAGGAAGAGTTGACGATAACGAGTCTTGTTAAGGATAGATTATTCTTGATGTTAGTAAGATTGTCCACAAGAGATTCTGACTCGTCGTAGTGGTGATGATTGTTCTAGAGAGAAAGTAAGTTAATTGCCTTTCTTAATATCAGTTAAATGAAATGTTTGGAGTTTTGTATTCGTGGTCTTTTGGGAGTTCACGATTTATGTAGTAGATGGAATTAATTGAGCAATGTGACAAATGGAAAGGTTTTGTTTGGTTCCTAGGTGGTTAATGTGATTTAGTTTTAAAGGCATTTCTTGTTTGGGTTGGCAAGTAATATTGTAATCAAAGAAAATTGCTTTCTTTGTTAGCGGAAAATGTGTACCATCAATATTTGAGGTTGGAGTTAAGAGTTATAATCTACAACTTTTCTGTTGTTACAGCTTAACAGTTTCTTGAGTTTCAATAGCAATGTTTTATCATGATTTATGGAGGTTTGATATTCCTTCTTGTGGGACATGTGCCCTCAGCTGTGGACTCGTATTTTGCTTTCCGTGATCATTGCTATTGGATTGTTCTTATTGGTCTCGTGCTCACTCTGAGGAGCAACGTTTTCTTGTGTGTTGAAACTTGTATTAGTTTCTCTCTTCCTTTTTGAGAAAGGAATTAACCAACTTATGATGCCAAGTCTTCTAAAGTGTAATTTGGCGACTGGTTGGTGGTGGATAAGTATATGATAGTGGTGAAATTTTGGGAACCAAGCTATTTGAAGAGCAGTAGACAGTGGATTGGTTTTGACCTTTAACACCTGGAGGAGATTCGATGGAATGTTTTGGCGATGAAATAAAATTGATTAGTATTACAACTAGTGGAACCTATGGCGAGTTATGATCCAATAACCTTTGTCTATGTTGGAATGTTGGAGTTAACGAAAGTATGGACTCTTGATAAATTTATTAGAGTATCGCAATTGGATACTTAGTAATATTGTGTAAAAGAGTTTTGATGGTGAAGTTAATGAGAGTAGCAGTGCAGAGAAATCTATTAGTCGTGTTAATTAATGGGATAGCAAGGATTGTTAAGTAATTATCAAGTATGACTTGGCCTCAGTGATTAACCCTATGGGAGTTAGATTATCTCTAAAGATAGCGTGGTCAAGAATACTTTTTTTTTATTAATGTTAGTGACTGAGTACGTTTGAATCTTAATCAATTAGTTAAAGTATGGTGAATGAGTATATTGTGGTCGTGTAGCTGAATTTGATTGATATGAGTTAGAGAAGGTCCAAGGTTGGTGAAATGAATCGCTTTAGGTGGTATTTGATTAGTGAGGAATGTTGATATTAATAGCTGAGGTTATTGTTGAGCTGTGTGAAATTTTAGTAAACGAATTTGAGGATTTCCTATCAATTATACTAGAAATTCAAGGTAGGAGACTTGGAGGTTACATTTGGGGCTTTGCATGTTATGCCAGGACCTTGAAGACCCAATACTATGTGTAGAGGAGGATGAACAGAAGCAAATTTTGAATAGTGTGTTCATCTTTGATAGAATACTTTGGGTAAAGTAAATGAGTGTGAATGTGGTGAGTTTCACATTGATTATCCATAAAGGATGAATGTGACGTGATTGTGGAGGAAAGCTATATTGAGGTGTGTTGCGAATTATTTGTTAAAGTAATTCCTTTAGTATAAATGTTAATCAGAGTATGTTATTATGAATTGGAAGAGTATATCTACATAGGTGTGGATCTTGCGTACAGTTTGAGCATAGCTTTGAGATGGTCAAATTAAAAGAAACGAATTAGTGTGTTATGCAATGATTTGGAATCTCATGGTTTAAGAGAAAGTTAAATTCTTAAAGAAAGTTTGAGAAAAATGTTGTATTCTCGAATGATGAATTATTTTCTTAGTTTTTGTTTGAGCTTGTCCCTAAGTCAGATGCCAAATTATAAATAGAGTTGTTTCTTTTTGGTATGCGTGGTTCTTTTCGGTTAAGACAAAGAAAGGAAATGGTTGTATTGGGCATACGAGTGATTTTGCCTTTGGCTTTTGTGGTGTTCATTGGCAAACTGCCTACTTGGAAAGTGGAAGAGTTTCATGACGAATCTTTTGGTTTTTGGATTTAACTCTTTTGGTAAGGAGTTGGTAATGCGTGTTGCGGTGATACCCTTTTTTCAGTTGGGTTCTGTTTTTAAAAGAGTTTGTTTTAAAACAAGTTTTGTTGTGCGTCCCGGGTTAAAGGAGGTGCTCATTGTCAAAGTGAAGAGATCGAATGATACAAAGAACAAGAGTTCTATGTGTTATACACAGGTTTTGTGGTTTAGTACCAAAGCAAATGTTGGCCCAAGGTACATTAGTTGTTTCTGGAAGTTGCGGAGATTTAGGAGATAGCGTATCACTAGGACCATTTGGAGTCCTGGCGTGTAGCGGAATGTTTTGTTTGACCTATTGTCGAGGGAGTATTGGAGAAATCTGGAGGGTAAAGTTTCCTTAGAACAGTTGACCCACGAGTAAGACCGTGCCTTCGAGTCATGTCCGTGGAGTGGCACGTGAGAGGTTGGGACGGGTAATAAGGCGTAACATGTCAGTTACGTCAAGGTGCGGTGGACCCATAATTCGAGAGGAAAACGACTTGGGAATTGGAGTCTCGCATGCTCCAGCGATATCATATATTATTCACAGTAGGTACGTGGTAATGATAATAAGTTTTAGCTGTGATCATTCCTTTGGCGTAAACGTGGTTTGAATTCAGGGTCGAATTCAGTTTAAGGGGGGTAGAATGTAATACTCCAAATTAATTCGGAAGAGAACATTCGAATTAGGAGGGGGATCAAATAGAGAATAGTTTAATCAGCAATTAGAGAGGGGTTTTCAGCATAATTGGGACAACCTGGGCCTCGGGCCTTAGCCCAGGAGGCCCATTGTGAGGACCCCGATTTATTTGGCTTGTAATGCTTAACCATCCACTTGGTCCTAACATTACAAATCAAATAAACCAAGCCTCGAGATATGTATACTTCCCAGAAATGCAGTATACACACGCTACAAAATTGTACATCAATTCCATCTATTCACATAGAACCGAAGCACAACACAAGTTCAAAAGACATACATAGTAATAAGTTATTACAAAAGAGGGGCCGACAGACCAAATACCATACAGATAACCAAGTAAACAGCGGAAGCAAAGGTGCCAAAAGATGGCGATAAACAAAAGCCAATTAGTGTGCCTTTAACCCACAAGGCAACCAACCGACCGCCAAGCTAGTCGTCAAACCGCAAAGACATCTCACAAAAAGGGAAACCCTTGGGGCTCACCTTCTTCCTCTCGCAACAAAAATATTAAGCAAGCGGATGAGTACAAAAATTGTTTTTGTACTGCAAGATCGACGTGTGGAATAGCGCACCTATCAATATGCTACATGCAAGCTTATTTAAGTGGTGGTTGTATGTCTCATTTTGCACAAAGCCAACTTTATTTGCAGAATGTAATACATTTCAAAAGCAAGTTTGTAATCAGTTTTATTGATTGAAATAACACGAGATACAATAAGTACAAGAGTAACCACCTATTGGTGACTAACCCAATAGCCACCACACATAGCACCTAATCCCGCATTCGTGCCACCCATCAAGTTTTAATTAAAAATGTTGTAGTCTAACTCTTGAAAGACCTTGCCAAGCGTGTCCATAACCTAGACGAGGCTATTCGAATAGTTTTAAACCCGCAGGTGTACCAATGTACCCACACTTGGATCGCCTTTTGCCAAGCTATTAAGCACACTTCCTTTGGTATGCCGGCACGCTAAGTCCTACGAGACGTTTCCAATGGAATGCGTTAATTAAGAGTCGCACGTATGGGGTTAACCCTTAGTGACCAGCCGCTAAAGAGGCCACTAGGACCACACGTTGTGGTGGGGTCACAAAGCCGGAGTCAATAGTTACTAGCCGGACATTACAAGCCCCTGGTCGGGTGGAGGACCTAGAAAGGAACCACCCGGCCACGCCTTAGTGATCCTTTTCTCTATAAACTACACCACGACTCATTAATTAATGCCTCCCAAAGTACTAATTCAAGAGAGGTCCCATACCCTCTAGTGTGGTTAGCACGCACAAAATGCTTGGTTTAGTGTAACAAGATGTTCGGTCCTTGTTGACCCGGCACCATTCCACCACACCCCACAATCACACCATCTTACCATTGTGCCCAAGTCTAAATTATTTTGTTTTCAGTTTTAGTTTTCATAAGTAGACAAGGCACGAGGCTGAAATCATAAGTGATAATAAGTTTTAGGTGATCAAGGTTATCGACAAGTCGATAACCGCCCATTTATACTGGAAACTAAGCATGGCTAAGCAATTAATTCGCAAACTACTAAGGGACAAGAGCTCATCCAACGAGCTCTAAATCACAAGAAAACCTAGGCTCATGGTAGTAGAGGATAATCATTTGTCTATGGAAATGCATCTACTAGGCCAACTATCGACAATAGTTAAAGCAAGATAGCAATGCATACATAGAAGTTGTAAACAACATAAATACTTAAAATATTGGGATTAACATGATCAAACCGCTTGTTCGGCGGTAGATCACTTTCTTGTTGCAGAGGATTCACTCACGTGAACAATAATTCCTTCAAACCTAACGCTAAAAGGCGATACTCAAATAAGAACAAGAACTCCAAACAAAACTCAACAAAGAAAAGTTCTCCAAATACAATAAAATTTATACTGAAGCTAGATTATGATTTTAGACAATTTAGAAACAAGAATCACTTCATTTAGACTTAGCATGCAAAAGTTATAGCTAAACTAAGTTCTCTCACCAAAAATGCTAATTAAATTAATTTGATTATTGTTCATGGCGAAAATTTCTAGAATGATCTGAATCTGAAATTTTTTATGGTGGGTAGATAATGTCATCCTAACAACAGCAAAACTAAGTTTGCACAATTTGGAGTTATAATGAATTAGTTATGATTTTTCTAAGCTCTAAAACTAGCATATATCATTTCTCAGGAACATAAATAAGGACAAAGCCTAGTTCATATTAAAGCATGTCTGCAGACCCATTTTACCAAGTTGAGTTTGCTCAGTTTGGAATTACAGAGAATAAGTTATACATTTTACAAATTTTCCATGAATTTCTAGACATCATTTTTCACTAAACAAGATCATGTAGTTAAATCATTTTCTGTTATATGACAGGGCCTAATTTCATTCTCGATTAAAGTTCATACTATAACAAAGCTACAAGAATCGGAATCATTCAAAAGGAGTTAAAATGACAAAGTTAAGCACTTTTGAACTTTGAAACATAAAAGACTTAGAACAATTGAGCTCTGGAGGTCCAAACGAATCGAATGAAAAGGAGAGGTCGTGGGCCGTTAGATCAAGATCCGACGGCCACGAGCTTCAAGCACACAAGACACAAAACCTCCTCCCGCGATCGGGAGGTCGGACCGTCGAGATCGGATCCAACGATCATGACCAAAGCGCGTGCAGGCGCACGCAAGGAGGTCTCACGCGCTTACAGAGGTCGTGGACCGCCGACGAGATCCGCGTCCCGAGCACTAGGGGAGGTCCTAAGGGTAAACCTACGAGGGAGGTCCGACGGCTAAGATCTCACTGAGGAGGTCTTCAACGGTCTAGATCTCCGGAGGAGGTCTTTAACTGACACGATCAAGTGAGGAGGTCCGGGCGATCAAGATTGAACGAGGGAGGTCCTAAGGCTTTAAATCTGAGGAAGGAGGTCTAGCCCGTTAGATCTAGGTCTAACGGTTTAGACCAGAGGAGGAGGTCCTAACACTACGGATCCAAAGGAGGAGGTCCTAGACGGTCAAGATCTCCGAGGGAGGTCTTGATCGGTCGGGATTGACACGAGGAGGTCTTGGATGGCCAAGATCTTCTCGGGGAGGTCCTAAGCGATAGGGTTTTAATCGGAGGAGATCTGGACGGTTCAGATTAGACCTAGGGAGGTCTTGAACGGTCCAGATCGACGCGGAGGGAGGTCTGAGCGCTAAGGATTTGACAAAAAGAGATCTAACGCTCAGATCTAATCCGGGGAGGTCGTGAACGGTCAGGATTGAGCCTAAGAGGTCCGAGGGGTTTTCTTTGTAAAAGGCCAGGTGGCTTTTACAAGGACGACCCGAGGGTGGTCCTGAGGTGGTCTTTGCAAAATGACCAGGGGAGGTCTTTTTGCAAAGAGGACCTCGGAGGAGGTCTTTCGGCCTATTAGGGGTGGTCTTAACAAAAAGATCACGAGGAGATCTTTTTGTGCCCGAGTGGTCCTAGCGGCCAGGATTTAACCCGGGTGGTCCTAGACGGCTAGGATCACAACCAGAGGGGAGGTCTTACACTTAAAGGTTTTCACGGGAAAGATCTAAAGGTCCAGATCTAAACTTGGGGAGGTCTTAGACGGTCACGAAGAACCCGAGGAGGTCCAAGGTGCTTTAATGGCGCGGGACCTCCGGACTTTAATTCTAGGCCTAAGGCCCTCAAGACAGCGACACAGCGGCACAGCTAAGACACGATTAATGTACCCAATGATTAGTAATAATTGGGCATTAATGATGTCCTAACAAAATGACGAAACGGAGTTTTGAATCGCAAAACCCCGAGCGGGCTCAACGGTTTGCCGCCGCGATGGGGACTCGCCGGCGCCACCAAGGGCACCGATAAACTCACAATAGTGTCGCGACCTAGCGGAGGCACTCTCGGCGGCGACGATTTTGAACGCCGCGAGCCGAGAATGGCGGAGGATGCTTTTCGCAAAAACCGAAACGACAAAACCGAGCGCTATGAGCTAAGCTAACTAGACCCTAAGCTCTAAGGGACTAAAATGAACTCACCCGAGTGTAGGGAAGGTCCAGAGGAAGTCGGAGGGACTTGGAGAAGGTCGACGGTCCCGCGGTGACGTGCTTGCCGGCGATGGAGAAGAAGACGACCTCGACCCCGACAAGCGCCTCCCAACTCGCCCACCTCGCGATGGATAACCACAGCAAGTTAGAGAATGCTCGAGGTGCTCGAGATGACAGGAAAAACAGGCAAGAACGTTGATGGAACCACTGGAGCTCGAGCTTCGGCAGGGAGCTCCAAGGTCCGACAATGGCGAGGGAGGGTGGTGTGCTTGGGGGCTTGAGTTTGAGGACCAACTCAACTGAGGGAGCTCAAGCACAGCCAAGAATGAAGAAAGAAAAGGAGAGGAAGGTCTCAGGCTATACATAGCCTGGGAGCTTGTAATGGCATGGGCAAAAGGCTACTGTGAGCAAGAACCATGCCCCTGCCAACGGCACGCACGACAGGACTAGTGGCAGAGCAGGTGAAGACTTTTAGGGTTGAACTGGAAGGCATTGAATGCATGGCAGAAAAGGAGTCGCCATAAGGACAAAAGGTGACGCCTCACGCCTCAACCGCCTGCATTAACACCGCATGTGGGTGCGAAACCATGGTGCTCGGACTGTGGAGGTCGTGAGGAAAAACACAACGCCAAGGAGGTCCGAAGCGCGGCGAGAGGTCCTAGGAGCCGGGGAGGTCGTGAGCCACACGATCCCCATCCGCGGCCCGCTTGCGCGCGCAAGACGAGACCGAGCCCGAACTCGGTGAGCTTGACTCGACCGAGCCGCTGGTCGGGTCGGACTGGTCCGACTCGAGCCCGAGTCCGACTCATTAAGTTTGGGTTTCAAACCGCTCAAGTTTGGGGATTTATTTGAGGTAGCAAACGAACTCCAAAATTATGAAATTTTTACAGAGCTTGCTAGTGAGGGATTGACCTTGAATAAAATTTTCAGAGGTTTTGGTGCTGTGGATTTTCCTCCAAAAGGTACTGGTCCAAGGTTTGACCAGATTTTGAATTGGGTTGACCTTCCTCCAACAAAGATCCAAACAATTTCTAAAAATTGTGGAATTTTTCAGAGGAGTCACATACCAACCCAAAAATTTAGGAAAAAAATATTTCGTAAGATTATCACAAGATAGAACAAGAATGACTAAGAAGAATAAGATGTGAGTCGAAATGACTTGTGATTTTGTATTCCCATAATCTCTTTACAACAATTGTCCAAACCATACAGAAATACAAGATGTAGGAAAAGTTTTAATTTCCCTCATTTTCTTACATTTGAAACACAAGCCCAAAACTTGGGATGTTACAATTCTCCCCTTACAAAAATCTCTTCCCGAGATTTGACTCTTTCGGGAAAGAAAGAGGGGTAGTCTCAGATGTCGACGGTCTTTCTGCTTTCCAAGAAGCTTCACCTTGGAACAATTCAACCATCGAACTTCAAGGAATTGAATGGCACCATTCCTGAGACAAGGAGCTCAAGCAAGGGACCGACACAAATCTTGGTTCGGACTTGGTAGAAAATGTGCCACTTTAGTTGACACGGGGAACTTATCAGGCCCAGATATAACAGGGATTGACAGACTGAGAGATCTTTCTAGGTTCCATGGTTGATGGTGCAAGGTCGTTGTTAGCTGGTGGAGCGATTTGTCTGGTCAATTCCGCCAACAACGGATCTCACCGCTAGCTAGGTATGCGAGTCATCCTCCACAAACTAGCTTCTTGGAGGAACCAAGGCCATACTCAGTTGGTGGAGCAATTTGTCTGGTTACTCCACTAACGAATGGGACCTTGACTTGATAACTAGCTATACGGAGTCATCCCCCCGCAGCCAGTTGATTAGAGGAGCTATGGACATTTAGGTCACAGAATTTCGAGGCAATACCAAGTAGGTGATGCCCAAGGATGTATAGGGACAGAAGGGTGTCACTCAAGTCAAAAGATTGATGATAAACCGGATGGTAGCCTTCTTCTTGGGGAAAATGGGGTAGGCTAACAAGGCTTGATAAAACCGAGGTGGTGCGAGGCACAAATGATGGAGCAAGATGAAGATCACCATTAGCAGTAAAAGATAGGGATATAAAGGAACGAGACGCTCGAATCGAATAATACCGATCGTGGTAAGAGTAAACAAGAAGCGTACCCAACATGACGTCAGCGCCCCGAACTTCTTCGGAGATGGAGCGACTTGATCACGAACACCTTCCGCTCCCGATGCTTCACGGTGCAACTATTGGCGAATGCCCTTCTTGTGACAAAATAAGCACGTGACAACGCCGATCGCGAGGCCACCTTGCTGGACCGCAGTGCACGAGATCAAACACGCCCGCGGAGGACGAGGGTTGTTGCACTCTTCTTAGGCAACTATGCGCATAGTGACCCTTGTTGTTACAGAAGAAACAAGTGGCATCCGCCATCCGCTGACGCTTGGGACGATCCTTTAGCTTCTTCTCTCGCCCCAACAACCACGGGATTCTCGACCGTAATCAAAGTTGGGGAAGGTATAGACTGTAATTTGTCCCGCGGCTCCACGCACAAATCATCCAAGAACTCCTCCGTCCGAAGCATTAGCGATTGCGATACTCGCAGATGACCAAGAAGCGATCATTGAAGCTTTAATGACCCGCGATCACGGACTCATGCTACACTCTTTGGAAGAGTGAGTGCTTCCTCGCAGAGAAAACAAGTGACTTTGGCAATCGGACGGTTTCCGGTAGGTGGTCTTCATCACAATTTGGGCAAGCCGTGGTACACTCGCTGCCAGAGTGTCCTTCCTCACCACACACGGCAGACCTTGACCTTCCTGTGGTTGCAACCTTGGCGACATGGCTCTTTTACCATGGTCACAGCAAAAGGGGACCAAAATCCATCACAATCGCGAGGGGAGGCGCTTGTAACCCTTGTCCGGACGCCAGGGGTGGAGACCTTCATCCCCGACTTGTCGACCTAGTCTCTTCTTTGGTCCGTCTGCACATCCTATTACGAAGAGATGGGTTAGCGCGAACCCAAGACTAGAAACTGCAGGATGCGGAAGAAATATCAAAGATTAGGGGGGGCCTGCTGAACGTTAGGGTGGGAATAGATACTAAGATGGACAAGGATCAAACCCAAAGCTTAAGACAAAGAACAATAAACCACTAAGAAATGAACTCAAAAGCTCAAAAACAACCACGAAATCAACATAAGGCTTCAATCACAAAGTCAACTTGCACGACCAACTCGTATGGAGGAACGAGCGATCGGTTTAGGAAGATAAATTTCAGCATGCAACTCAAATTCCAATAGGACCAAATGGCAGGGTAGAACTACTAATAATAGTGTTAGATACTTAGCCAACTAATATCACTTCTTACCCTTTTATTCCCACAAGTTTTAGTTGAATTATCCTCTCATTATCTACCTTCTTTAGAACTTTTGAGCTTGCTGTCCGGAAATTGACGCTTGTTGTCCAGATTTTGCATCCAAGCTCCTAGTCGAAATTCACCATTCTAGAAGTTTCAAAACCTTGTAGAAGGGTAGCCAACACTTCAATTTGCCAAACTCATTGGTTCCCAAAACCCAACTTAAACGACAACAACTATCTTTTGAAAGAAGGAGAGGAAAACAACTTTTAAAACTTAAGTTAGAGCGAGATGAGAGAAGAAGGCTAAGATAGGTAAGGAATAAAATCTGAGAATTTACTTAAGCTTTCATAAATCATTTGATACTTTGAAATTAAGTTTTCCAAAATATCCTAAAGACGACCAAGCTTAGGGTTTCTACGGTCAGTATGGCTCTGATACCAACTTTGTGAGGACCCCGATTTATTTGGCTTGTAATGCTTAACCATCCACTTGGTCCTAACATTACAAATCAAATAAACCAAGCCTCGAGATATGTATACTTCCTAAATGCAAGATACACACCGCTACAAAATTGTACATCAATTCCATCTATTCACATAGAACCGAAGCACAACACAAGTTCAAAAGACATACATAGTAATAAGTTATTACAAAAGAGGGGCCGACAGACCAAATACCATACAGATAACCAAGTAAACAGCGGAAGCAAAGGTGCCAAAAGATGGCGATAAACAAAAGCCAATTAGTGTGCCTTTAACCCACAAGGCAACCAACCGGACCGCCAAGCTAGTCGTCAAACCCGCATGTAACAGCCCTAACTTAGGGTTTGTATTTCAAATGTAAAATTTTGAGGAGAAATAAAAACTTTTATTGTCTCTTCAAATCATTTGAAAGTTTCTACAATTTTCCCTAGCAATTTCCAATTTTTAGAATTTAATTCTTGTGATTGGAAATTGTTGTTATCAGATTCTTAGCTTTCAAACTTATGATCATCCTCTGAAATTATTTTTCCTATCATCTTGATCATCCTATCTACCTCCCTGAATTATTTCACAATTTTTAGATTTTATTTGCTATTTCAAATGGCCAAGTCAAACTAGTTGAAAATCTGGTCAAATCCTTGTACAGCAGCTTGTGAATTTTCTCTAGAACAATGCAGTGCATAAAAAGTTCTGGAAAAATTATACAAGGTTGTCCTCTGTCTCTAGTAGCTACCATAAAAATTTCGAAATTTTTAGAGCTCAGGATCTATCTCTAAAAATTCCCTAAACTCTCTCAGCTTTTAAAATCAAAAATCAGAAAACACTGTTTGTCGGGCTCGAACCCGAGTCCGACTCAAACCAGACCGCACCACTTGGCTCGGTCGCACCGCCTAGCTGCACCGCGCGCGAGTCCAATCGATCGTGACCGTCCGATGCAAATCGAACGATCCACGTTGCGTGCGCAACCGACCTGTCCGAATGCATACACCAATCCCAGCCGTCCATTTCAGATCCAACGGTCGGTGTGTTGCTGATCAAATCAAACCACCGGTTCGCACCGCCGTCATCGGCCGACATGTGGGTCCCACCGCCAAGATCAACCTCGTCTTCTCCGCACCTCACCGGAGCTCGCGGCCGTGCGTGCATGTTTGCCACGTACCTCGTCGCTGCCACCTTTATGCCCTCGTGTCCGGCTGGGAGGCATCGCCGTGACTTCATAAAAGCCCTGAGCTCATCCACTTCTTCTCCTTTGCGTTCTCGTGCTATCTCCGCCCGATTTCTTGTTTCGGCCGGAAAGGGAAACGAAGGTAGCACTGCCGCGTTGGAAAAGCCCTTGAGCCCGCAACCTCACCATCGTGAACCACACTCGCGTCGCATCCATTTTTCCCATCCCGAGCTCGTGGCACCCAGTGAATCGTCCGGAGCCACTTCTTCGTCCCCAGCTCCGTTGGTCTCGGCTCTGCAAGCTTGCTAGTGCTCCGGTGAGTTTCCAGCTTCGACACTTGGTCCCTTCGGATCGCATTGATGCACTGAAGTTAATGATGGTTTCATTTTTGTCTTTGGTGCATCGTTGAGGCTGCGCGACCCTTTCTTCTCCAATCACGGTGTTCCGCCGCCGTGACAATTCCGGCCGCCTCGGACCTTCTTCTTCGACGTTATCTTGTGCTTATTGCTCCTGGTGTCTCCGCGATCCCGTGGCGCACCTTCTCGAAGCTGCTCGAAGTCTGTAGCATCTTCTCCGCGAGCACCGTACTTTCTTCTCCGCCTCCGGCCGTCGTGAGCTCATCTCCGTCGACCATTGGGCTCGCGTCCACCGCACCGGTTCGTGAGGTCTTTGCGAACCTTGAGGTACCACTCACTCGCCTTGAAACTCATTGGTTTGCTAGATCACCGTGCGGCGCGCCGCCGCCGTCCCGTCGCGCTTGCGTGAGCCGCCGGTGAAGCTTAGTTAGCGCTAACCCTGCTTCTAGCCGAGTCTCGATTGGTGGGCCCTCTTTGGTTAATCGCGTTTAGAAATCCTTTAATCGGCCCGTTATTTATTCTACGAGTCAACGCCATGTGGGCCATCTTTGTCGATTAGGGTTGTGTAGCTCTGGTAATGCGTTTTCTCTGATGGGAAGCGTATTTCTCTGTGAGTATATGTTAGAAGTACACTTTGATATGTCAAAGACGTATTCTTAGAATACGCCTTCGACGTCACTTTCGGCGGGCTGGCTGTTCTGGTCAGCATTTTCGCGCGGGCCCGCTGTCAGTGTCTGGGGCTAGATAGCTGTGGGTAGAAAAAGGATTAAATGCTTTAGTAAATCTGTAATGCTTTTCTGTTGCACTGTTAATTCAATTAAACTTGTAAAATGCATAACTAATTCAATTTTTATCCAAATTGTATGAAACCAGTGCTGTTAATTTTCATTTTAAGTGTACTATTTGATAAAATTAACTTCACCCATGTCTCTGTAGCAAAAATCTGTTAGCTAATAAAATGATGTCTTATGTATCTTCTAAATTAGAAAATGCATATCTCTTCCAATAATTGTCCAAATTAAATGAACCCAATTCTGTAAAATTTCATTTTCAGTATACTAACTATTAGGATAGATTTTATACACTGGTTCTGTTCATGAAAATTTGTTAAGTAATTAACTAGTGACTTGTTGTGTTTTTAGCTTAGAAAATTCATAGAAAATTGCTAATAACTTAAAATGATTGGTTCTCTGTTTCTAAAATTCTGTTATTTCTTACTTAGGCTGCTGTGTGAGTTTTGGCTTGTTTGATGTTGTTGAATGTTTGAGTTTTGTCGGTGTTATTCGCTCTTATTTCTTCGTTATGTTCGATCGTTAGGCTTCGATATTTGCGGCAACCCCGAGGACGATCCTCCGCACCATATTGAGCAAATGCAGCAAAGCGCGTTTGATCATGATAATCCCGAGACTTTAAATTCTAATATTTTGTTTCAAATTGTATGTATGCATTGCTTAATTTGTGTTAAAATGGATTAGTTAAATCAGAGTTGCATATCCTGTAGACAAATATTGATCTCTACTACCGAGCCTAGGTTATTTGCTGTGATTAGAGATCATTGGATGATTTCTTGTCACTTAGTAGATACGATTTCACCGCTTAGACATGCTTAGTATCTAGAGAATCAAGCGTTATCGACTTTAGTCGGTAACCTTGATCACACAAAATTTACTACAACTTTATGTTTCAAAGATTTACGCTATGTTTAATTGCAAAACTAAAAATGAAAACAAAAATGATTTGGACGCGCACAATGGTAAGATTGGTGTGATCTTTTGGGTGTGATCGAAAGGTGCAGGTCAATTAAGGACCGAACATCTTGTGAGTGAATTTTTATCCAGCATTT
The DNA here is from genome assembly GCA_036346255.1 of Ampelocalamus luodianensis. Classification (NCBI taxonomy): domain Eukaryota; kingdom Viridiplantae; phylum Streptophyta; class Magnoliopsida; order Poales; family Poaceae; genus Ampelocalamus; species Ampelocalamus luodianensis. The sequence goes on from CM070623.1 coordinate 26,801,803, forward strand.
AGCGTGCTAACCACACTAGAGTATATGGGACCTCTCTTGACCTAGTACTTTGGCGTGTATTGGCTCCGGTCGCAGGAGGTCGCAGGAGGGATGGAGGTGGGAGCATGGTAGTTGTCCAAAAGCTTTATCCTGAGTGGGTAGTTGTCTTTCGGCTTTACCATGTAAGCGTATGGGTTTCTATCCATACGAGCGGCTCGTAGTTAATACATAATATTGGAAAAAGTCTCGTAGGACTTAGCTGTACAAAGATACCTTCTAAGTGTGCTTTGGCTTAAAGGCGATCTCAAGTGTGGGTACAGTGGTACACCCTGCGCAGGTTAAAAACTATTCGAATAGCCTCGCCCTAGGTGATGGACACGCTTGGGTAAGCTTTTCAAGAGTTAGACTACAACATTTAAATTAAAACTTGATGGGTGGTACGAACTGGGATTCGTGCTATTGTTGGGGTGACTATTGGGATAGTCACTTCTAGGTTGTTTATCTTTCGCTATTTGTTATTAATATCCGCATCTTATTTCAATCTTAAAAATGAATTGCAAACTTGCCTTTAAACTGTATTACCTTATTGCAAACAAAATTGGCTTTGTGCAAATAAAACATATGGCCTCCACTAAACAAGCTCGCATGTAGCCTATGAACAGTTCGCTAGTTCACACGTCTGTCTTGCGGTACAAAGACAATCTTTGTACTCGTGTGCTTTGCTTAATGTTTTGTTGCAGAGGAAGAAGGTGAGCCTCGTGGTCCTCATACGTGAGTCAGGCTTTGTCGCCGTGGGTGACGACTAGTCTTGGCGGTCCGGGCCGATGCCTTGTGGGTGAAGGCACACCGATTGGCTTTGTTTATAGCCATCTTATGGCACTTTTGCTTCCATTGTCTCTCTTTTGTTATTTGTGCATCTTGTGGCCAGTCGGCCATTGTCTGTAATAACTACTATTTGTTTATCTTCCGTTTGTAGTGTAATGTTTGGACTCTATGTTTTGAATGGAGTTGATGTCTAATTTTGTAACGAGGTGCGATATCTTGCTTTCGAAGTATACATATCTCGAGGATCGCTTTATTTGATTTGTGATGCTAGGACCAGTGGTTGGTTAAGCATTACAAGCCAAATAAACTGGGGTCCTCACAAAGTTGGTATCAGAGCCATTCTGACCGTAGTAACCCAAGCATAGTCGTCCTTAGGATATTTTGAAAGTCTTATTTTCAAATTATAAAAAGGGTTTGTGAAAACCTAGGCGATTCTCGATTTTATTCCTTATCTATCTTAGCTTTCTACTCTCATCTTACTCTAATTTAAGTTTTGAAACTTGGTTTCTTTCTTTACCTTTCAAAAGATAGTTACTACTGGTGGAATTAGTTTGGGAGAACCATGAAGTTTAATCCAACTAAAACTTGTGGGGATAATAGGGTAAGATGTAAAGGAGTAGTTATGTGTCCGATTTTCTTTGGTCGAACTTTATCCCGCCTTGTGTTTGTTTTCGATTTGCTTTCATGAATTTTGGGTTTTCTTGCTCTCAAATTTGTTGCTAACTTGTCTTAGTAAAACAGGATGGCGGGAGAACGCGTGGTAGTCGCAGTCTGGTCATGATGAGGAGCTTCCTCCTCCGACCATGGTGAGGTGCTCGCCGATCGAGCGAAACCGCATGGACCAGACGCGCATCTTGGAGGTTATTGCTAGGAATACCTCCACTCCTGCCGTGGTGGCGCCACCGACTCGCGGGGACTTGCAGAGTTCCTCCGCACGCAGCCACCGACTTTCTCCGCCTCGAGGACCCTCGATGCGGATGATTGGTGCGCATGGTTGAGCGGAAGCTCAACATAGCTCGATGCGAGCGCAGACAAGGCACTCTTCGCATCCCACCGCCTGAGGGCGCGGCACTCTCATGGTGGGAGAACTATCTCGCCATGCGCCCGCGGGCCATGTGGTCGCGTGGGAGGAGTTCGGCCGACTTTTCGTCGGGCCCACATCCCGGATGGCCCGATGAAGTGAAGAAAAGGAGTTCCTCGCGCTCAAGCAAGGGCGCAAATCTGTGACTGAGTACCTTTACGAGTTCAATCATCCGCCGTTATGCTCCAGGAGGTGGCCTCGGATGAGGCTAAGCAGAGAAGTTTATGGATGGCTTGTCCGAGGAGCCGCAAGACAAGCTATCTATTGTGGATTTTTCGACTTTCGTGCCTTGGTAGATAAGGCCATTGTTGCCGAGCATAAGGCAAAGGCGTGGCGAGTCCCGCAGCGCAAATGGGAGGCGATCGGCCTACTCACACCACCTCACTCGTTCTCGGTGGGGGCGGCACGATGGCCGTTCTTTTGCTCCACCGGCGCCGAGACCATCTCGCACCAGCTCCTCGCCCACCGCAGCCGTGAGCCACCACGCGCGCTGCGATCAGCCAGACAGCGGCCTCCGCAATCCGGCGCCGAGGTGACTTGTTTTCGCTGCCACAACAAGGGCCATTATGCGAATGCTCGCCTCGAGTGTTGCGGAGCCTCGCCCTAATGGAGGACGCGGCGGGGAGTGGTCACCACACGAGAAGATTATCCGAAGACCGAGTGCGGCAATGCCGAGTGAACCACCTTTCACCGAGGAGGCTCGGAGGCGCGGATGTCGTGATTGGTACACTTCTTGTTAATTCCCGTCTGCTGCAGTATTATTTGATTCGAGCATCGCATTCTTTATTTCAAGATCATTTGCTGCTGTTAGTGGTCTTCGTTGTGTTCCTTTGGGAGTTCCTTTGCTCATCCGCTCTCGGGTCGGAAATGAGAGCCGATTCTGATGTCGGGATGTTCCTATCATGGTCAAAGGAGTGGGATTTTTGGCAAATCTTATTCTGCTCAGTTCAGCGAGTCTGGATGTGATTCTTGGCATGGATTGGTTGTCCCAACACTTGGGGCAGATCGATTGTGCCAGGAAGATTGTCTATCTCACCAGCCCTTCAGGCGAGCGGGTCGGATTTTCGCCACAGCTTCAGGGGCCACATCTATGTGTATTAGAGGCAAAGCCAGCCTTGCAGATTCATGATGTTCCCATAGTATCTGACTTTGTGGATGTCTTTCCTGAAGATTTGCCCGGGATGCCTCCGGTTCGAGACCTGGAGTTTGTCATCGAGTTGCTGCCGCATCGCCCGATTTCAAGGCGCCGATCGGATGCCTCCCAATGAGCTAGAAGAATTGAAGAAGCAGCTTGGTGAGCTCCAAGCAAAGGGTTTCATCCGTCCCAGTTCATCTCCTTGGGGTTGTCCGGTGATCTTTGTGAAGAAGAAGGACAAGACTTTGCGTATGTGTGTTGATTACCGTCCTCTCAATGAAGTGACGGTGAAGAACAAATATCCTCTACCCCGCATTGATGATCTTTTGACGGTTGTCGGAGCTCGTGTGTTCTCCAAGATTGATCTCGAGATCGGGCTATCATCAAGTCCGGATCGTACGAGGATATTCCAAGACGGCTTTCACTACTCGTTATGGCTCATGCGAGTACACCGTCATGTCTTTCGGATTAACCAATGCTCCGGCTTTGTTCATGAACTTGATGAATTCGGTATTCATGGAGTTTTGGACAAATTTGTGGTGGTCTTCATTGATGATATTCTTATTTATTCCAAGACTGAAGCAGAGCATGCTGAGCATCTGAAGATTGTTTTGGGCAAATTGCGGGAGCACCAGCTATATGCGAAGTTCAGCAAATGTGAGTTCTGGTTGAAGGAAGTGGCATTCTTGGGCCATGTTCTTTCAGCTGGAGGCATAGCTGTGGATCCCAGCAAGGTCAGCGATGTTCTATCTTGGGACAGCAAGTCGATCCAGCGATGTCGCGGAGTTTTCTTGGTTTAGCGGGCTACTATCGCCGCTTTATCGAGAACTTCTCCAAAATCGCAAAGCCGATGACTGAATTGCTCAAGAAGGACAAGAAGTTTGTGTGGTCCTCTGCTTGCGATGAGAGCTTTCAGGAGCTCAAACAGCGATTGACTTCAGCCCCAGTCCTCACTCTTCCTGATATCCACAAGAGCTTCGATATTTATTGCGATGCCTCTCGTCGGGGACTCGGGTGTGTTCTTATGCAGGAAGGCAAGGCAGTTGCCTATGCATCCAGGCAATTGAGGCCTCATGAGCTCAACTATCCCACCCATGATTTAGAGCTTGCTGCAGTAGTTCATGCACTCAAGATTTGGCGGCATTATTTGATCGGAAACCGCTGTGAGGTGTATTCCGATCATAAGAGTTTGAAATACTTATTTACCCGGCAGATTTGAACCTCGTGCAGAGGAGATGGTTGGAATTAATCAAAGATTATGACATGGGTATTGATATCACCACAGCAAGGCCAATGTGGTTCTTGATGCACTTAGTCGAAAAGTGTATTGCAATACTTTGATGATCCAAGAGCAAGAACTCGCGCTTCTTGCGAAATTCCAGCGTCTCAACTTGGGTTTGGTTGAGCATGGTTCCCTTTCGCCTTGGTTGTGCAACCAACCTTGGTGGATCGATCAAGGCGACAAAGAATCGATGATGGCGTGGTAAAATCAAGCGAACATCGAGAATGGATCACCAAGTGTTTCACGAGAAGATGAGCACGGTGTTGTGTGGTTTGGGCAGCGTCTTGTGGTCCCAAAGGTCCCGAGTTGCGGGATTTGATTCTTCAGAGGCCCATGATTCGCTTTGTCCATCCATCCGGGGCCACTAAAATGTACCAAGATCCGCCGAGATTCGGTGGACTCGCATGAAGCGCGAGATTGCGTGTTCGTGGCGGATGTGACATATGTTGTCGCGTCAAGGCCGAAGCATCGCCCAAAGAGTCTCCTCCGGCCCTTGCCTATACCGAGTGGAAGTGGGATTACAGAGGCATGGATTTTATCACCGGTCCGCCTGCACTTCTTCGTGGAAGGATGCTATCCGGTTGTTATCGATCGATTGCGAAGGTAGCGCACTTCCCGCGATTTACCACTCTCGATGTCGGTCGATTGGCGATCTCTATATCTCCCGCATTGTGAGCTTGCATGGTGTGCCACGAACGATTGTGTCGATCGTGGCTCTCTTTTCACTTCGGCTATGGCACGATTTACTGTGAAGCCATGGGGACCGTCTTTCTTTCGACCTATCATCCTCGGGATCGATGGTCGACGGGCGGGTCAACCAAGTTCTTGAAGATATGCTCCGTGCTTGTGTTCTTTCCTATGGGAAGAATTGGGAGAAGTGCATACCGCTTGCCGAAGTTCTCCTACAACAACGCCTTCGAGGCTAGTCTCGGCATGGCACCGTTTGAGGCTTTGTATGGACGGCTGCGCAGAACCGTTGAACCGGTCGAACCGGTGAAAGGCGGTTCTTTGGTCGATTCCATCAATGAGGTGAAAGTCAAGTGCGGTTGATTCGTGAGCACTTGCGCGTAGCTCGATCGAGCGTAAGAGCTATGCAGATCGGCGTCGCCGTGAGTTGAGTTTCGGCCCAATGACTTTGTGTATCTCAAAGTCTCACCTCCGAAGGACATCGTCGTTTGTCAAGGGCAACCGCTCGATATGTCGCGCGTATCGCATCATCGGCAGTGGGAGCTGTTGCATACAAGTTAGAATTGCCGCTACACTCGAAGGGTGCATGATGTTTTCCACGTGTCGCAATTGAAGAAGTGCCTTCGTGTTCTGTGGAGGAAACGCCTTGGAAAATATCGATGTGCGGAAGATCTGTCTTATCGTGAGCGCCCGTTCGTATCCTCAAGAAGTGAACGCAGGACAAGGAACCGTGTGATCAAGTTCCCTAAAGTTCAGTGGTCAAACCACTCGAGGATGAAGCCACTTGGGAGCGGGAAGATCGTCTCGAGCGATTACCCGTCCTTCTTCTCCCAAGTGATCGTAATCTGGGCGAGATTCTGTAAGGGGGAGATTTGTAACAGACCCTAACTTAGGGTTTGTATTTCAAATGTAAAATTTTGAGGAGAAATAAAAACTTTTGTTGTCTCTTCAAATCATTTGAAAGTTTCTACAATTTTCCTAGCAATTTCAATTTTAGAATTTAATTCTTGTGATTGGAAATTGTTGTTATCAGATTCTTAGCTTTCAAACTTATGATCATCCTCTGAAATTATTTTTCCTATCATCTTGATCATCCTATCTACCTCCCTGAATTATTTCACAATTTTTAGATTTTATTTGCTATTTCAAATGGCCAAGTCAAACTAGTTGAAAATCTGGTCAAATCCTTGTACAGCAGCTTGTGAATTTTCTCTAGAACAATGCAGTGCATAAAAGTTCTGGAAAAATTATACAAGGTTGTCCTCTGTCTCTAATAACCAACAATAAAAATTTCGAAATTTTTAGAGCTCAGGATCTATCTCTAAAATTCCTAAACTCTCTCACTTTTAAAATCAAAAATCGAAAACATCGTTTGTCGGGCTCGAACCCGAGTCCGACTCAAACTGAACCGCACCACTTGGCTCGGCCGCACCGCTTCAGCTGCACCGCCGCGAGTCCAATCGATCGTGACCGTCCGATGCAAATCGAGCGATCCACGTTGCGTCGCAACCGACTGTCGAATGCATACACCAATCCCGGCCGTCCATTTGGATCCAACGGTCGGTGTGTTGTTGATCAAATCAAACCACCGGTTCGCACCGCTTGATCTATGCCGCCGACATGTGGGTCCCACCGTCAGCATCAACCTCGTCTTCTCCGCACCTCACGGAGCTCGCGGCGGCGTGCATGTTTGCCACGCACCTGCCGCCGCCACCTTTATGCCCTCGTGTCCGGTTGGGAGGCATCGCCGTGACTTCATAAAAGCCCTGAGCTCATCCACTTCTTCTCCTTTGCGTTCTCGTGCTATCTCCGCCCGATTTCTTGTTTCGGCCGGAAAGGGAAACGAAGGTAGCACTGCCGTGTTGGAAAAGCCCTTGAGCCCGCAACCTCACCATCGTGAACCACACTCGGTGCCGCATCCATTTTTCCCATCCCGAGCTCGTGGCACCCAGTGAATCGTCCGGAGCCACTTCTTCGTCCCCAGCTCCGTTGGTCTCGGCTCTGCAAGCTTGCTAGTGCTCCGGTGAGTTTCCAGCTTCGACACTTGGTCCCTTCGGATCGCATTGATGCACTGAAGTTAATGATGGTTTCATTTTTGTCTTTGGTGCATCGTTGAGGCTGCGCGACCCTTTCTTCTCCAATCACGGTGTTCCGCCGCCGTGACAATTCCGGCCGCCTCGGACCTTCTTCTTCGACGTTATCTTGTGCTTATTGCTCCTGGTGTCTCCGCGATCCCGTGGCGCACCTTCTGAAGGCTGCTTTCGAAGTCTCAGAGCATCTTCTCCGCGAGCACCGTACTTTCTTCTCCGCCTCCGGCCGTCGTGAGCTCATCTCCGTCGACCATTGGGCTCCGCGTCACCGGCACCGGGTTCGTGAGGTCTTTGCGAACCTTGAGGTACCACTCACTCGTCTTGAAACTCATTGGTTTGCTAGATCACCTGTGCGGCCGCGCCGCCGTCCCCGTGCGTGCCGGTGAGCCGCCGGCGAAGCTTAGTTAGCGCTAACCCCTGTTCTAGCTGAGTCTCTGATTGGTGGGCCCTCTTTGGTTAATCGCGTTTAGAAATCCTTTAATCCAGCCCGTTATTTATTCTCCGAGTCAACGCCATGTGGGCCCATGCCGTCGCTAGGGTGTGTAGCTCGTAACGCGTTTTCTCGATGGGAAGCGTACTTTCTGTGAGGGTATGTTTGGGTTTGCACTTTAGATAGTCAAGACGATTCTTTGAATACACCTTCGACGCCACTTTCGTGGCTGTTTGCTCGTCAGCATTTTCGCGCCCATTGTCGATGTCTGGGGCTAGATAGCTGTGGGTAGAAAAAGGATTAAATGCTTTAGTAAATCAGTAATGCTTTTACATTGTAATCGTTAATTCAATTAAACTTGTAAAATGCATAACTAATTCAATTTTTATCCAAATTGTATGAAACTAGTCTTTGTTAATTTTCATTTTAAGTGTACTATTTGATAAAATTAACTTCACCCATGTCTCTGTAGCAAAAAATCTGTTAGCTAATAAAATGATGTCTTATGTATCTTCTAAATTAGAAAATGCATATCTCTTCCAATAATTGTCCAAATTAAATGAACCCATTCTGTAAAATTTCATTTTCAGTATACTAACTATTAGGATAAATTTTATACACTGGTTCTGTTCATGAAAATTTGTTAAGTAATTAACTAGTGACTTGTTGTGTTTTTAGCTTAGAAAATTCATAGAAAATTGCTAATAACTTAAAATGATTTGTTCTCTGTTTCTAAAATTCTGTTATTTCATGCTTAGGTCTTTGTGTGAGTTTTGGCTTGTTTGATGTTGTTGAATGTTTAAGTTTTGTCGGTGTTATTCGCTCTTATTTGTTGTTATGTTCGATCGTTAGGCTTCGATATTTGCGGCAACCCCGAGGACGATCCTCCGCACCATATTGAGCAACAAAGACCGTGCAAGCGTTTGATCATGATAATCGAGACTTTAAATTCTAATATTTTGTTTCAAATTGTATGTATGCATTGCTTAATTTGTGTTAAAATGGATTAGTTAAATCGTGTAGTCGCATATCCTCAGTAGACAAATATTGATCTCTACTACCGAGCCTAGGTTATTTCTTTGTGATTAGAGATCATTGGATGATTTCTTGTCACTTAGTAGATACGATTTCATTGCTTAGACATGCTTAGTATCGGTAGAATCAAGTGATTATCGACTTTAGTCGGTAACCTTGATCACACAAAATTTACTACAACTTTATGTTTCAAACATTTCTGCTATGTTTAATTGCAAAACTAAAAATGAAAACAAAAATGATTTGGACGCGCACAATGGTAAGATTGGTGTGATCTTTTGGGTGTGATCGAAAGGTGCCGGGTCAATTAAGGACCGAACATCTTGTGAGTGAATTTTTATCCAGCATTTCGCGTGCTAACCACACTAGAGTATATGGGACCTCTCTTGACCTAGTACTTTGGCGTGTATTGGCTCGGTCGCAGGAGGTCGCGGGAGGGATGGAGGTGGGAGCATGGTAGTTGTCCAAAAGCTTTATCCCGAGTGGGTAGTTGTCTTTCGGCTTTACCATGTAAGCGTATGGGTTTCTATCCATACGAGCGCTCGTAGTTAATACATAATATTGGAAAAAGTCTGTAGGACTTAGTGTGCAAAGATACCTTCTAAGTGTGCTTTGGCTTAAAGGCGATCAAGTGGGTGCGATGGTACACCTGCAGGTTAAAAACTATTCGAATAGCCTCGCCCTAGGTGATGGACACGCTTGGGTAAGCTTTTCAAGAGTTAGACTACAACATTTAAATTAAAACTTGATGGGTGGTACGAATGCTGGGATTCGTGCTATATTGTGGTGACTATTGGGATAGTCACTTCTAGGTGGTTACTTGTACCTATCTTTATTTCAGATTATTTCAACAAGAAATGAATTGCAAACTTGCCTTTAAAGCGTATTACATTATTGCAAACAAATCTAGCTTTGTGCAAATGAAACATATGGCCTCCACCAAATAAGCTTGCATGTAGCATATGAACAGTGCGCTAGTTCACACGTCGATCTTGCGGGTACAAAGACAATCTTTGTACTCGGTGCTTTGCTTAATGTTTTTGTTGCAGAGGAAGAAGGTGAGCCTCGGGGTCCTCATACGTGAGTGTCTTTGTCGCTTCGTGGGTGACGACTAGTCTTGGCGGTCCGGCCGGATGCCTTGTGGGTGAAGGCACACCGATTGGCTTTGTTTATAGCCATCTTATGGCACTTTGCTTCCACTCTCTCTTTTGTTATTTGTGCATCTTGTGGCGATCGGCCATTGTCCATAATAACTACTATTTGTTTATCTTCCGTTTGTAGTGTAATGTTTGGACTCTATGTTTTGAATGGAGTTGATGTCTAATTTGTAACGAGGTGCGTATATCGCTTTCAGAAGTATACATATCTCGAGGATCGATTTATTTGATTTGTGATGCTAGGACCGGTGGTTGGTTAAGCATTACAAGCCAAATAAACTGGGTCTCACAAAACAACCTTTAAAAATCAAATTAGAGCAAGGTGAGATAGAAAGCTAAGATAGGTAAGGAGTAAAATCTGAGAACTTACTTAAGCTTTCATAAATCATTTGATACTTTGAAATTAAGTTTTGAATATCCTAAGGACGACTCAAGCTTGGGTTACTACGGTGGAATGGCTCGATACTAACTTTAGAGGACCTTGGTTTATTCTGGCTTGTACTGCTTACCATCCACTTGGTCCTCACAAGACAAATCAAATAAACTAAGCCTCGAGATATGTATACTTCCTAAATGCAAAGATACACACCCTGCTACAAAATCATGCATCAATTCCATTCATACACATAGAGCCAAGCAAAAGCAACAAATCGAAAGACAAAGATAATATAAGAGAGTTATTACAAAAGAGAGGCCACCGCCAAAAGTCATACAAATAAGTAAATACACACTGAAGCAAAATGGCCATAAGATGGCGATAAACAAAAGCCAATCGGTGTGCCTTTACCCACAAGGCAACCAACCGGACCGCCAAGCTAATCGCCCTGCACGGGCGCAGCAACACAACTCACAAAAGTGAGGCCCTTGGGGCTCACCTTCTTCCTCTGCAACAATTAATATTAAGCAAAGCGTATGAGTATAAAACTTGTTTTGTACTCGCAAGACCGACGTGTGAGATAATGTAACTATAATTAACTACATGCAAGCTTTATTTAAGTGGACGAGGCTCGACTTGTTTTCAAAGATAAAGCAAGTTTCCATTTGCAATAAGGTAATAGATTCAAAGCAAGTTTGCAATTAACTTTTATTGTTCAAATAAACGAGACAATAATAACAATAGATATAGAACAACACCAACCTAGAAGTGACTAACCCATAGTCACCACAACAATAGCATGAAGTACCCTTCATACCACCCATGTCAAGTTTAAGTTTTTAAAAGGTTGTAGTCTAGTTCTTGCACGACCTTACCAAGCATGTCCATAACCTAGGACGAGGCTATTCGAATAGTTTTAACCCTCGCAGGTGTACCAATGTACCCACACGATAGACCGCCTTTCCACCACCACTGTTAGCACACTTCCTTTGGTATGTGCATGGCTAAGTCTAACAAGACGCTTCCAATGGACGATGCTAATTAAGAGTCGAACCCACGGAGAAGGACACATTAGATGTTCTAACCGTCCGCTAATGCTCCTCCAAAACACACACACAAGAACACACCCACCGACCAGCTCATAATTAACACCTTCCAAAGTACTTAGTCAAGAGAGGTTCCATATCCCCCTCGTGTGGTTAGCACGCAATAAGCGCTTGGCTTAGTGACACAAGTAACTCGGTCCTTGGGGACTTAGGCACCATTCCAATCACGCCCAACAGATCACACCAACATACCATTGTGCCCAAGTCAAGATATAATTTTTGTTTTCAGTTTTTGATTTGCAAAATGGTAAAACACAAGGGTTGGACATAATGGAATAATAATAGCATTAGTGTGATCAAGATCACCGACTAAGTCGATGATCGCCCATTACTACCGATACTAGGCATGGCTAAGCAATATTTATCCGAATCTACTAAGTGACAAGAGCTCATCCAACGAACTCTAATCACAAAGAATTAACCTAGGCTCGTAGTAAAGGATAATCATTTACCTCTGATTATGCAACTAGAGGATTAACTAATCAATTTAACAACAAATTAGCAATGCATACATAGAAGTTAAACAAAATATTAGACTTTTAAAAGTAATGGGATCAATGGAAATGATCAAACTGCTTGCTCGCTTGTTGTTGCTCAATTTGTTGCGGAGGGTCGTTTGGGGTTACCGCAAATATCGAATCCTGCTTAAAGAGCGAAAACAACCAATAAGACGAGCAACACTTAAACAAAAGAGCAAGCAAAAATTATCCAAATGCGACGAAATTTATACACAAGGTAAAATACGAATATACCTAGACATAGAAACTGGAAAAACCTAATTTGGATTTGTGGTAAAAGATATTCTCTAAAAACCTATTTTGGCCATAATTAGCAATCAGTAGCAAAAATATTTTCTAGAAAGATTTTGAAGCTGAAACTTTTATGGTAGCTACCTACTGGTATAGTGATAATCCATATAAATTTTCAGGTCATTTGAAGTTACAACGAATTAGTTATGATTTTTCTAAGTTCTAAAACTAGGACATCCTTTATATCAGGAGCAAAGACCACTAGCAAACTGGTCCTTCACTAAAGTTCATCCCTAAAGGAAATTAACAAAATTTAGTTCGCTCTATTTGGACTTACAGAGAACAAGTTATAGATTTTCTAAGTTTTTATAGCATTTTTGGAATATTTAATAGAGGCTGAAAAGGTTAAAATCGATTCACAACATTTCTTGTTCTTAACAGGGCCTGGAAACATTTCTAGATTAACCTCTAGCCTAAAATAAAATTAACACTACTGAAATCACCCAAAAAGGATCTATAATGAAAAAGATATGAATTTCTAAAGTTTTAACAACATTTTTCAGTAGAAAGATAAAGCTCACCGAGGAATTTTATATCCTCAACCGAAAAGAAAAGGCGTGGCTCAACGTGGGCGATTAAGATCCGACGCGGCCGCAGCGACGGCCGACTCAACATGCGCGACGCCGCGCGCGTTGGGTTTGATTCCAACGGTCAGATCATTGTGACCTTCGGTACCAATTGCTCGCACTGCACGGACCGTTGATCAAGCGATGAAGGGTCGGGATTGAGGAGCCTTCGGACGACCCAATTGCTCCCACGATCCCGGCCACGATCCAATATCGAACGGTACCGAGGTTGATTGGGCCGTTTATGATTTGAGCAGGCTCACGACAATAGGGGCCCACCGTCGACGCCAAGTCACATGCCGGGTTTAAACGCACGCGCAGAGGGGGGGTTTGAAAATGACGCCCCTGGTCGGCGATCGTGGGCCACGCCTGACACGTGGTTTAGCGCGCGGTGATTAAATGTGCGGGCCCACATGCAAGCGATCGAGGAGGTGGGTTTAGGACAGCTAATGATTACTAACCCATGATTAACAATGATTATCATTAATGAACGCCATTATCGTGTCCGAACGATATTACGGCACCGCCGCTTCGTCCGACAACAAAACCGAGGCACCCTCCGCTTGTCGCCGCGACCCAAGGCGGCGGCGGGAGCTAAGTGCCAAAATGGAACCGCAATAGCATTGCGCACTCCATCGGGACCACCCACACCATCGGCGGTGTCCCGAGCAGCGGCTAGCCGACGATGAGTGGCGGCGACCAAAGCGGCGAAATGCATAATGACCAAAAGCTCGCAATAAACCATTCCAATGGTGCCCAAGCTTCTAGGGGCTACTAGAAGGGTACCGAGGGTAGGGGAGGTCGAGGATGGGCGGGTTGCTCGACGAAGAAGGTTGCGGACTTGGAGAAGACAACTCGGGAAGGCGCCGAGCAAAGATAACACGACCGTCATCGGGTTAGCTCCAACCAAGCTCAAAGAAGCCCAACGTAAAGAATTGAAGAATAGAGCTTCTTCCGCGATGAGGAAGAAGGGGTGCTCACGGCGAAAGAACAATTCCCCAAAATTGAGCCTCTGTGAAAAGCAACTACAATTGTTAGGGTTTTGTTCCGGAGGTGAGAGGCACACACTGAAACAAAAAGAGAGGAAGAAACGCCACTGGAGCACGGTTGCACCGAGGAGCTCCCAGCTCAACAATGGCGGTCTTAGGTGCTTTTGGTGTTTTGAGCTCACAAAGCACCAAGGATGCTCGGCAAGACCACCGGGTTTTGAAAGGAACCGAGGGGGCAGGGAGCTATTTATAGCTCAAGGAGCTCAAGCTAGGGTTAAGCCCAAGCTCTCGGGTGGGTCGGGTTCCTACCCGCCATGGGCATCGTGAGTGACGGAGGCGGTAGGAGACGACTTTGGGGAGGAGGAGCGGTGTGCATTTAATGCATGGCAAGATTTAGCCGTTTAAAGGGCTCAGGAGGTGACAAGTCACCTCCTCTCTCGCCATGGCGCGCTGTGCGGGCATGCGCTCGGTGGGAGGAGGAAGATGACCACGACGCGGCGGGCCCACCATCCACGGCACAAAGCGGCTCGAGTCCAAAGTGTTTTAGTGGGTTGAGCCCAACCTCATTAGATGCCGCGCGGATGAGATTTGAACGCCACGATGCGATCGCTAATTGTAAAAGGCGGAAGTGAGCAAGTGCGGCCCGCGCGCTGGATCAGATCCAACGGTGAGAATCGATGGCAACCGAGTTGTCCGAATGCTTACACGAATGAGAGCCATTCGATGGAAATCCAACGGTGATAGCGCGCAGTTGAAGCGCACGGGCGCGGTTAGTTGGCTTGTCGAGTCAAGTGACTCGAGCGAGCGACTCAAGTCCAATGAGCAGTACAAACCGCTTAGGGTTTGATTTTCAAACCTGGAACTTTGGGGATTTAATTGAGGCATCAAATCAACTCCAAAATTTATGAAATTTTAACTGGAGCTTCCTGACTTAAGGATTAACCTTCCCTAAAATTTCCAGAGGTTTTTGTGCACTGGAATTTTCTCAAAAATTTCCAGAAGGTTAAGACAAAGGTTTGACCAGGTTTGACTTGCCTCTAAAATATTTCAAATAATTTCCAAAATTATGAAATAATTCAGAGGTGTTACCAAGCCACCCTAGAACCAGGGAAAATCATTTCCAAGGGTTTGACAAAAGATTTGACCAAGGAGGTTGTTGACTTGATAAATGAGGCTTTTGATTTTTAATTTTCCAAAATTCTTTTACAAGAATTTCAGAAAAGTTTCAAAAGTAAAAGGATGAAGAAAAAGTTTTAATTTATCCTCATTTTATTACATTTGAAACACAAGCCAAAATGGGGATGTTACACAACACTCCTAACTTATACCCCAAAACCCCAACGTTTAATTATATACTTTACTCAATTTGAACTACATTCTAGCAGGAAGCCGTAACGGACAGTAGTATTAAAAGTGACATAACTTTTGCTCTGAAATTCATAAAAATGTAAACTTAGGCTTGTTTGAAAGGTAACAAAATTATCTACAACAATCTAGTTGGTGGAAATCCTTAATTCTGTATGTATCTAACTCCGAAAGACCGATGAACACATTCTATCAGAACTACCTGACAAATCTGGGCAGCAGCACGATATTAGCCATAACTTCTAATTGGCTAAACCAAACTTAGCGTTCTTTATCAACCTAGAAAGGTTATCAAAATTTCTACAATAACCTAGTTGGGTTAAAACTCTGAATCTTTCATTAACATAATCATATTTTAAAAGACAACATGACAGTTCATTCTCTGATTCGCCTCTAAGGTTGTAAAATAGTCACATAACCTTCTAGACATAACTGAAGTTCTAATCGCCACAATTCGATCCAATCAATTCTAAGCGAATTCACATCTACTACTAATCGAACAATGAAGAACGACATCCGTTACCCTTGAAGCACCCAGGAAGATGATGAATGATTCTTGAAGAAGAAGATCTTCCCTTTTCTCCACCCTCTCCTCCCCTCCTTTGGCCGACTAAGCTGTTGCCCCCTCCTCTTCTCCTCGCATTGGTCGGCAGCGGGGAGCTCCGATGGTGGGATGAGGAACCACCATGGCAGGGCAGCACCCAAGGGAGATGGGGCGACAGCAAGGGGGAGGAGAAGGGGGCAGCACCAAGGGGAAGTGGACAACAGGCCTTGGGTTAAGGGGGTGGGGCGCATGGGCTTGGGCCTTGGGTGTAGCACCCCAGCCCAACATGAGCCTGGAATGCTACTGAAGAAACATTAAATAAATCTAAACTAGGACAATTTGTTAAATTTCGGCAGAACCTGCTTTGTATAGGTAACTATACGGAGGTTTCTATAGATAAAAAAAAATATCATAACTAAATGTTCCAACATCCAATATCATCACTAAGCATTAGAAACAGGCTAATCAGCTATAACATATTCAAGGATATCCAAAATACGTTACTCCTCGTTATTACAAATAACCCGATGCATGAGGCATAACCATAATCAATACTTAAGTAGTTTGCTTATTTACTAAAAGACATTCCAAAATTTAATCAAGTTTTAAGGGTGCATGGCAGTGTGTGAATCCAACTCAAGTCTACTCCCTCCCATGCTTGCCGATCTCGCAACAGGTACCTAAAAACACAACAAAAGCAAGAGTGAGCCCAAAGACTCAGCAAGTACCAAAAAGAATCATTAACCTCACAATTACCGCAACAACATTCAAATCCAAAGTTTTACTCGGAAACATAGCTCATGATGTATGAATGCAAATATGCAATGCATCTTTTCTCTTCCACTCTTTTTCGCATTTCACCGTGTGCGAGATATGCGATCGTCCGCCAGCATACCATGCCTGTGCTCGCAAGCACAGGGACCAATTGCCTAATACTCCGCAAGTAGAGGGGACCTCAAGCCCACACTCCACAAGTGTGGGGACCTCAAGCCCGTCATATACATGACGGGGATCTCAACAAATGCTTGGTCACCACGTGACTAAGTCGTCATTCTGTCAACATGATGCACATGCACAAATCATAAATCATCATAATCATACCTCCTCAGCAACATCACTTATGAATTTAACTCATTCATACTTCTATCATTCATATCATAAGCATTTACCATCTTTGATCAACATATCACACTATCAACCAAGCATATCTAATATGTATCAAAACATAGCACTCACTGTCAACCAATTTATAATTACTAGTACATGCCTTAACCGTGCAGGGACGAAAGACACGAAGAGGGCGCTGCCCCTGGAACCAATCCCTCACCTGAATATAAATATAAAGCATGCTAAGACAACCATACTGAACCAAAACTTAGCCAAAAGCACAACCGCACTCGCTACACTCTCAAGCGCATTCCCAATTCCAACTCCTAAAGTTCGATTTGTCCCCTCTGTGGACAGCCATAATCTAAAATTCATATTTTTTTTGTACAGGAGTCCAAATGAGGTGTTCTTGGACTTCATTGAAATCTTATCAATTTCCCCAACTAAACCTAGTTGGTGGGCCTTCCTGATTCGGCAATCTAATAACCCTATCATACCAATTAACAGAACATCGATTTCACGTCAGGTTCTCTGGACAATACACTAAAACTATCATAACGTTCAGCTCGTTTGTCCACATTTTGCGTTCTTGGGCTTCCCTGAAAGCTACGACAATTATCTACAACTTTTGTTATATTGAGATCCTCTAATGTTCCCTTTAACTGACTGCTCAAGTCGGATTACTAAAACCTGTCAGAATACTGATAGATTCGGAGAACAGTCATACTAATAAATTCATAACTTCTGCTACAGAGGTCCAAATAATGCGATCTAGCACTTCATCGAAAGCTATTGACGTCCTATACAATACTCTAGGAGATGCCCAGAACTGAATCCACACTTAACTATATCAAAATGACTGTCTAACGAAATCTATCCTGAGCGGACCATAATTATCGATCTTGATTAACGATCCAAAAACGCATCGGACCAAAGGAGAATTGAGGTTACCCTTGAAGAATCGCAGGGAGACGACAAGCCACCCATACGAAGAAGATCCTCACCCTCTTCCCCTTCCTCTTCCTCTTCTTCTTCTTGGTGGCGGCACCAAGGAGACAGCGCAAGGAGGCGGGCGACTGCATCGCTCACGAGTATCAGAGCGATGGCGACTCAGTAGCATGCTGTGCTATAGTACCACCCTAGGGTTTCCCCCTCCTTTTATTGGTGGTTGGCCCTCACGGGCCTCTGGGCTAAAGCCCGAGTTCAGTTGCTTAGAATAATTGCGAAACCCCTCTAATCCTCTGTTAATTCTTTTTTTTCTAGTTGGTCCTTCTCTCTAATTCTTTCTTTTCACTTAAATAGACTTGGGGTATTACATTGGGGCGCCTCCCCCCTCTTGGCCCACCCTTGGCTGGCCACTCAGCTGCTCTAGCTTGGGCCGGAGGCCTAGGTTCCAAAATCCCTCCAAAATCCTTGAATTTTCAATAAATTCCCTCACCCGAATTATTATTCTCTCTAATCAATATTTGGGGCATTACATTCTACCCCACTTAAAATAATTTGACCCCGAATTCTAACCGCTGGAACAAACTGCAAGGACATAACTTTTCAGAATTGGAAACAACGGATTAACACGTACCAGAAGCAAACAGGTCTGGATACTGCTCGCGCATGCAGGACTGTAGCTCCCAAGTGGCCTCTCTCTCAGACTGATGAGACCAAAGAACCTTGATTAACATCCCCATTTTGGCTTGTGTTTCAAATGTAATAAAATGAGGATAAATTAAAACTTTTTCTTCATCCTTTTACTTTTGAAACTTTTTCAAATTCTTGTAAAAGAATTTTGGAAAATTAAAATCAAAAGCCTCATTTATCAAGTCAACAACCTCCTTGGTCAAATCTTTTGTCAAACCCTTGGAAATGATTTTCCCTGGTTCTAGGTGACTTAGTAACACCTCTGAATTATTTCATAATTTTTGAAATTATTTGAAATATTTTAGAGGCAAGTCAAACCTGGTCAAACCTCTGTCTTAACCTTCTGAAATTTTTGAGAAAATTCCAGTGCACAAAACCTCTGAAAATTTTAGGAAGGTTAATCCTTAAGTCAGAAGCCCTAGTTAAAATTTGATAAATTTTGGAGTTGATTTGATGCCTCAATTAAATCCCCAAAGTTCCAGGTTTGAAAATCAAACCCTAAGCGGTTTATCTTGTTCATTGGACTCGAGTCGCTCGGGCTCGAGTCACTTGATCGACCGAGCCAACTAACCGCGCCGCGCCAGTTCAACCGCACGCTGCGCTATCGGCCATTGGATTTCCATCGAGCGGCTCTCATTCGTGTAAGCATTCGGACAACTCGGTTGCCATCGATTTCGACCATTGGATCTGATCCAACCGTCGCGCCGCACGTCTCACTTCGCCGGTCTTTACAATTAGCGATCGCATCGTGGCGTTCAAATCTCATCGGCGGCCAAGATCTAATGAGTTGGGCTCAACCCACTAAAACACTTTGGACTCGAGCCGCTTTGTGCCTGATCGGTGGGCCCGCTCGCGTCATTGGTCATCTTCCTCCTCCCACCGAGCGCATGCCCGCTGTGCGCCATAGCGAGAGAGGAGGTGACTTGTCACCTCCTTAAGCCCTTTAAACGGCTAAATCTCGCCATGCATTAAATGCACACCGCTCCTCCTCCCCAAAGTCGTCTCCTACCGCCTCCCGTCACTCCACGATGCCCATGGCGGGTAGGAACCCACCCACCCGAGAGCTTGGCTTAACCCTAGCTTGAGCTCCTTGAGCTATAAATAGCTCCCTGGCCCCCCCTCGGTTCCCTTTCAAAACCCAGTGGTCTTGCCGAGCATCCTTGGTGCTTTGTGAGCTCAAAACACCAAAAGCACCTAAGACCGCCATTGTTGAGCTGGGAGCTCCTCGGTGCAACCGTGCTCCAGTGGCGTTTCTTCCTCTCTTTTTGTTTCAGTGTGTGCCTCTCACCTCCTGGAACAAAACCCCTAACTTAATTGTAGTTGCTTTTCACAGGAGCAGCTCAATTTTGGGGAATTGTTCTTTTCGGCCGTGAGCACCCCCTTCTTCCTCATCGCCGGTAAGAAGCTCTATTCTTCAATTCTTTACTCTGGGGGGCTTCTTTGAGCTTGGTTGGAGCTAACCCGATGACGCGGTCGTGTTATCTTTGCTCAGAGCGCCTTCCCCGAGTTGTCTTCTCCAAGTCCGGCAACCATCTTCGTCGCCGGAGCAACTCCGTCCATCCCTGGACCTCCCCTACCCTCAGGTACCCTTCTAGTAGCCCCTAGAAGCATTTCGGCCGTTTTGGTCGCCGCCACTCATCGTCGGCTAGCCGCCGTTCTGGGACACCGCCGATGGTGTGGGTGGTCCCGATGGGTGCGCAATGCTATTGCGGTTCCATTTTGGCACTTAGCTCCCGCCGCCGTGCCTTGGGTCCGTTCTGGGACACCGCCGATGGTGTGGGTGGTCCCGATGGGTGCGCAATGCTATTGCGGTTCCATTTTGGCACTTAGCTCCCGCCGCCGTGCCTTGGGTCGCCGGCGACAAGCCGGAGGGTGCCCTCGGTTTTGTTGTCGGACGAAAACGGCGGTGCCGTAATATCGTTCGGACACAGTAATGGCGTTCATTAATGATAATCATTGTTAATCATGGGTTAGTAATCATTAGCTGTCCTAAACCCACCTCCTCAGTCGCTTGCATGTGGGCCCGCACATTTTAATCACCCCGTGCGCTAAACCACGTGTGCGTGGCCCACGGTCGCTGACCTGTGGGCCCGTCATTTCAAACCCCTCCCTGTGCGCGTGCGTTTAAACCCGGCATGTGACTTGCGTCGCTGACCAGTGGGCCCCTATTGTCGATGAGCCTGTTCTCAAATCATAAGCGGCCCAATCAACCTCGGTAGTTCGATATTGGATCTGTGGCGGGATCGTGGGAGCAATTGGGTGTCAGAAAGGCTCCTCAATCCGACCCTTCATCGCTTGATCAACGGTCCGGTTGTGCGAGCAATTGACTGTCCAGAAGGTCACAATGATCGGACCGTTGGAATCAAATCCAACGGTGCGCGCGCGTGCGCATGTTGAGTCGGCCGTGCGCGTGGGCCGTCGGATCTTTAATCAGCGGCCCACGTTGAGCCACGTCTTTTCTTTTCGGTTGAGGGATATAAAATTCCTCGGTGAGCTTTATCTTTCTACTGAAAAATGTTGTTAAAACTTTAGAAATTCATATCTTTTTCATTATAGATCCTTTTTGGGTGATTTCAGTAGTGTTAATTTTCTTTTGGGCTAGAGGTTAATCTAGAAATGTTTCCAGGCCCTGTTAAGGACCAGAAATGTTGTGAATCGATTTTAGCCTTTTTAGCCCCTATTAAATATTCCAAAAATGCTATAAAAACTTAGAAAATCTATAACTTGTTCTCTGTAAGTCCAAATAGAGCAAACTAAATTTTGTTCATTTCCTTTAGGGATGAACTTTAGTGAAGGACCAGTTTGCTAGTGGTCTTTGCTCTGATATAAAGGATGTCCTAGTTTTAGAACTTAGAAAAATCATAACTAATTCGTTGTAACTTCAAATGACCTGAAAATTTATATGGATTATCACTATACCAGTAGGTAGCTACCACAAAAGTTTCAACTTCAAAATCTTTCTAGAAAATATTTTTGCTACAGTGCTACTTATGGTAGAAAATAGGTTTTTAGAGAATATCTTTGCACCACAAATCCAAATTAGGTTTTTCCAGTTTCTATGTCTAGGTATATTCGTATTTTACCTTGTGTATAAATTTGTCGCATTTGGATAATTTTGCTTGCTCTTTTGTTTAAGTGTTGCTCGTCTTATTGGTTGTTTTAGCTCTTTCGCTTAGGATTCGATATTTGCGGTAACCCCGAGAACGACCCTCGCAACAAATTGAGCAATGACAAGCGTGCAAGCAGTTTGATCATTTCCCATTGACCCCATTACTTTTAAAGTCTAATATTTTGTTTAACTTCTATGTATGCATTGCTAATTTGTTGTTAAATTGATTAGTTAATCCTCTAGTTGCATAATCTGTAGGTAAATGATTATCCTTTACTACCCGAGCCTAGGTTAATTCTTTGTGATTAGAGTTCGTTGGATGAGCTCTTGTCACTTAGTAGATTCGGATAAATATTGCTTAGCCATGCCTAGTATCGGTAGTAATGGGCGATCATCGACTTAGTCGGTGATCTTGATCACACTAATGCTATTATTATTCCATTATGTCCAACCCTTGTGTTTTACCATTTTACAAATCAAAACCGAAAACAAAAATTATATCTTGACTTGGGCACAATGGTATGTTGGTGTGATCATTGGCGTGATTGGAATGGTGCCTAAGTCCCCAAGGACCGAGTTACTTGTGTCACTAAGCCAGCGCTTATTGCGTGCTAACCACGAGGGGATATGGAACCTCTCTTGACTAAGTACTTTGGAAGGTGTTAATTATGAGCTGGTGGTGGGTGTGTTCTTGTGTGTGTGTTTTGGAGGAGCATTAGCGCACCGGTTAGGAAATGTCTAATGTGTCCTTCTCCGTGGGTTGCGGCTCTTAATTAGCATCGTCCATTGGAAAGCGTCTTGTTAGACTTAGCCATGCCTCGCATACCAAAGGAAGTGTGCTAACCGTGGTGGTGGAAAGGCGGTCTATCGTGTGGGTACATTGGTACACCCTCGCAGGTTAAAACTATTCGAATAGCCTCGTCCTAGGTTGTGGACATGCTTGGTAAGGTCGTGCAAGAACTAGACTACAACCTTTTAAAAACTTAAACTTGACATGGGTGGTATGAAGGGGTACTTCATGCTATTGTTGTGGTGACTATGGGTTAGTCACTTCTAGGTTGGTGTTGTCATCTATCTATTGTTATAATTGTCTCTCTTTTATTTGAACAATAAAAGTTAATTGCAAACTTGCTTTGAATCTATTACCCTATTGCAAATGGAAACTTGCTTTATGCTGAAAACAAGTCCAGAGCCTCATTCACTTAAATAAAGCTTGCATGTAGTTAATTATAGTTTTGTTATCTCACACGTCAGTCTTGCGAGTACAAAAACAAGTTTTGTACTCATCTGCTTTGCTTAATATTAATTGTTGCAGAGGAAGAAGGTGAGCCCCAAGGGCCTCACTTTTGTGAGTCGTGTTCTTGTGCGCTGTTTGGGACGATTAGCTTGGCGGTCCGGTTGGTTGCCTTGTGGGTAAAGGCACACCGATTGGCTTTTGTTTATCGCCATCTTATGGCCATTTTGCTTCCGCTGTGTATTTACTTAATTGTATGACTTTTGGCCGGTCGGCCTCTCTTTTGTAATAACTCTTTTATATTATCTATGTCTTTGAGCTTGTTGCTTTTGCTTCGGCTCTATGTGTATGAATGGAATTGATGCATGATTTTGTAACGGGGTGTGTATACTGCAATTCTGGGAAGTATACATATCTCGAGGCTTGGTTTATTTGATTTGTACTATTAGGACCAAGTGGATGGTTAAACAGTACAAGCCGAATAAACCGGGGTCCTCACAAAGTTGGTATCAGAGCCATTCCGACCGTAATAACCCAAGCTTGATCGTCTTTAGGATATTTTGGAAAACTTAATTTCAAAGTATCAAATGATTTATGAAAGCTTAAGTAAGTTCTCAGATTTTATTCCTTACCTATCTTAGCTTTCTATCTCACCTTGCTCTAATTTGATTTTTAAAGGTTGTTTTCCTCTCTTTCCGTCTAAAGATAGTTGTTATCGATTAATTGGGTTTTGGGACCAATGAGTTTGGCAAAGTGAAGTGTTAGCTGCCCTCTACAAGGTTTTGAAGCTTCCGAAGTTGAAGATTTCAATTAGGAGGCTTGGATGCAAAATCTGGACAGCGAGCATTCAATTTCCGGACAGCAGGCTCAAAGGTTCTAAATAGGGTAGAAAATGAGAGGTTAATCAACTAAAACTTGTGGGAATAAAAGGGTAAGATGTGATACTAGTTAGCTAAGTATCTAACACCTATTTCGTTGATTTAACCTTGCTCTCGAGTAGTGTTAGACTTGTTGTAGTGTGCTGAAATTTTTATCTTCTCAAACCATTGCTCGTTCTTTCAATACGGGTTAATGACATTGAGAAGTTGAGCTTGGTTAGGAGTTTCTTTGCTGTTTTGGAGCTTCTTTGGAAACATTTAAAGTTTGTTTACTTGCTGTTTTTGGCTTTCGGTTAGGGTGGTATCTCATTCCCCTAATCGTTAGCTTTTCGCTTTCATCAACTTCTAGTATTAGTGCTTTGGTTTTTAACCTAAATTACTTGAATCAGGATGGCTGGAGGTACTCGTAGTGGCCGTGGTCAGCAGCCTGGTTTGGATGAGGAGCTCCCGCCTCCTCCGACCATGGCCGAGGTCCTTCTTGGATCGAGCGCAACTGCTCGGAGGGCGGGAGGTCTGCTGGATGTTATTGCGCGCAACACCTCCGCCCTTTCCGGTGCCTCAGGATCCGGGCAGGGGGGTGGACATCAGTCCCGTGGGGGCCTTGCTGAGTTTCTTCGCACTCAGCCCCCCACGTTCTCCAGGTCTGAGGACCCATTGGACGCAGAATGACTGGCTGCGTCAGTTGAGCGTAAGCTCGGCGTTGCTCGGTGCTCGACCAGACAGGCACTCTTTGCCTCCCATCGGCAGGGGCAGCACTCTCCGGTGGGAGAACTTGGCCATGCAGCCCGCCGGCCACTGCTCTCTTGGGATGAGTTCGGACGGCGTTCGTCGGGCTCACATCCCCGCCGCTTGATGAAGCTGAAGAAGAAGGAGTTTCGCGCTCAAGCAAGGGCGTAAGTCGGTGATGGAGTACTGCACGAGTTCAACCACTTGGCTCGTTATGCTCCATCCGAGGTGGCTACCGATGAGGCCAAGCAGAGAAGTTCATGGAGGGTTTGTGCGAGGAGTGCAAGACAAAGCTCTCCATTGTGGACTTTGTCGACTTTCGTGCTTTGGTGGACAAGGCCATTGTTCTTGAGCACAAGGCGGCGCTGGCGAGTCCCATAGCGCAAGTGGGAGGCCCGATGGTCCGCACAGCCGCCTCTCCCGCCCTCGTGTCGGGCCTACCCGAGGGCCCGTTACGTGGCTTCACTACCACCGAGGCCGCAGCACCTGCCTCGCCCTCCGCAGCCGTGCCCCGCCACGTGCGCTGCGAACCAGCAGGTGGCCCCGCAATCCGGTGCCGGTCACTTGCTTTTCATGCAACCGAAGGGCATTATGCCAATAGTTGCCCTAACAGATCGAGCGGCCTCGTCCTAATGGAGGACGCGGGCAGGAGGTGGTCCTCCCGAGATCGAAGGTTGTCCCCGCTACCCAAGGCGTGGGTAGTGGCGCGTCAACCTTATCTCCGCGAGGAGGCACAGGAGGCACCCGACGTCGTGTTGGGTACCTTTCGTTAACTCTTCTTTCCCGCTACGCTTTGTTTGATTCAAAGCATCTCATTCGTTTGTTTCAGTCTTTTTTTCTGCGTGGGAGGTCTTCTTTTACTCCATTGTTGGTCCCGCTGCTCATTCGCTCTCCGGTTCGGAGTTGAGAGTGAGTCCGAGTGTAGGGATGTCCCCGTGGAGATAGAAGGGTAGGATTCTTAGCAAACCTTATCCTCCTTCGATCGGCGAGCTTACATGTAATCCTAGGCATGGATTGGTTGTCTCAAAGACATGGGACAAATTGATTGCGCTAGGAGGCTCATCTACCTCACCGGTCCGTCCAATGAGCGGGTTCGCTTTTACGCGAAGGCTCGCAGGTCCGCATCTCTCGCGCGCGAAGCGAAGCTTGACTCTAGATATTAGTGAAGTCCGGTGGTATGTGACCGTTGATGTCTTCCCGACGACCTTCCAGGGATGCCACCAGTTCGAGACCTCGAGTTTGTCATTGAGTTGGTTCCTGTACCGGCCCGATTTCAAAGAGGCCTTACCGGATGGACCCAATTGAGTTGGTGGAGTTGAAGAAGCAGCTGGGTGAGCTTCAAGAGAAGGGTTTCATCCGCCCTAGCTCATCTCCTTGGGGATGCTCGGCAATCTTTGTCCCGAAAAGGACAAGACGCTGCGCATGTGCGTTGATTACCGTCCACTTAATGAAGTAACGGTAAAGAACAAGTACCCTTTGCCCCGTATCGATGACCTCTTCGATCAATTAACCGAGCTCGAGTATTCTCCAAGATTGATTTAAGAGTGGGATATCATCGAGTTCGGATTCGACACGAGGATATTCCAAAGACGACTTTTTCTACTCGTTATGGCTTGCGAGTATACCGTCATGTCTTTCGGCTAACCAATGCTCGGCCTTGTTCATGAACCTCATGAATTCGGTGTTCATGGAGTATTTGGACAGGTTCGTTGTGGTCTTCATCGATGATATCCTTATCTACTCCAAGAGCGATGAGGAACACACCGAGCATTTGAGGCTTGTGTTGGGCAAGCCGCGAGCACCACCGTAGCGCGAGTTCAGCAAGTGCGCGCTGCTCGTTGAAGGAAGTAGCCTTCTTAGGCCATATTCTTTCGGCAGAGGCGAGCTGTGGATCCTAGCAAGATCGCGACGTGCTTTCTCGAGTCGACCTACTTCGGTCACCGAAGTTCGGAGTTTTCTTGGTTTAGCGGGATATTATCGCCGCTTCATCGAGAATTTCTCCAAGATAGCGGCCGATGACGGAGTTGCTCAAGAAGGACAAGAAGTTCTCGTGGTCGATTGCAGGAAAGTTTCAAGCGCTTAAGAGGCGATTGACCATCGCTCCGTTCTTGTTCTCCCGATGTCCGTCGAAGCTTCGATATCTTTTGTGATGCTTCTCGTCGAGGCCTCGGTTGTGTCCTTATGCAAGAAGGCAAGGTAGTGGCCTATGCATCACGACAATTGAGATCTCATGAACTCAACTACCCTACCCATGACTTGGAGTTGGCCGCTGTGATCCATGCACTTAATATTTGGCGACATTACCTAATCGGTAATCGTTGTGAAGTGTATTCGGATCACAAAAGCTTAAAGTATTTGTTCACCCAACCAGATCTGAACCTCAGGCAAAGGAGATGGTTGGAGTTGATCAAAGACTATGACATGGGTATTCACTACCATCCGGGCAAGGCCAATGTCGTTGCGGATGCGCTTAGTCGCAAAGCGCATTGCAATGCATTGTTGCTTCAAGAGCCTCAGCCCACCCTTCTGGAGGAGTTTCAGCGTCTCAACTTGGGTGTGAGGACCCCAGTTTATTTGGCTTGTAATGCTTAACCAACCACCTGGTCCTAGCATCACAAATCAAATAAACTGATCTCGAGATATGTATACTTCCTGAAAGCAAGATATCGCACCTCGTTACAAAATTAGACATCAACTCCATTCAAAACATAGAGTCCAAACATTACACTACAAACGGAAGATAAACAAATAGTATAGTTATTACGCATAATGGCCGATCGCCACAAGATACACAAATAACAAAAGAGAGACAATGAAGCAAAGCGCCATAAGATGGCTATAAACAAAGCCAATCGGTGTGCCTTCACCCACAAGGCATCCGACCGGACCGCCAAGACTAGTCGTCACCCACGGCGACAAAGACACCACGTAGTGAGGACCCCGAGGCTCACCTTCTTCCTCTCGCAACAAAAACATTAAGCAAAGCACTGAGTACAAAGATTGTCTTTGTACCCGCAAGATCGACGTGTGAACTAGCGCACTGCTCATATGCTACATGCAAAGCTTGTTTAGTGGAGGCCATATGTTTTATTTGCACAAAGCCAATTTTTGTTTGCAATAAGGTAATACAGCTTTAAAGGCAAGTTTGCAATTCATTTTAAGATTGAAATACTGAGACGGATATTAATAACAAAAGCGAAAGATAAACAACCTAGAAGTGACTATCCCAATAGTCACCTTAACAATAGCACGAATCCCGCATTCGTACCACCCATCAAATTTTAATTTAAATGTTGTAGTCTAGTTCTTACGGGCGATCCGAGCGTGTCCATAACCTAGGACGAGGCTATTCGAATAGTTTTAACCTGCGCAGGGTGTACCAATGTACCCACACTTCGATCGCCTTTAAGCCAAAACACACTTCCAAGGTATGTCGTACGGCTAAGTCCTACGAGACTGTTTCCAATATTGTGTATCAACCCCGAGCCTCAGTATGGATAGAAACCCATACGCTTACATGGTAAAGCCGAAAGACAACTACCCACTCAGATAAAGCTTTTCGGACAACTACCATGCTCCCACCTCCGTCCCTCCTCGCGACCTCCCGCGACCCGAGCCAATACACGCCAAAGTACTAGGTCAAGAGAGGTCCCATATACTCTAGTGTGGTTAGCACGCAAAATGCTCAAGACGGTGGCGCAAGTAACTCGGTCCTTAATCGACTGGGCACCTTTCAATCACACCCAAATGATCACACCAGCCTTACCATTGTGCCCAAGTCTAAATCATTTTGTTTTCATTTTTAATTTTGTAATTAAACATAGCAGAAATGCTAAAACATAAAGTTGTAGTAAATTTTGTGTGATCAAGGTTACCGACTAAAGTCGATAACCGCCAGCTTCTACCGATACTAAGCATGTCTAAGCAAGCTGAAATCGTGATCTACTAAGTGACAAGAAATCATCCAATGATCTCTAATCACAAAGAAATAACTTAGGCTCTGTAGTAGAGATCAATATTTGTCTACTGAGGATATGCAACTACTGATTTAACTAACCCATTTTAACACAAATTAAGCAATGCATACATACAAATTGAAACAAAATATTAGAATTTAAAGTACTGGGATTATCATGATCAAATCGCTTGCTCGGCCGCCGTTGCTCAATATGGTGCGGAGGATCGCCCTCGTGGTTGCCGCAAATATCGAAGCCTAACGATCGAACATAACAAAGAAATAAGAACGAATAACACCGACAAAACTCAAACATTCAACAACATCAAACAAGCCAAAACTCACACAAGAGCCTAAGTATGAAATAACAAAATTTTAGAAACAGAGAACCAATCATTTTAAGTTATTAGCAATTTTCTATGAATTTACTAAGCTAAAAACACAACAAGTCACTAGTTAATTACTTAACAAATTTTCATAAACAGAACCAGTGTATAAAATCTATCCTAATAGTTAGTATACTGAAAATGAAATTTTACTGAATTGGGTTCACTTAATTTGGACAATTATTGGAAGAGATATGCATTTTCTAATTTAGAAGATACATAAGACATCATTTTATTAGCTAACAGATTTTTGCTACAGAGACATGGGTGATTTATCAAATAGTACACTTAAAATGAAAATTAACAAAGACTGGTTTCATACAATTTGGATAAAATTGAATTAGTTATGCATTTTACAAGTTTAATTGAATTTAAAGACAATGTAAAAGCATTACGATTTACTAAAGCATTTAATCCTTTTTCTAACCACACTATCTAGCCCTGACATCGACAGCGGGCCCCGCAAAGCGCTGACTGAGCGGATCGTCGCATAAGGTGACGTCGGCGTATTCTAAGAATACGCTTTGACATATCAAAGTGTACTTCTAACACATACTCACAGAGAAATACGCCAAACAGAGAAAACATATTAATAACACTACACCACCCCAACCGACATTCCGGCCCACATGAGAGACACAAAGTGAACGGCAACGGATGGATTAAACGATTTCTAAACGCGATTAACCGCAAGGGCCCACAAGTCAGAGACTCAAGGTAGACATGATTAGAGTTAAACTAATCTTCACCGGCGGTTCACCGGCGAGCACGGGCACGGTGGCGCGGCCGCGCAGTGGATCTCGCGAACAAGTGGGTTTCAAAGCGAGCGAGTGATACCTTCGGGTTCACAGAGACTCGGCGAACCCAGTGGTGGCGACGCGGGGTCCAATGGTCACCGGAGTTGAGCTCACGACGACCGGAGGCGGAGGAGAAGCTACGGCTCTCGCGGAGAAGACGCCACAGACTTCGAGAAGCTTCGGGAAGGTGCGCCACGGAATCGCCTCGACTCCAGGAGCAATAAGCACAAGATAACGTCAAGAAGAAGGTCCGAGGCGGCCGGAATTGCCACACGCGGCGAACACCGTGATTGGAGAAGAAAGGGTCGCGCAGCCTCAACGATGCACCAAAGACAAAAATGAAGCCATCATTAACATCGATTGCATCAATGCGATCCGGCGACCAAGTGTCGGCCGGAAACTCACCGAGCACTAGCATGCTTGCAGAGCCGAGACCAACGGAGTTGGGGACGAAGAAGTGGCTCCGACGATTCACCGGATGCCACGAGCTCGGGATGGGAAAATGGATGCGCACCGAGTGTGGTTCACGATGGTGAGGTTGCGGCTCAAGGGCTTCTCCAACGCGGTGCTACCTTCGCTTCCCTTCCGGCCAAACAAGAAATCGGGCGAGATAGCACGAGAACGCAAAGGAGAAGAAGTGGATGAGCTCGTGGCTTTTATGAAGTCACGGCGATGCCTCCCGGTAGGACACGAGGGCATAAAGGTGGCGCGACGCAGGTACGTGGCAAACATGCACGCACGGCCGCGAGCCCGGTGAGGTGCGGAGAAGACGAGGTTGATCTTGGCGGTGGGACCCACATGTCGGCCGATGACGATAGCGGTGCGAACCGGTGGTTTGATTTGATCGAACAACACCGACCGTTGGATCTGAAATGGACGGGTGGGATTGGTGTATGCATTCGACAGTCGGTTGCGCGACGCGACGTGGATCGCTCGATTTGCATCGGACGGCCGACACCATCGGGCTCGCAGGCATGTGCAGCTAGGCGGTGCGACCGAGTCAAGTGTGCGAGTCGGACTCGAGCTCGAGTTGGGTTCGGGCCCGAGGAACAAGATTTAGAATTTGATTTAAAAGACAGAGAAGGTTTGGGGAATTTTTAGAGGTAGCTCTGAGCTCCAAAAATTTCGAAATTTTTATGGTAGCTACTAGAGACAGAGGACAACCTTGTATAATTTTTCCAGAACTTTTATGCACTGCATTGTTCTAGAGAAAATTCACAAGCTGCTGTCCAGGAGTTTGACCAGATTTCAAACAGAGTTGACTTGGCCATTTGAAATAGCAAATAAAATCTAAAAATTGTGAAATAATTCAGGAGGTAGATAGGATGATCAAGATGATAGGAAAAATAATTTCAGAGGATGATCATAAGTTTGAAAGCTAAGAATCTGATAACAACAATTTCCAATCACAAGAATTAAATTCTAACAATTGAAATTGCTAGGAAAATTGTAGAAACTTTCAAATGATTTGAAGAGACAACAAAAGTTTTTATTTCTCCTCAAAATTTTACATTTGAAATACAAACCCTAAGTTAGGGCTGTTACAAATCTCCCCCTTACAGAATCTCACCGAGATTCTCGATCACTGGGAGAAGAAGGATGGGTAATCTGCTCAAGGCGGTCTTCCCGCTCCCAAGTGGCTTCATCCTCGGAGTGGTTTGACCACCGAACTTTAAGGAACTTGATCACACGGTTCCTTGTCTGCGCTCAGCTTCTTCGAGGACACGAACGGGCGCCACGATAAGACAGATCTTCTCGCACATCGATATTTTCCAATGGTGTTTCCTCAATCGAATACGGAGGCACTTCTTCAATTGCGACACGTGGAAAACATCATGCACCCTTCGAGTGTAGCCGGCAATTTAACTTGTATGCAACAGCTCCCACTCGCCGATGATGCGATACGCCCGACATATCGAGGAGCCGCTTGTCTTTGACATCAAACGACGATGTCCTTCGAGGTGAGACTTTGAGATACACAAAGTCATTGGGCCGAAACTCAACTCACGGCGACGCCGACCGCATAGCTCTTCGCTCGATCGAAGCTACGCGCAAGTGCTCACGAATCAATCGCACTTGACTTTCAATCTCATTGATGGAATCGACCAAAGAACCGCTTTTCACCGCCGACCGGTTCAACGGTGTTCTCGCAGTCGCCCATACAAGGCCTCAAATGGTGCCATACCGAGACTAGCTCGAAGTCGTTGTTGTAGGAGAACTCTGCAAGCGGTATGCACTTCTCCCAATTCTTTCCATAGGAAAGAACACAAGCACGAGCATATCTTCAAGCACTGATTGACGCGCCCGTCCGACCATCACCGAGGATGATAGGTCGAAATGAATGAAAGACGGTCCCCATGGCTTCTGCAGACTATGCCAAAACCGAGAGGTGAACAGAGAACCACGATCGACACAATTGTTCGTGGCACACCATGCGATCACAATACGGGATATGTAAAGATCCGCTAATCGATTCACATCAATCTTCGATCGTCATCGAAGGAAATGAGCCACCTTCGTCAATCGATCGACGATAACCCATAATGCATCCTTCCCTGCAGGAGTACGGGGGCACCAGTGATAAAATCCATGCCTACAGGAATCCCACTTCCATTCTGGTATAGGTAAGGGTCAAGAAGACCTACCGACGCCGATGCTCGGCCTTGACACGACAACATATGTCACATCCGCCACGAACCCGCAATCTCGCGCTTCATGCGAGTCCACCGAATCTCTCGCCGCAGATCTTGGTACATCTTGGTAGCCCCGGGATGGATGGACAAAGGCGAGTCATGGGCCTCCTGCAGAATCAAATCCCGCAACTCTGGGACCTTTGGGACCACAAGACGCTGCCCAAACCACACAACACCGTGCTCATCTTTCGTGAAACACTTGGCTGATCCATTCTCGATGTTCTCGCTGATTTTACCCACGCCATCATCGATTGTCGTGTCGCTTGATCCGATCCACCAAGGTTGGTTGCACAACCAAGGCACAAGGGAACCATGCTCAACCAAACCCAAGTTGAGACGCTGGAATTTCGCAAGAAGCGCAGTTGTCGCTCTTGGATCATCAAAGTATTGCAATACACTTTTCGACTAAGTGCATCAAGAACCACATTGGCCTTGCTGGTGATATCAATACCCATGTCATAATCTTTGATTAATTCCAACCATCTCCTCCGCTCGAGGTTCAAATCGCCGAGTAAATAAGTATTTCAACTCTTATGATCGGAATACACCTCACGCCGTTTCCGATCAAATAATGCCGCCAAATCTTGAGTGCATGAACCATCGCAGCAAGCTCTAAATCATGGGTGGGATAGTTGAGCTCATGAGGCCTCAATTGCTCGGATGCATAGGCAACCGCTTGCCTTCCCGCATAAGAACACATCCGAGTCCCCGACGAGAGGCATCGCAATAAATATCGGCTCATGCGATATCGTGAAGAGTAAGGACTGGAGCCAAGTCAATCGCCGCTTGAGCTCCCGAAAGCTCTCATCACAAGCGAGAGGACCACACAAACTTCTTGTCCTTCTTGAGCAATTCGGTCATCGGCTGCGATCTTGGAGAAGTTCTCGATAAAGCGCGATAGTAGCCCGCTAAACCAAGAAAACTCCGCACATCGCTGGATCGACTTGGCTGTCCCCAAGATAGAACATCGCCGACCTTGCCGATCCACAACTATGCCTCCACTGAAAGAACATGGCCCAAGAATGCCACTTCCTTCAACCGTAACTCACATTTGCTTTGAACTCGATATAGCTGGTGCTCCGCAATTTGCCCAAAGCAGTCTTGGATGCTCAAGATGCTCGTCACTCTTGGAATAAATAAGAATATCATCAATGAAGACCACCACAAATTTGTCCAAAACTCCATGAATACCGAATTCATCAAGTTCATGAACAAAGCCGAGCATTGGTTAATCCAAAGACATGACGGTGTACTCGCATGTGCCATAACGAGTAGTGAAAGCCGTCTTCGAATATCCTCACCGATCCGGACTTGATGATAGCCCGATCTCGGATCAATCTTGGAGAACACCGAGCTCGGACAACCGGTCAAAAGATCATCAATGCGGGCGAGGATATTTGTTCTTCACCGTCACTTCATTGAGAGGACGGTAATCAACACACATACGCAAAGTCTTGTCCTTCTTCTTCACAAAGATCACCGGACAACCCCAAGGAGATGAACGGGATGGATGAAACCCTTTGCTTGGAGCTCACCAAGCCGCTTCTTCAATTCTTCTAGCTCATTGGGAGGCATCCGATACGGCTTCAAATCGGAGCTGATGCAGGGCAGCAACTCGATGGCAAACTCGGATCTCGAACCGAGGCATCCTGCAAATCTTCGTGAAAGACATCCACAAAGTCGATACTATGGGAACATCCTGAATTTGCAAGGTCGGCTTCGCTTCTAATGCACATAGATGCGCCCGTGAAGTCGCGCGAAAATCCGACTGCTCATCAAGGGTGGTGAGGTAGACAATCTTCCTCGCACAATCGATTTGCCCCAAGTGTTGGGACAACCAATCCATGCCAAGAATCACATCCAGACTTGCTGGACTGAGCAGAATAAGGTTTGCCAAAAATACCAATCCTTCGACTACGATAGGAACATCCCGACATCAGAATCGCTCTCATTTCCGACCCCGGAGAGCGGATGAGCAAAGGAACTTCCAAAGGAACACAGTGAAGACCACTAGCAGCAGCAAATGATCTTGAAATAAAAGAATGCGATGCTCCAGAATCAAATAATACTGCAGCAGGACGAGAATTGACAAGAAGTGTACCAATCACGACATCTCGCGCCTCCTGAGCCTCCTCAGCTGAAAGGTGGTTCACTCGACCCGCCCGCACTCGGTCTTCGAATAATCTTCCGTCGCGGTGACCGCTTCCTCGCCCGCGCCCTCCATTAGGACGAGGCTGCCGCAACACTCGAGGGCGTGCATTCGCATAATGGCCCTTGTTGTGGCAATAAAACAAGTCACCTCGCCGGATTGCGGAGGCCGCTCGCTGGCCGAGCGCAGCGCACGTGGTCAAACACACGCCGCGGTGGGCGAGGAGCTGGTGCAGATGGTCTCGCGCGGTGGAGCAAAAGAACGGGCCATCGGTGCCGCCCACCGAGGACGAACGAGGCCGGTGTGAGTAGACCGATGCGCCTCCCATTTGCGCTATGGACTCGCCACGCTTTGCCTTATGCTCGCAACGATGGCCTTATCTACCAAGGCACCAAAGTCCGAGAAGTCCACAATAGATAGCTTGTCCTCGCAGCCTCTGACAAGCCATCCATAAACTTCTTCGCTTAGCCTCATCGAGGCCACCTCACCCGAGCATAACGAGCCGATGATTGAACTCGTAAAGGTACTCCGTCACGCATTTGCGCCCTTGCTTGAGCGCGAGGAACTCCTTTTTCTTCACTTCATCAGCCATCCGGGATGTGGGCCCGACGAAAAGCCGACCGAACTCCTCCCACGCGACCACACACCCGCGCGGTCGCATGGCGAGATAGTTCTCCCACCATGAGAGGCCGCGCCTCAAGCCGGTGGGATGCGAAGAGTGCCTTGTCCGCGCTCGCATCGAGCTATGTTGAGCTTCCGCCAACCATGCGCAGCCAATCATCCGCATCGAGGGTCCTCGAGCGGAGAAAGTCGGTGGTCGCGCACGGAGGAACTCGCAAGTCCCCGCGAGTCCGTGGCCGCCACCACGGCAGGAGTGGAGGTATTCCTAGCAATAACCTCCAAGATGCGCTGTCTGTCCATGCGGTTTCGCTCGATCTGAGCGAGCACCTCACCATGGTCTGAGGAGGGGAAGCTCTCATCATGACCACCACGACCGCCACGCTTCTCCCGGCCATCCTGCTTTACTAAGACAAGTTAGCAACAAATTTAAGAGCAAGAAAACCCAAAATTCATGAAAGCAATCGAGAAACAAACACAAGGCGTGATAAAGTTCGACCAAAGAAAAATCGACACATAACTACTCCCTTTACATCTTACCCTATTATCCCCACAAATTTTAGTTGGATTAAACTTCATGGTTCTCCCCAAACTAATTCCACCGGTAGTAACTATCTTTTGAAAGGTAAAGAGAGAAACCAAGTTTCAAAACTTAAATTAGAGTAAGATGAGAGTAGAAAGCTAAGATAGATAAGGAATAAAATCTGAGAATCTGCCTAGGTTTTCACAAACCCTTTTTATAATTTGAAAATAAGACTTTCAAAATATCCTAAGGACGACTATGCTTGGGTTATTACGGTCGAATGGCTCGATACCAACTTTGTGAGGACCCAGTTTATTTGGCTTGTAATGCTTAACCAACCACCGGTCCTAGCATCACAAATCAAATAAATCGATCCTAGATATGTATACTTCCTAAAGCGATACGCACTGTTACAAAATTAGACATCAACTCCATTCAAAACATAGAGTCCAAACATTACACTACAAACGGAAGATAAACAAATAGTATAGTTATTACGCATAATGGCCGATCGCCACAAGATACACAAATAACAAAAGAGAGACAATGAAGCAAAAGCGCCATAAGATGGCTATAAACAAAGCCAATCGGTGTGCCTTCACCCACAAGGCATCCGACCGACCGCCAAGACTAGTCGTCACCCACGGCGACAAAGACACTCACGTAAGTGAGGACCCCGAGGCTCACCTTCTTCCTCTCGCAACAAAAACATTAAGCAAAGCACCGAGTACAAAGATTGTCTTTGTACCCGCAAGACCGACGTGTGAACCAGCACTGCTCATATGCTACATGCAGCTTGTTTAGTGGAGGCCATATGTTTTATTTGCACAAAGCCAATTTTTGTTTGCAATAAGGTAATATGCTTTAAAGGCAAGTTTGCAATTCATTTTTAAGATTGAAATACAAAGACGGATATTAATAACAAAAGCTAAAGATAAACAACCTAGAAGTGACTATCCCAATAGTCACCCCAACAATAGCACGAATCCCGCATTCGCACCACCCATCAAATTTTAATTTAAATGTTGTAGTCTAGTTCTTACGGGCGATCCGAGCGTGTCCATAACCTAGACGAGGCTATTCGAATAGTTTTAACCCCGCAGGTGTACCAATGTACCCACACTTTGCATCGCCTTTAAGCCAAAACACACTTCCAAGGTATGTCGTACGGCTAAGTCCTACGAGACTGTTTCCAATATTGTGTATCAACCTCGAGCCGCTCGTATGGATAGAAACCCATACGCTTACATGGTAAAGCCGAAAAGACAACTACCCACTCAGATAAAGCTTTTCTGACAACTACCATGCTCCCACCTCCGTCCCTCCCGCGACCTCCTCGCGACCCGAGCCAATACACGCCAAAGTACTAGGTCAAGAGAGGTCCCATATACTCTAGTGTGGTTAGCACGCAAAATGCTCAAGACGGTGGCGCAAGTAACTCGGTCCTTAATCGACTCTGCACCTTTCCAATACACCCAACAGATCACACCAGCCTTACCATTGTGCCCAAGTCTAAATCATTTTTGTTTTCATTTTTAATTTTGTAATTAAACATAGCAGAAATGCTAAAACATAAAGTTGTAGTAAATTTTGTGTGATCAAGGTTACCGACTAAAGTCGATAACCGCCCAGTTCTACCGATACTAAGCATGTCTAAGCAACTGAAATCGTATCTACTAAGTGACAAGAAATCATCCAATGATCTCTAATCACAAAGAAATAACTTAGGCTCAGGTAGTAGAGATCAATATTTGTCTACAGGATATGCAGCTACGGATTTAACTAATCCATTTTAACACAAATTAAGCAATGCATACATACAGCTGAAACAAAATATTAGAATTTAAAGTACTGGGATTATCATGATCAAATCGCTGTTCGGTCAGCCGTTGCTCAATATGGTGTGAGGATCGTCCTCGTGGTTGCCGCAAATATCGAAGCCTAACGATCGAACATAACAGCAAATAAGAACGAATAACACCGACAAAACTCAAACATTCAACAACATCAAACAAGCCAAAACTCACACAGCAGCCTAAGTATGAAATAACAAAATTTTAGAAACAGAGAACCAATCATTTTAAGTTATTAGCAATTTTCTATGAATTTACTAAGCTAAAAACACAACAAGTCACTAGTTAATTACTTAACAAATTTTCATAAACAGAACCAGTGTATAAAATCTATCCTAATAGTTAGTATACTGAAAATGAAATTTTACAGAATTGGGTTCACTTAATTTGGACAATTATTGGAAGAGATATGCATTTTCTAATTTAGAAGATACATAAGACATCATTTTATTAGCTAACAGATTTTTGCTACAGAGACATGGGTGAAGTTAATTTTATCAAATAGTACACTTAAAATGAAAATTAACAGCACTGGTTTCATACAATTTGGATAAAAATTGAATTAGTTATGCATTTTACAAGTTTAATTGAATTAACAGCACAACAGAAAAGCATTACAGATTTACTAAAGCATTTAATCCTTTTTCTACCCACAGCTATCTAGCCCCAGACACTGACAGGCGGGCCCGCGCGAAAGCGCTGACCAGAGCGGACTGCCCGCATAAGGTGACGTCGAAGGCGTATTCTAAGAATACGTCTTTGACATATCAAAGTGTACTTCTAACACATACTCACAGAGAAATACGCTTTCAAACAGAGAAAACATATTAATAACACTACACCACCCCAACTGACATTCCGGGCCCACATGACAGAGACACAAAGTGAACGGCAACGGATGGATTAAACGATTTCTAAACGCGATTAACCGCAAGGGCCCACAAGTCAGAGACTCAAGGTAGACATGATTAGAGTTAAACTAATCTTCACCGGCGGTTCACCGGCGAGCACGGGCACGGTGGCGCGGCCGCGCAGTGGATCTCGCGAACAAGTGGGTTTCAAAGCGAGCGAGTGATACCTTCGGGTTCACAGAGACTCGGCGAACCCAGTGGTGGCGACGCGGGGTCCAATGGTCACCGGAGTTGAGCTCACGACGACCGGAGGCGGAGGAGAAGCTACGGCTCTCGCGGAGAAGACGCCACAGACTTCGAGAAGCTTCGGGAAGGTGCGCCACGGAATCGCCTCGACTCCAGGAGCAATAAGCACAAGATAACGTCGAAGAAGAAGGTCCGAGGCGGCCGGAATTGCCACGGCGGCGGAACACCGTGATTGGAGAAGAAAGGGTCGCGCAGCCTCAACGATGCACCAAAGACAAAAATGAAGCCATCATTAACTTCAGTGCATCAATGCGATCCGAAGGGACCAAGTGTCGAAGCTGGAAACTCACCAGAGCACTAGCAAGCTTGCAGAGCCGAGACCAACGGAGTTGGGGACGAAGAAGTGGCTCCGGACGATTCACTGGATGCCACGAGCTCGGGATGGGAAAAATGGATGCGGCACCGAGTGTGGTTCACGATGGTGAGGTTGCGAGCTCAAGGGCTTCTCCAACGCGGCGCATGCTACCTTCGTTTCCCTTCCGCCAAACAAGAAATCGGGCGGAGATAGCACGAGAACGCAAAGGAGAAGAAGTGGATGAGCTCAGGGCTTTTATGAAGTCACGGCGATGCCTCCCAGCCGGACACGAGGGCATAAAGGTGGCAGCGACGAGGTACGTGGCAAACATGCACGCACGGCCGCGAGCTCGTGAGGTGCGGAGAAGACGAGGTTGATGCTTGTGGTGGGACCCACATGTCGGCAGATGACAGCGGTGCGAACCGGTGGTTTGATTTGATCGACAACACACCGACCGTTGGATCTGAAATGGACTACCGGGATTGGTGTATGCATTCGGACAGTCGGTTGCGACGCGACGTGGATCGCTCGATTTGCATCGGACGGCCGACAACCATCGGGCTGCAAGGCAGTGCAGCTAGGCGGTGCGACCGAGTCAAGTGTGCGTAGTCGGACTCGAGCCTCGAGTTGGGTTCGGCCCGAGGAATGATGATTTTTAGAATTTGATTTAAAAGACAGAGAAGGTTTGGGAATTTTTAGAGGTAGCTCCTGAGCTCCAAAAATTTCGAAATTTTTATGGTAGCTACTAGAGACAGAGGACAACCTTGTATAATTTTTCCAGAACTTTTTATGCACTGCATTGTTCTAGAGAAAATTCACAAGCTGCTGTCCAGGGAGTTTGACCAGATTTCAAACAGAGTTGACTTGGCCATTTGAAATAGCAAATAAAATCTAAAAATTGTGAAATAATTCAGGGAGGTAGATAGGATGATCAAGATGATAGGAAAAATAATTTCAGAGGATGATCATAAGTTTGAAAGCTAAGAATCTGATAACAACAATTTCCAATCACAAGAATTAAATTCTAACAATTGGAAATTGCTAGGGAAAATTGTAGAAACTTTCAAATGATTTGAAGAGACAACAAAAGTTTTTATTTCTCCTCAAAATTTTACATTTGAAATACAAACCCTAAGTTAGGGCTGTTACATTGGGTTTTGTTGAGCATGGTTCCCTCATTTGCCTTGGTTGTCTGACCAACCTTGGTGGATCGGATCAGTCCGCTCGTGATCGGATGTTGGAGTAAACCGCATCAAGGAAAATGTCAAGAATGGAACAGCCAAGTGCATCTCCGTAGATGAGCTTGGTGTCTTGAGGTTCGGACAGCGCCTCGTGGTTCCAAAGGACATGGAGTTGCGGGATTTGATCCTCATGAAGCCACGATTCTCGTTATCTATTCATCCGGGGCCACGAAGATGTACGGGATCTTCGCGAGAGAGATTTTGGTGGACCGAATGAAGAGGAGATCGCAAGGTTCGTTGCCGAGTGCGGCGTGTGTCGTCGTTCAAGGCGAGCATCGGCGTCGGTGGGTTATGTCACGCCTTACCAATTCGGAGTGGAAGTGGGATTGGTCGGGATGGACTTTATCAGCTGGTCTACGGTCTCCAAAGAAGAATGATGCCATCAGGTGCGTCATCGATCGATTGACCAAGGTGGCTCATTTTCTTCTGTCAAGACCGACCTTCGAGTGGGTCTTACGGCGGAGCTCTACCTAGCCCGCATCGTGAGTTTGCATGGTGTGCCAAAGACAATTGTGTCGGATCGTGGTTCGCATTGTTCACGTCTCGGTTTTGGCATAGCTGCAGAGGCTATGGGAACTCGCCTTTCTTTATTTCGACTTTTCACCCCAAGCAGATGGTCGGGCCGAGAGGGTCAACCAAGTTTTGGAGGACATCTTTGCGAGCTTGTGTCCTTTCCTATGGGAAGCATTGGGAGAAGTGCTTGCCATTGTTGAGTTTTCTTATAACAACGACTTCCAAGCCGTCTCGGCATGGCACCATTTGAGGCCTTATACGGGAAAAGTGTAGAACCCGTTGGTAGTGCGAGACCGGTGAAAGACCTTTCTTTGGCCGGACTCGATTAATGAGGCCGAGGGTTAAGTCGACTCATTCGTGATCGCTACGCGCGGCTCAATCCGGGCAAAAGAGCTATGCGGATCGCCGTCGGCGTGAGTTGAGCTTTGAGCCCAATGACCGTTTATCTCAAGGTTTCTCCTCGAAGGGTCACGGCGTTTTGGTGTCAAGGGCAAGTTAGCTCCTCGATATGTCGGTCCATACCGTGTCATCGAAAGAAGGAGCTCATCGCCTACAAGTTGGAGTTACTGCTGCACTTGCGGGGTACATGATGTGTTCCATGTGTCCCGGCTAAGAAGTGCCTCCGTGTTCCAACAGAGGAAGCTCGTTGGAAACTCTTGATGTTCGGGAGGATTTGACCTATCGCGAGCACCTATTCGCATAATTGAGGAGGCGAGCGAAGGACAAGGAACAAGACCATCAAGTTCCTTAAAGTTCGATGGTCAAACCATTCCGAGGGCGAGGCTACTTGGGAGCGAGAAGATCGTCTCGTCAGACTACCCTCTTTCTTTTCCGAGTGAACCAAATCTCGGGAGGAGATTTTTGTAAGGGGGAGGTTTGTAACATCCCCATTTTGGCTTGTGTTTCAAATGTAACAAAATGAGGATAAATTAAAACTTTCTTCATCCTTTCACTTTTGAAACTTTTAGAAATTCTTGTAAAAGAATTTTGGAAAATTAAAATCAAAAGCCTCATTTATCAAGTCAACAACCTCCTTGGTCAAATCTTTTGTCAAACCCTTGGAAATGATTTTCCCTGGTTCTAGGGTGACTTAGTAACACCTCTGAATTATTTCATAATTTTTGGAAATTATTTGAAATATTTTAGAGGCAAGTCAAACCTTTGTCAAACCTCTGTCTTAACCTTCGGAAATTTTTGAGAAAATTCGGTGCACAAAACCTCTGGAAATTTAGGAAGGTTAATCCTTAAGTCAGGAAGCCCAGTTAAAATTTCATAAATTTTGGAGTTGATTTGATGCCTCAATTAAATCCCCAAAGTTCGGGTTTGAAAATCAAACCCTAAGC
Organism: Ampelocalamus luodianensis; assembly: GCA_036346255.1. Classification (NCBI taxonomy): domain Eukaryota; kingdom Viridiplantae; phylum Streptophyta; class Magnoliopsida; order Poales; family Poaceae; genus Ampelocalamus; species Ampelocalamus luodianensis. Next base: position 26,843,471 of record CM070623.1, read on the forward strand.
GGTTTATCTTGTTCATTGGACTCGAAGTCGGGCTGGGCTCGAGTCACTTGACTCGGCCGAGCCAACTAACGCGCCCGTGCCGGTTCAACGTCGCGCGCTATCGGCCGTTGGATTTCCATCGAGCGGCTCTCATTCGTGTAAGCATTCTGGACAACTCGGTTGCCATCGATTTCGGCCGTTGGATCTGATCCAAGCGTCGCGAGTCGTGCGGTTCGCCGGTCTTTACAATTAGCGATCGCATCGTGGCGTTCAAATCTCATCGGCGGCAGCATCTAATGAGGTTGGGCTCAACCCACTAAAACACTTTGGACTCGAGCCGCTTTGTGCCGTGGCGGTGGGCCGCTCGCGTCATTGGTCATCTTCCTCCTCCCACCGGCGCATGCCGCTGTGCGCCATGGCGAGAGAGAGGAGGTGACTTGTCACCTCCTTGAGCCCTTTAAGCGGCTAAATCTTGCCATGCATTAAATGCTGCAGCTCCTCCTCCCCAAAGTCGTCTCCTACTGCTCCGTCACTCCACGATGCCCATGGCGGGGTAGGAACCCGATCCCGAGAGCTTGGGCTTAACCTAGCTTGAGCTCCTTGAGCTATAAATAGCTCCACAGCCCCTCGGTTCCCTTTCAAAACCCGGTGGTCTTGCAGAGCATCCTTGGTGCTTTGTGAGCTCAAAACACCAAAAGCACCTAAGACCGCCATTGTTGGTAGGAGCTCCTCGGTGCAACCGTGCTCGATGGCGTTTCCTCCTCTCTTTTTGTTTGGTGTGTGCCTCTCACCTCCTGGAGACAAAACCCTAACAATTGTAGTTGCTTTTCACAGGAGCGGCTCAATTTTGGGGAGTGTTCTTTTCGCCGTGAGCACCCCCTTCTTCCTCATATTTGGTAGAAGCTCTATTCTTCAATTCTTTACTCTGGGGGCTTCTTTGAGCTTGGTTGGAGCTAACCCGATGACGCGGTCGTGTTATCTTTGCTCAGAGCGCCTTCCCCGAGTTGTCTTCTCCAAGTCCGGCAACCATCTTCGTCGCCGGAGCAACTCCGTCCATCCCTGGACCTCCCCTACCCTCAGGTACCCTTCTAGTAGCCCCTAGAAGCTTGGGCACCCGCTGGAATGGTTTATTGCGGAGCTTTTGGTCATTATGCATTTCGGCCGTTTTGGTCGCCGCCACTCATCGTCGGCTAGCCGCCGTTCTGGGACACCGCCGATGGTGTGGGTGGTCCCGATGGGTGCGCAATGCTATTGCGGTTCCATTTTGGCACTTAGCTCCCGCCGCCGTGCCTTGGTCGCGGCGACAAGCGAGGGTGCCCTCGGTTTTGTTGTCGGACAGCGGCGGTGCCGTAATATCGTTCGGACCACGATAATGGCGTTCATTAATGATAATCATTGTTAATCATGGGTTAGTAATCATTAGCTGTCTAAACCCACCTCCTCGATCGCTTGCATGTGGGCGCACATTTTAATCACCGTCGCTAAACCGCGTGTGCGTGGCCTGATCGCCGACTGTGGGCCGTCATTTCAAACCCCTCCAATGCGCGTGCGTTTAACCCGACATGTGACTTGCGTCGACGGTGGGCCCTATTGCCATTAGCCATGTTCAAATCATAAGCGGCCCAATCAACCTCGGTAGTTCGATATTGGATCGTGGCGGGATCGTGGGAACAATTGGGTGTCAGAAGGCTCCTCAATCCCGACCCTTCATCGCTTGATCAACGGTCGGGTTGTGCGAGCAATTGACCGTCAGAAGGTCTAATGATGCGGACCGTTGGAATCAAATCCAGCGGTGCGGCGCGTCGCGCATGTTAGTCGGCGTCTTGGCGTGGGCGTCGGATCTTTAATCGGCCCACGTTGAGCCGCCTTTTCTTTTCGGTTGAGGATATAAAATTCCTCGGTGAGCTTTATCTTTCTCTTGAAAAATGTTGTTAAAACTTTAGAAATTCATATCTTTTCATTATAGATCCTTTTGGGTGATTTCGATGAGTGTTAATTTTCTTTTAGGCTAGAGGTTAATCTAGAAATGTTTCCAGGCCCTGTTAAGGACCAGAAATGTTGTGAATCGATTTTAGCCTTTTTAGCCCCTATTAAATATTCCAAAAATGCTATAAAAACTTAGAAAATCTATAACTTGTTCTCTGTAAGTCCAAATAGAGCAAACTAAATTTTGTTAATTTCCTTTAGGGATGAACTTTAGTGAAGGACCAGTTTGCTAGTGGTCTTTGCTCCTGATATAAAGGATGTCCTAGTTTTAGAACTTAGAAAAATCATAACTAATTCGTTGTAACTTCAAATGACCTGAAAATTTATATGGATTATCACTATACCAGTAGGTAGCTACCATAAAAGTTTCAGCTTCAAAATCTTTCTAGAAAATATTTTTGCTCTGATTGCTAATTATGGCCAGAAAATAGGTTTTAGAGAATATCTTTTGCACCACAAATCCAAATTAGGTTTTCAGTTTCTATGTCTAGGTATATTCGTATTTTACCTTGTGTATAAATTTAGTCGCATTTGGATAATTTTTGCTTGCTCTTTTGTTTAAGTGTTGCTCGTCTTATTGGTTGTTTTAGCTCTTTCGCTTAGGATTCGATATTTGCGGTAACCCCAGAAACGACCCTCCATAACAAATTGAGCAACAGCATTCGAACAAGCAGTTTGATCATTTCCCATTGACCCCATTACTTTTAAAGTCTAATATTTTGTTTAACTTCTATGTATGCATTGCTAATTTGTTGTTAAATTGATTAGTTAATCCTCTAGTTGCATAATCTGTAGGTAAATGATTATCCTTTACTACGAGCCTAGGTTAATTTTGTGATTAGAGTTCGTTGGATGAGCTCTTGTCACTTAGTAGATTCGGATAAATATTGCTTAGCCATGCCTAGTATCGGTAGTAATGGGCGATCATCGACTTAGTCGGTGATCTTGATCACACTAATGCTATTATTATTCCATTATGTCCAACCCTTGTGTTTTACCATTTTGCAAATCAAAAGCTGAAAACAAAAATTATATCTTGACTTGGGCACAATGGTATGTTGGTGTGATCTGTTGGCGTGATTGGAATGGTGCCTAAGTCCCCAAGGACCGAGTTACTTGTGTCACTAAGCCAGCGCTTATTGCGTGCTAACCACACGAGGGGATATGGAACCTCTCTTGACTAAGTACTTTGGAAGGTGTTAATTATGAGCTGGTCGGTGGGTGTGTTCTTGTGTGTGTGTTTTGGAGGAGCATTAGCGGACAGGTTAGGTACATCTAATGTGTCCTTCTCCGTGGGTTGCGACTCTTAATTAGCATCGTCCATTGGAAAGCGTCTTGTTAGACTTAGCCATGCTTGCATACCAAAGGAAGTGTGCTAACAGTGGTGGTGGAAAGGCGGTCTATCGTGTGGGTACATTGGTACACCCCTGCGGGGTTAAAACTATTCGAATAGCCTCGTCTAGGTTATGGACATGCTTGGTAGGTCGTGCAAGAACTAGACTACAACCTTTTAAAAACTTAAACTTGACATGGGTGGTATGAAGGGTACTTCATGCTATTGTTGTGGTGACTATGGTTTAGTCGGTTCTAGGTTGGTGTTGTCATCTATCTATTGTTATAATTGTCTCTCTTTTATTTGAACAATAAAAGTTAATTGCAAACTTGCTTTGAATCTATTACCCTATTGCAAATGGAAACTTGCTTTATCTTTGAAAACAAGTCGAGCCTCATCCACTTAAATAAAGCTTGCATGTAGTTAATTATAGTTACGTTATCTCACACGTCGGTCTTGCAGTACAAAAACAAGTTTTGTACTCATCGCTTTGCTTAATATTAATTGTTGCAGAGGAAGAAGGTGAGCCCCAAGGGCCTCACTTTTGTGGTATGTGTTTGGCACTGTTTGGGACGATTAGCTTGGCGGTCCAGGTTGGTTGCCTTGTGGGTAAAGGCACACCGATTGGCTTTGTTATCGCCATCTTATGGCCATTTTGCTTCATTGTGTATTTACTTAATTGTATGACTTTTGGTGGTGGCCTCTCTTTTGTAATAACTCTTTTTATATTATCTATGTCTTTGATTGTTGCTTTGCTTGACTCTATGTGTATGAATGGAATTGATGCATGATTTTGTAGCAGGGTGTGTATCTTGCAGTGCAGGAAGTATACATATCTCGAGGCTTGGTTTATTTGATTTGTACTGTTAGGACCAAGTGGATGGTTAAACAGTACAAGCCGAATAAACCGGGGTCCTCACACTTGATGTACTTCAAAGTCTTGTTCCTTAGAACCCGCTCGGACTCTTCTAAAATTTTCACAGGTTGGGACTCAAAAGTAAGATCCTGCTCAATGCTCAACTGCTCCAATGGAATAGCTTGCTCTGGATTTCTCAGGAACTTCCTCAACATTGATACATGAAACACATTATGAACTCCGTGCTTGGACTCAGGAAGATCCAAGCGGTAAGTCAACTTCCCAACTCGTGCCACGATTGGAAATGGTCCAACGTACCTCGGGTTAAGCTTCCCTCTGGTACCAAACCGCACTACGCCTTTGGTAGGCGATACTCTCAACAGAACCTCGTCCTCCACTTCGAATTCCAAATCTCGCCTTCTGACATCTGCATAGCTCTTCTGTTGGCTCTAATCGGCTAACAAATTCTTCTTAATTTCTGCTACTCTGACCACAGTTTGCCGAACCCATTCAGGACCCAAAACTGCTCGCTCTCCAATACATCCCAGCACAGCGGGGATCTGCACTTCCTTCCATAAAGAACCTCAAACGGAGCGGCTCGAATGCTAGCGTGGTAACTGTTGTCATAAGCGAATTCTACCAAAGCTAGGTGTTCTTCCCAACCTCCTTTCCAAGACATAACACAACATCTGAGCATATCCTCCAATGTCTGAATGATGCGTTCAGACTGACCATCCGTTTGGGAATGAAACGCGGTGCTAAGACGAAGCTGTGTGCCCAAGGAACTTTGCAAACTCTCCCAGAACTTGGAGACAAATTTGGCATCTCGATAAAAAACAATAGTCTTAGGTACCCCATGCAACCGCACTATCTCTCGCACATAGAGAGGGGCTAAATCACTCGCTGAATTAGTCGTACAAATAGGAATGAAATGTGCAGACTTACTGAACCGGTCCACTATGACCCAAATAGCATCCTTCCCTCGCTGCGTGCGAGGCAAACCTACTACGAAATCTATGGAGATATCATCCCATGGCCAAACTGGAACCTCCAACGGTTGCAACAAACACGCTAGTAAACATGTTCAACCTTGACCCGTTGGCATATTCCAAGATGCTACATCTCGAGCGATATTGGCGTTCATCCTTTTCCACGAAACTTTTCTTCAAGTCCTTGTACATCTTGGTCTCACGGGATGTACGGTATCTGAGTCGATGTGCTTCCTTAGGATCTCATCTTTGACACGAGCCTCTGTGCCACCTGAGCGGCCTTTAAAACGCATAGCACCATAATCATCTACACTAAAATGGCCTTGTTTGCCCTCAACGATGCGCTTCCTCACTCATTGGAGCATCTCGATCATGCTATTGTGCTTCCCTTTCGATCCGAATGGCGGACTCAAGTAGTAACCGAGTCTCGATGCGGGCGGTACCCACATAGCAAAGGAGATATCCATACGCTCAAATTCAGCAATAAGATAAGCGAGACTAGGAGGTGTCGCCTTGCGAATCAGAGCATCTGCTACAACATTCGCCTTGCCAGGGTGATACTGAATGGTGAGATCATAGTCTTTTATCAACTCTATCCATCTCCTCTGTCTCAGGTTCAAATCTTTCTAGGTAAAGATGTAATTCAGACTCTTGTGGTCAGTGAATATATCACAAGATTCGCCGTAAAAATAATGGCGCCAAATCTTTAAAGCAAAAACCACTGTGGCAAGCTCTAAATCATGAGTACGGTAATTCTGCTCATGTTTCTTCAACTATCTTGATGCATAGGAAATCACCTTGTCGTCCTGCATGAGCACACAATCAAGTCCAACTCTCGACGCATCTGAATAAATTGTGAAACGCTTCCCAGGCTCGGGAAGTGCAAGAATCGGAGCGATCACCAACCTATCTTTCAAAGTATAGAAACTATGCTCACACACATCAGACCACTGAAATTTGATACCCTTCTGTGTCAATTGAGACATCGGTCTAGTAATGGTTGAAAAACCCTCCACGAAGCACTGGTAATAGCCAGCTAAACCCAGGAAACTCCTCACTTCCTTAACATTGGTTGGCCTTTTCCATTCCACCACTATTGAGATCTTGCTAGGATCAACTAAAATACCCTCTTGATTAATTACATGGCCCAGAAATCCAACCTCAGAAATCCAGAATTCGCACTTCTTCAGCTTGGCATAAAATTGGCTCTTTCTCAAAGTCTCAAGAACCAACCTCAGATGCTGGACATGATCCTCTTTCATCTTGGAATAAATCAGGATATCATCAATGAATACCACAACGAAATCGTCAAGGTATTGGTGCAGCATACTGTTCATGGCTTCCATGAAAACTACAGGAGCATTTGTTAGTCCAAAAGACATAACTTTATACTCAATATGGCCATACCTCGTACAGAAAGCTATCTTCTCGATATCTTGCTCCCGAACTCGGATTTGGTTATAACCTGACTGAAGGTCAATGTTGGAGAATATTTTAGCTCCCTTCAGTTGATCAAAGAGGTCCTTAATTCGGGGCAAAGGATATTTATTCTTCACAGTAGCATGATTAAGAGCTTGATAGTCCACACACATACGCCAGCTGCCATCTTTCTTCTTAGTGAATAAAACAGGCGCTCCCCACGACGAAACACTACGCCGAATCAAATCTTTGGACAACAGATCGTCCAATTGCTTCTTCAACTCCTCCTGGAAGGGACGTGCCAAACAGTATGGAGACCTTGAAATAGGTCGAGTTCCTGGAATAAGATCAATCCAGAATTCCACTTTCCGCTCTGGTGGCATCCGAGGAAGCTCCGCAGGAAAGACATCGGGAAACTCATTCACCACAGGAATCTCCCCAATATGCTGTGGAGAATCAGTCTTCTCGTTGAGAGACCAAAACAACCCAATGGTTGAGGCTCAACGACTAGGAAACACACTAGCCAACATGAATAAGGAATCGGGCGGTGCGCCACGAAACACGATTCCCACGGGCGGGGCTTGCAAAGTCACCGTCTTCCAGAAACAACAAATCTTGGCACGATAATTGAATAACCAGTCCATGCCCAGAATAACATCAAAAGGTGACATCTGAATTACTATAAGGTTAGCAGTGAAGTTCTCATCATCAATAGTGATAGAACAGCCGGACATCTTTGTAGAGCTAGAAATAAGACCCCCGGAGAGCGGCTACTACGGACTGAAATCGCTATAAACTCAAACCCGCCCTTCTAGCAAACTCCAGAGACACAAAAGAATAAGTTGCCCCTAAATCAAAAAGAAAAAAGGCCTCATGTGAATCAACTAGCAAGGTACCTGTCACCACATCAGGGCGCCCCGCAGTCTCAGAAGTAGGCATGGCGTAGACTCTTGGTGGTGCTTGAGCAGAGGATGCGCCGACACTAGGCGCGGGATGACCAGGAACAGCTGTGGGTGAAGTGAGCAGCGGCGCGAGGCAGTGCAGGGGTTCAATAGAGCCCGCGAGGCGCCAGTGGCAGCTGCGGAGGAACCCACCCAGAAATTGGGGCACGAGGGACGATGGCAGTCGGCCCGAACCCGTGGAGTCTTGGAAGAAGAAGCGTGGGGCGACTCCTGCTTGGTGGCCTTCGTTGGGTTCTGTTTGCTGCCCGACCGCTTATGGCCATCCCGACCACACTAACGACAAGTCCCTTTGAATGAACACTCTAAAGCGGTGCCCCTCACGGGCCGGAAACATTTCATACCTTGACCAAGAAGCAGGCGCATCTGTGGTGTAGATGACAAGAAGCGTGGTGCCGATAAAGAAGCGCCACTATTGAGCAGGGCGAGTGTGCGACTCCTCTGAAACCTCTTGGAAGCGAGTTCTTTGAAGACCGCTTCCACCACCGAAACTCCATTTTGGCCCTTGCTAGAACCATCAACGAGGGAGAACCACTAGCAGCCTGCCTTTGGAAGAAAGATCTTTCTCGGCTCCATTCCCGGCTGTTCAACCACGGAGTTGAAGTCATAAGCGATCTGTGAGGCGCCGGTTTATTAAACTTGTAATACTTAACCTTCCATTTGGTTCTAGTATCACAAATAGAATAACCAGCGTCTCGATGGATATGTGCTTCCGAGAAAATCACGACACATACATCATACCAAAGCGTGCATCAATTCCATACGAGAATATAACAAGTCTACCAAAGACATACATAATATAAGTTATTACAACACACCGGCCGGCCAAATAGCGAAGATATCAAATAACGGTGAAGCAAAGTTGCCATAAGATGGCTAAAACCAAAAAACGACCAGGCTAGCCACATAACACCAGGGCAACCGGCCGGGCGCCAAGCTAATCGCCCCTGCTGCCACGGCACAACTCACGAAATGAGGTCCATCGGACTCATTCCCTTCCTCTGCACACAACAAGCAATGCGGTGAGTACAATAATGTACTCGCAAGACTTCGAGTAACAAGCCTATACATAGCTACATGAAAGCGGTATCAAAGGAATGTGGTTATATGGTTCTTTGGACGCATAAAGCAAGTTTCATTTGCAATAATGTAATAGATTGAAGGCAATTTGACAAATCAGTTTTTAAGCATTGAAATAACAACGAGTAACAAAATTAAAAGTAACCACCTAGAAGTGACTAACCCAATAGCCACCACAAATAGCATGAATACCTGATTCATACCACCCATCAAGTTTTAATTTAAAAAGGTTGTAGTCTAACTCTTGAAAAGCTTATCCAAGCGTGTCCATAACCTAGGACGAGGCTATTCGAATAGTTTGTAATCCCTGCAGGGGTGTACCAATGTACCCACACTTCGGACCGCCTTTTTGCCAAGCTATTAAGCACACTTCCTTTGGTATGCCAAACACGGCTAAGTCCCTCTGAACCCTTTCCAATGGAATATGCTAATCAAGAGGCATGCGTATGGGGTTAATCCTTAGTGATCTGTCGGCGCAATATGGATCATAAGGACCCATCGTGGAGCGGACACACCGGCCTCGGCGGTGCTCCTCTCCCACAAGCGTGTCCATGTGGCATATAATTAAATATGCAACCCACCACGCGACTCATTAATTAACACGACCCAAAGTACTCGGCTAAGAGGTCCCATATCCCTCTAGTGTGGTTAGCACACACAGAATGCTCGGATAACGGATACTCACAAGTAGTTCGGTCCTTAATTGACCGGGCACCATTCCATTCACACCCAAAAGATCACACCATCTTACCATTGTGCCCAAGTCTAAATTGTTTTTATTTTCAGTTTTAGTTTTGCAATTTAGACATAGCACAAGGCTTAAATATCTGATTATAACGGTTTGTGTGATCAAGGTTATCGACAAGTCGATAACAGCCCATTTCTACCGATAGCTAAGTATGGCTAAGCATAATGACACGTAACTACTAAGTGACAAGGGTCCATCCAATGAACCCAAAATCACAGCAAGTAACCTAGGCTCGATAGTAGAGGAATCAACATTTCCTCACGATAATGCAACTCTTGGGCCAACTATCGACAATAGTTTAAAACGACATAGCAATGCATACATAGAATTTGCAAACAACATATTAGAATTTGAAAATAGTAGGAATAATATGATCAAATGATGCTACATCTGCTTGCCTTCTTTGGAGTGCAGGATCTAATGGATGTGGCTCATAATCAATAACAATATTGTCTTGAAACCTAACGTGAAAAGCGATAAACCAAAAAAGCGAAAAAAACCAAATAAACTCCAACGACAAAAGACATCCAAATGTAATGAAATTTTTACAGCAGCTAGGGAATGATTTTAGATAATTTTAGAAACAAAAATCATACAATTCGGACTTAACATGCAAAAGATATGGACAAAATACTCTTTCTCGACCTAAAATCAACCTAATTAATTAATAGTGCTGTTCATGGCGAAATTTTCGAGAATGATCTAAGGTCTGAAATTTTTATAGCAGGTAGATTATGACATCCTAATAACAGCAAAGTTGAATTTACTAAATTTGGAGTTATACACATTTGGTTATGATTTTCTAAATTGTAAATCTAATGCAAGTCACTTTCTGAACTTTAATTATGCTAAAAACCTATTTCATATTAAAGTACACTAACGGAGAAATTAACAAAATTGATTTTACACAAAATGGATTTATACAGAAAAGATATGCATTTTCAAGTTTAAAACTATTTACGGAATATTCAAAGTGAATGAGAAATCAAGTTATTTCTAGTTACACAATTTTACACTCTTGAAATATGCCTAATTCCATTTTATAATAAACTTAAGTGATAACAGAATTTATTACAGTTGGAATTGCCTAAAAAGGGTTTAAAATGAATTTGCTATGAATTTCTAAAGTTTTATACCATTTTCGATTGTGAAATAATTACTTACAAATCTGAGACAAACCTAATCCACGAGAATAAGGCGTGGACACTTATCAACCTCGATCTAAAATTCTACGGCTCACGCTTGCGAGAATAGCGCTGCAGCGCAACACCTAAGCCACCGTTGGATCAAGATCCAACGGCTCACGCGAGGAAGGCATCCGGGCGGTGCGGTTGCTTGGGCCAATCACGGTGCGGTCTGCGGATGGGCGGTCGAGCACACCATCGGTCGGATGGTCAGAATGCACATGGGATCTCGATCGTTGATCACAAGATCGGCGGTCAAGAATGATTGAGGCAGCGGAGGGTCGAATGTACTCTAGATCTGGCCGTTGATCACGGGATCGGCGGTCCACGATCAACCAAGCGCTACGCACGGGGTTTAAGTGCGCGGAGAGGATTTTAAAGAGGACCCACATGTTAGTGAGACAGAGGGGCAATTAAGAAAGTGATTAACTACTAAGCACCAATGATTGATAATGATTAGTGATTAATGTGTCCTAATGAGCGTCTGAGATGTGATTTAAGAGATTGGAGGGCCGCCGTCGAGAGACCCAAAGTGAATTTCGGCGGTGAACACCCGCACATTAATTAACCAATAATTAGTCATTAATGATGTCCGACACGCACGGGATTATGCCAGTGGATGATTTAAGGATGTTGGGCCCACTGGTCAGTGGCTCAACGACATAGATTAAGACACCATTAATGGACCAATGATTAGCAATCACAGAACAATTACTGTGCCTTAACCAAATGACGAAAACGGGAGTTCTTGCCGGCAAACTACCGAGGAACTTCCACGGCTTGTCGCCGGCGACACTTGCCGCGGCGGCACCGAAAAAGGACTAAAATGGAATCGCAATAGCACTACGAACCTAATGGTGGCATTCTCGCCGGCGGTGAGAGACCAGAACGCCGGCTAGCCGGAAAATGGAAATGGAGCTCTACTGCTAAACACGAAAATAGCAAAAAGCTCCGCTGCAGTCCAAAGAAGCGGGTGCCAGAGCCTCTAGGGACTAATAAGAAACTACCTTGATGAAGAGAAGCTTCAAAGATGGCGGAGAAAGCTGGTCCACGGTGGAAACTTCTGGGACTTGGAGCGAAAGGTTGGAAATGGCACCACGAGCCAAGTGAGTGATACCAAAGCATCAATATAGCTTCATTATGGTCCATGAAGCTACATGAGCAAGTAATTTGAAAATGGAGCACTCACGAGTGAGGAAGAAGATGACCAAAATCGGCGAATTTGAACAAACCCCAAATTGGACAATTCCTACGAATCAAATCCAACATAAAGTGAGGAAATGTTCAAGATAGAGAGGAGGTTAAATGGGTGCAAAGAAATGTAAAGGAGAACCTTTGGAACACCAAGAACACCAATGGAGCTCTCAAGATTTGACAATGGCGACTTGCCATTTTTGAGGTGTTAAGCTCCCAATTGAAATGAGAGCTTGAGGGTGGTGCAAGAGAGACCGGGAGGTGTGCTAGGTGCTTATAAGGCTTTGAAGGCATTAGGGTTTGGACCTAAAGCTTTTAGGTGGCAAAGCACGAGCACGACGCGGCGACAAGGAAAAGGTAGTAGATGTGCATTAGGGTATGGCGCGGCGAATGTGTCTCCACGACCCGCACTGCTCGACTAGAGGCCGTAGGAAGCACGATTTGACACCGCCATCACTACCCTACTGTTCATGCGGCTAGAGGTTGAAGATGACCGAGGAGAAGCTCGGGCGATCCGAGCCCTCGATTAAATTGGGCGGTGAGATTGCGCCACGCCTCGAGGTTTAAAACACAACGAAGGAGATCACAAGCCCTAGGATTAGAAATGAACGGCTCGGATTGCCCCACGTTGCGAACGTGGTTTGCAACAGATGGACAAGCGAGCATTGGATTTTAATCCAACGGCTCCGATTCAAACCAACAACTGGAGGGTCCGATCGTTTCAGTGAATCAGGGCGGTTGGATGGGGATCAACCGGTTGAAATTCAAATAAGCAACCGGAAGGTCCGAATGTTTAAAAGAACAATGGCCGCGTGATCAAGATCTAACGGACGAGAATGGACGCGCGATTTTAAAAGAGGACTCGGTGCAGTTAGTTGACTGGACCGAGTCGATTGGCTCGAGCCCGAGTCTGACTCGAACCCAAAGCATAGTGAATTTAGGTTTTGACTTTCCAATTAGAACAGAGACTTTGGAGGATTTATTTGAGATAGCAAAACAACTCCAAAAATTATGAAATTTTTACAGGAGCTTGCTAACTCGAATATCAACCTTGTGTAAAGTTCTCAGAGGTTTTTATACTGTGAATAAACCTCCGAAAATTCTGCAAGGCTCTGATTTCAGGTTTGACTAAAAGTCAAACAAGTTTGACCACCCCCTAAAAATATTCAAACAATTTCCAAAAATTGTGAATTTTTTTAGAGGGGCCACATACCATCACAGAAACTTAGGGAAAATATGTCCCAAAGATGATCACAATATTTGACAAGATTGTTTTTGGAATATCAAAGTTTGGATCAAATAGACTTGTGACATTGTATTTCCATAATTCCTTATACAAGAATTGTTTGGTACAACAGGAAATACATGATGTAAGAAAAAGTTTTAATTCTTAGCCATTTTCTTACATTTGAAACACAAATCAAAAAATGGGATGTTACAAAACCTCCCCCTTACAAGAATCTCGTCCCAAGATTACATTTACTCGGAGAAGAAGGATGGGTAATCTGCACGAAGGCGATCTTGGCGCTCCCAAGTTGCCTCATCCTCGGAATGATTCGACCACTGAACTTTAAGGAACTTGATGACACGGTTCCTTGTCCTTCGTTCGATTCTTGAGAATCTGACAGGTGCTCACGATAGGTCAAATTTTCACGCACATCGAGATTTTCCAATGGAGTTTCCTCAATTGGAACACGAGACATTTCTTTAAGTGTGACACATGGAACACATCATGCACTCCCTCAAGTGGCCGGCAACTCCAATCGTATGCCACGGCTCCCACTTTCGACAACACGATAAGGCCCAACATATCGAGGAGCTAACTTGCCCTTGACGCCAAAACGCTGATGGCCCTTCAAGGGTGAGACCTTGAGATAAACAAAGTCATTGGGCTCAAAGCTCAACTCTCGACGACGACGATCCGCATAGCTCTTTTTCCTGGACTGGGCCACGCGCAAATGCTCACGAATCAACTGAACTTGGCTCTCGACCTCATTGATGGAATCTGGCCCGAAGAACTGACGCTCACCAGTTTCTGACCAGTTCAATGGGGTTCTACATCTCCTCCCATACAAAGCCTCAAATGGTGCCATACCAAGACTAGCTTGGAAACTGTTGTTGTAGGAGAACTCTGCAAATGGCAAGCACTTCTCCCACTTCTTCCCATAGGAAAGAACATAAGCATGGAGCATATCTTCCAACACTTGGTTAACTCTCTCCGTCTGACCATCAGTTTGAGGATGATAAGCTGAACTGAAAGAAAGACGTGTACCCATCGCCTTTTGCAGACTATGCCAAAAGCGAGAGGTGAAAAGAGAACCACGATCTGACACAATCGTTTGTGGCACACCATGCAAGCATACAATGCAAGACACATAGAGATCCGCGGTGGACCGACATTTGAGGTTGGTACGCACTAGCAAAAAATGTGCTACCTTTGTCAATCGATCGATGACAACCCAGATAGCATCCTTCCCCGAAGAAGTGCGGGGCAGACCGGTGATAAAGTCCATACCAATGGAATCCCACTTCCACTCAGGTACTGGCAAAGGCTGAAGAAGACCTGCTGGACGCTGATGTTCAGCCTTGACGCGACAGCATACGTCACACTCAGCAACAAACCTGGCAATCTCGCGCTTCATGCGAGTCCACCAGAATCTCTGTCGAAGGTCTTGGTACATCTTGGTAGCCCCGGGATGAATAGACAAAGGGGAGTCATGGGCTTCGCGGAGAATTAAATCCCACAATTCCATGACCTTTGGAACCACGGTATTGTCCAAACCACACAACACCATGCTCATCCTCGAGAAAAGCACTTAGCTGTCCCATTCTTGATGTTAAGCAGATTTGAATCACACCAACATCACAATTTGGGTAGCCTTGATTTGATCCACAAAAGTTGGTTGCACAACCAAGGTAGCAAGAGAACCATGCTCAATCAAACCCAAATTAAGCGCTGAAATTCTTCAAGAAAGGCGGGTTGTTGCTCTTGAAGTAACAAGGTATTGCAATACACCTTTCGACTAAGTGCATCGGCAACAACATTGGCCTTGCCCGGTGATCTTGAATACCCATATCATAATCTTTGATCAATTCCAACCATCTTCTTTGCCCGAGGTTTAGATCCGTGGGTGAACAAATACTTCAAGCTCTTGTGATCGAATACACCTCACAGCTTGATTTACCAATAAGGTAATGCCGCCAAATCTTAAGTGCATGAACTCATGTGACTAACTCCAAGTCATGGGTAGGATAGTTGAGTTCATGAGGCCTCAACTGCCTTAATGCATAGGCCATTACCTTGCCTTCTTGCATAAGAACACAACCGAGTCCCTGACGAGAGGCATCACAATAGATATCGAAGCTCTTAGGAATGTTAGGGAGAACAAGCCTTTGGAGTGAAGTCAACCGCCTCTTGAGTTCTTGAAAACTCAAATCACAAGCAGAAGACCACACGAATTTCTTTTCTTTCTTGAGCAATTCGGTCATGGGCTTTGCAATCTTGGAAGTTCTCGATAAAGCGGCGGTAGTAGCCGCTAAACCAAGGAAACTCCTCACATCGGTGACTGACTTGGGCTGCCCCCAAGATAGAACATCACTGACCTTGCTAGGATCCACAGCTACACCACCTGCTGAAAGAACATAGCCCAAGAACGCCACTTCCTTCTACCAAAATTCACACTTGCTGAACTTGGCATACAACTGGTGCTCACGAAGCTTGCCCAATACAATCTGCAGATGCTCAGCATGCTTTTCTTCACTCTTGGAGTAGATAAGAATGTCATCAATGAAAACCACAACAAACCTATCCAAATACTCCATGAACACCGAGTTCATAAGATTCATGAACAAAGCTGGAGCATTGGTCAAGTCGAAAGACATGACAGTGTACTCGTAAAGGCCATAACGAGTAGTGAACGCCATCTTTGGAATATCCTCAGCCCTGATCCGGACCTAATGATACCCCAACCTCAAGTCAATTTTGGAGAACACACAAGCTCCAGTCAACTGGTCGAAGAGATCATCAATACGAGGCAAAGGATACTTGTTCTTCACCGTCACTTCAATAAGCGGACGGTAATCAACACACATCTGTGAGGTCTTGTCCTTCTTCTTCACAAAAATAATGGACAACCCCAAGGAGATGAGCTAGGGCGGATGAAGCCCTTTGGTTGAAGCTCACCTAACTGCTTCTTCAGCTCCTCCAACTCATTAGGGGGCATTCGGTACGACGCCTTAGAAATTGGAGCGGTACCGGGTAGCAACTCAATAACAAACTCCAAGTCCCGAACTAGAGGCATACCAGGAAAATCTTCAAGGAAGACATCCACAAAATCACAGACTGTGGGCACATCCTGAATCTCCAAGGCTGGCTTAGCTTCAAGGGCACAAAGATGTGGCCCCTGCAACTGCGGTGAAACCCCAACTTGCTTGCCTGAGGGACTAGTGAGGTAGACCATGTTCCTAGCACAATCGATTTGCCCCAAGTGTTGGGACAACCAATCCATGCCAAGAATCACATCCGGGCGTGCGAGTCAAGTAAGATGAGATTAGCCAAGAATTCCACTCCTTCGATATTAATGGAGCCCAGGCATTCTTGATCGACTCTCATTTCGAACCCAAGAGCGAATAAGCAAAGGAATCCCCAAAGGAACAAAGTGAAGGTCACAATCAGCAGACAAAGACCTCGAAATAAAGAATGCGATGCCCGAGTCAAATAATACTGCAGCAGGGCGATAAGCGACAAGAAAGCATTACCCAACACAACGTCGGCGCCTCACGAGCCTCCTCACCGAGATATGGTTGACTCGACCACTCCCGACACCACGAGTCTTCGGATCACCTTACGGTCGGTGGGTGACCATTCCCTTGCCGCGTCCTCCATTGGGGCGAGGGGCGCTCGATCCTCGAGGGCAGCTGCTAGCATAGTGGCCCTTCTTGTTGCGGCGAGCGGTAACATCGGCGGCCGGGTTGCGGAGAGCAACTCTTTCTTGGTCGCAGTGCGTGGCGAAACACGGCCGCGGGGGCGAGCAGCGGCGCCAGCGGCCTCGGCGGTCGTGAAGCCAAAGCATAAGCCACAGTGCGGGTCCAACACGGGGGACGAGTGGGGCGGCACTGTGCGCACCGATGGGCCTCCCACTTGCGCTTGCGGGACACACCGCGCGCCGCTTTGTGCTCGGCGGCGATGGCCTTGTCAACCAAGGCACGGAAATCGACAAAGTCCACAATAGATAGCTTGTCCTGCGGCTTCTCGGACAAGCCATCCATGAACTTCTCCTATTTGGCCTCATCGAGGCCACCTCACCCGAGCATAACGAGGCAAGTGATTAAACTCGTAAAGATACTCCGATCTGGACTTGCGCCCGCAAGCGCAAGAAACTCCTTCTTCTTGAGCTTCATCAGGCCATCGGGGATGTGGGCCCGACGAGCGGTCGGAACTCATCCCACGAGACAACGTGGCTGCGGGGTGCATGCAGAAAATTCTCCCACCAAGAGAGTGCTGCACCTCAAGGCGATGGGATGCAAAAGTGTCGCCTCGCTCTCGGCATCGGCGATGTTGAGCTTCGCTCAACCGCACGCAGCCAATCATCCGCGTCCAAAGGGTCCTCAAACCGAGAGAAATTAGGCGGCTGCGTACGGAGAAACTCCGCAAGCCCACCACGAGACTGGTGGCCTCCACCTCCAGACCCCGAAGCACCAGCGGGAGTGGAGGTGTTCCTCGCGATGACCTCGAATCCGGTGCGGTCCTGCGATTCCGCTCGATCGAGCGAGCCTCGACCATGGTCGGAGGAGGGGAAGCTCCTCATCGGAACAGTAGGTGGCGATTGCGGGTGGTTCTTGCCATCCTGTTCCACAAAAATAGGTTAAACACAACTCCGGAACAGGAGACAAAGAAAACAACTAACCACTCTACCAAACAAACTTTAATGGATCAAGTATCAACATAAAATTGCAGCAAGATCACGAGATAAAACCCATCTTCCTATTATGACTAACTCGTATGGAAAACGAGTAATCAATTTTAGGAGGCAAATTTGAGAACATTAACTTGTGTTGAAACAGCTAGGAAACAAGGTGAGAAATTAACTAAAGAAAGGTTAGACACTTAGCTAACTCGGATCACTTCTTGACATTTTATTCCCACAAGTTTTAGTTGAATTAACCTCTCATTTTCAGCATCTTCTACTAGTTAAATGCTAGCTGTCGAGAAATTTCTCGCTTGTTGTCGATTTTCTCCATCAAGCACGGCGAAATTTTGTAGCCAGGGAACTTCTAATTTTCACAAGACATCCAACACTTTCATTTATAACTCTCATGATTTACCCAAAACCAATCTACTCGATTAACAACTATCTTTTGAAAGAAGATGAGAGGAAAATCAGCTTCTTAAATCCAATTCAGAATAAGGTGAGATAAGCAAGCTAAGATAGATAAGAAGTAAAATCTGAGAACTTACTTAAGATTTCCATGAAACATTTGATATTTATGAAGTAAGTTTTGCAAAATATACTAGGGACGACCAAGCTAGGGGTTTCTACGGTCAGTATGGCTCTGATACCAAACTCTGTGAGACCCTGGTTTATTAAACTTGTAATACTTAACCTTCCGCTGGTTCTAGTATCACAAATAGAATAACCCACGTCTAGATGGATATGTGCTTCCCAGAAAATGCAGCACACATACATCATACCAAAGCGTGCATCAATTCCATACACAGAATATAACAAGTCTACCAAAAGACATACATAATATAAGTTATTACAACACAGCTGTCGAACCCGGGAGCAAAGGATCCCGAATTCTCTGTGTTTATGCACTAGTCCAGGATTTCCAGTGTACATAGTCAACAAAAGTGATAGCAAAATCGTATCACACTCTTTATTAATAATAATTCTGAGTTTAATACAAAAAGGGCCTGAGGCCAAATAGAAAAGAGGTAACACAGCGGAAAAGTAGTAGTAGTAGGCCACACGACTTGCCATAGGCAATCGTCTGGGGACGTAGCCTATTCGTCCAGTTCCTCACCGTCCTGATAGAGGTCTTCCCCTGAATAAAGATTATTCAGCAAGAGTAAGCACAACTTCCGTGCTTGCAAGTTACACCCAATATTGAAAGTCAATGCATGCATAGGGTAAACAAAGGATAATGGCAGGGTTGTTTTGCATAAACAGCATTTTCAGATTAAATACTATTAGTAATTTCCTAAGGTCAGTTTTAATAATATAACTGAAATCAGTGATTAAGATGACAAAGAATAGTGGATAACCTCTATTAAATGAATAGTAAAGGATACCCTCCTAACACTTGGCTAACCGCCCCATTTTACCATAGGATTATCCATCCTAAAATCATGTGTGGAAATCATTTTATAAACCAAAAACAAGTCTAACTTAGAGTGGCTTTGCTAGCATGTCCATGACCGCGGACGCGGCTATTCGAATAGTTTCTACTCTGCAGAGTTTGTACAGCTTTACCCACACGGGATAATATGCTTTTAATGTCGGCCAATCCACGCTTCCGAAGGCGTATGACTAAGCAATTATCATGAGACCGTTACAAAGCAGTGTCTTAATGTGTTTATGCCCGCTAAGGTTTCACTACCATTGGACTAACCATCCTCCGGAAGCCCCCTCTTGCGCCTAGTGGGACTAATGTCTGACCAACACCCACACATACAACATAGCACAAATAACACTAAGACACCACAGATTATTTAGCCAAATCTGTCCCATTCCAGACATGTGGTGGTACGGTAAGGCGTAGCAAAATAAGCTCAAAGATCGGTCCTTAATTGACTTGGGCGACTTTCCATTTGAATAAACCCATGGGCCTTAATCCTAACCAGACTAGGCCCGTGCATGAACCTGCACCCACCATACATCCATCTCGCCCAAGTCCAAACCCATTTTATTTTATTTAGAGGGAAAAACTCTTAATAAACCTTTCGTGGTAAAATAATACCACCGAAACAAATTTAAAATCAAATTGTAAAGGATTTGGCTAAACCTTCCCAAATAAATGTGATCTAAGCATGGCTGAGCATATGACAAATTTTAGTAGTACTTTGCCTAAGGGTGTCATGGTATTCATATTCAATAATCAAATTGGTCGTACAATGGAGATTGGAATAACTATATACAAACAGGACATTTAAACAATATATAAACATATGCATGCAATAGTAATTTAAAGACAGAAATTACATAATTTAAAATACTGGGAACAAAATGATCAATAGTGTAACTTGCCTTCGTTGAAGTCTTGAAATTCTAAATCGTCGGAAGGATCTAACTCTCTGGAGTCGTCGAGGTCTATACGTGAAATTACGACAAATTAACTCCAAATTCAAATAAATTCAAAAACTCAGCTCAAACTAACTACAAATTGAAATATTTTGCTTTAGTTAGCTAGATTATGATTTTAGACAAATTTTGCAACTTGAACCACCCAATTTGGAGTTCAGATGCAAAAGATATGAATTTTAGAAGTTTAATACAAAATCGGAATTTAATTGAATTCTCGAATTATTTTCTAAAGGAAATTCTATTTATTGCGCAATCGGCGCTTAGCCAACCAGATTTCGGAATTAAAGAATTTAATTCAAATCGACATGCGGGCCCCACCGTAAGTGCACGGTGCTCATGGTGAGTCCACCAAGGCTCGGGCTCGGGTTACGCGGTGTGGTGGCGCAGCGGTGACTTGGCGACCACGTCGGTGACACCGGGCACAAAAGTCGACAGCGGCGGGCAGCGTGGCGACCACGTGTGCCCGACGACGGAGGTGCTCCGTGCGGGACCGCCGGGCGTTTTCGCCACGGCGAGCAAAATGATGGTGCGTAAAGCGTAGGGGACGTGCGAACATGTGGGTTACGAGCGGTGGGCGGGAAGGTCGTCGACAGCGGCATTTGGCGGCGCGCGGTCGTCGGCGAAGAAGATGTTCGAGGTCCTCGGCGAAGTGAGTGGTGGCGGCGCCGCGCAGTGTGGTGATGACGATGGTGCCGACGGCAGGGGCGGAGGGGCTACGGCGGCGCCGGAAACAGAGAAGACCCGGAGGTTTCCGCCGGCGGGGATCTTCGAATTCGGGGTGCTACGGTGACGGAGGGGTTACGGGGGTGGTGGCTACGAGTTGTGTGGGTCGAGGCGGTCCCGGCGGTCCTATTTATAGGGCGCGGGCGCCACTGGGTTGCCGTGGAGCTCAAGAAGGTCCCGGCGAGCCCGCGGAGGAGATTCGGGGATTCGCGGCGAGAGAAAGGAAAGAAAGGGGCGTGATGGACGCGGCGATGATCAGGGGTTTAAATGCGCACGACAATCACGGGGATGCAGCCAGATTCGCCCAGCTTTGGAAGGTTTTCGAAAATTGGTAATGGCGGTCGTGCGGAGAAAGGAAAGAGGGGAGGAGGAAGAAAGGAAAGGAGGAAGACGATGGGGGTACTGTTGGAGATATGCCCTAGAGGCAATCATATTGATGATGATATTTCATTGTATCCATGATTTAATAAATGTTCCTTGAATATTGCCTTTGTGTTGATTAACAAGTATGTGACTTGTTTGTGAAACTCTTTACTTGTATGGTTATTCTAAAGTTGTCCCTAGTCGGAGTTCATGTGAGGACACACGTGAATGATGGATTAGCACATGTATCGGTTGATGACCATGTTTCACAGGTCATAGACATGGAGATGTCAAACCAATAATGTGGACACATGTTTAGAACATGGGGTTGGACCGACCCAACATGAGACATAGTAATTATTCTTATGGTTCTCTCTACACAATGTGTACGCCTTGTCCTTAGACACGAGATTGTCGTATGTACTTGAGATGTGAATCGACCTACTTAGGGGCTATCAAACGCTACTCGAAGCGGGTAGTTATAAAGGTAGCTTTCGGGTTTGTCATGAAGCATCTTTGCGAGGCATGGTCGGTCGAGATGGGATTTGCCCTCTCTACGAGAGAGATATCTCTGGGCCTCGAGTGATCGGATCGAGAAATGCATGGCCATGCTACTTAAGGTTAAGAGTTAACCTAGTAAGGGATTCGGATCACGGGATCGAGAAAGAGTGAGTCGACTTGGAGCTCATTGAATATCGTGAGGCAAAGGATTGGCATGTACATAATGTTGTGATGGTTCGTCCGATATGATCTTTACGTATGTTTAGGAGTTGCACGTCTTGCTAGAGGCGCTACCAACTATTGACCAAGTATGTGTACTCGCGTCATGTCTAAACATATGTGAACCATAGGTCACACACTTAAGAAGTGAAGCCTAATTCGGATTGGATCTAAATTAGATGGGCATTGAGTCCTAATGGGCCTCTATTCGTAGAAGCCCATTATAAGGGCGTCTATAAAAGGAGGGCGGCGGTATTTGGTTGAGGTTGAGTTTTTCGTGACATCCTCAAACCACGGCGCCACCCTCCCACGCCCTAGTCGCTCGCGCGGATCTAGTAGTCGCGTCGCGTCGCTTCCTCCGTCGTGTGGATACCTTTGGGCGTTGCATCGTGGCGTTGGGACGAACCGCAAGAAAGGAGCATGCGTGGGGCCGCGGCGAGGACGAGGAAGTAGTACGACTACTCGCCCGACGCATCGCATCAAGCGAGTACGACTACACCGCCCGACGTCGCATCAACTTCCGCACTGCGCGTCTAGTGGTAAGACCGTGATCTATAAGCTGCGGTGATCTTGGTTTACGGGTAGAATTTTTAATTTGCGCTAGTGTAGCCTACTGTTTCCCAACGGTGGTATCGAGGCGGTTCTTTGTCATGTTATAGGTTGGGTGATTTGCATATGGCGATATGTAAATCGGTATGATCGATGTGATCGATTGTATAGTTCGGTAATGGATTGATCGGTTTAGTGATCATCTTTGCTAAGGTCGTGAAACAACATACCCCTCTGGTCGGATTCGCCATCGGGGTAAACGGTGACACGTAAACCGATTGCGAATGCGAAGATCAATATGATTGATCGAATCGGAACCTAGATTAATAATCGATGTACCGTGATCATGCTGCTAAGGTCGTGAAACAACATACCCCTACCGGTCGGATTCGCCATCGGGGTAGACAGTGACACGTAAAACCGGTTGCGGCATGCGAAGATCAGTACAAATTGGTCGAATCGGAACAGTAGTCGATTTGTGGTAAATATGATTTGCCGATCAAAATCCTATGTAAAAATTGCATAGATTGGATCTCTGTTTTTTTACGAACCCCGCGGGGGGAAACCCCCTCGACCCCCTATCCGGTAGATTGCGATTCTATGCATAAACTTGTTTTTGCAGGATGTATGTGACCAGTATGGCCTAATGTGTATGTGATGCATGTTTGTAATATTTGCATGACTGCGTGTAAGTAGATGCGGCAACACGGTGGAGCCATTGTGTTGCCAAAGTATTGTATTAACGGCTGCGTGCCGACTTGTGATGATTCCTAGTATCCATGTATTTTATTACTATTTGTTATGAGTAATAGCTTATAGTAGTACTCGGAGGACACATCACTTGGAGGGATGGCACACATGAACCATGGAGATGGAGATCATCATGGTGGGCGATTCTATGGCGATGGAGATCACCATGAGAAAATGGGCCATCTTGAGTCACAAGCGTGTGAATGTTATTCCTATTGTTTTACTCCTATGCATGTTTGAATGGTAGAAGTATAGCGATCCCTCACAAAATGTTAAGTTAAACATATGCCCTCCCAATTAAACTTTGCACCATCCCATGTCTTGTAAATTGATGGTGGGTCTATAAAATTAGGGCACCATCAACTTTCCTTGACTAGATGGGTTTTGTATCGGATACTTACATGCATAAGGATTGGTGAACTTAACAAGGTTATCATAAAGGTTATGGGCCTTGGGGCATAAAGGTTGGGCGCCGGGGCATAGAGATGTCACCCAACAACAAGAGTCATATAGAGATATGATTAGCAAGGTGTTGCTTATCAAGTACCTTGTCTCCTAGCGGTGATGCGAAGCTCACTAGTAGACTCGTTAATTGCGGATCTTGAATCGCTAAGAATCAACAGAGGATGTTGATTTTAGTGGGAGTACATTCTATTAAATTTGTTTAATCGATTTACTCTATCATGGTTTTATTTGTCTTAGTATTTTGCATTTCCTATTGTAGATCAATGACATCTAGCAACCACGCACACCCTTTTGCTTTGCGATCGATTCTTGAGAAAGAGAAATTAAATGGAACAAACTATTCGGATGAGTCCGTGAATCCGAGAATTGTTCTCGAGGCGGATAAAAGGAAAACGTTCGACACCCCAATCCCGTAAGAACTCGCAAATAATGCGTCTGCTGCCGTTAAAAATGCCTACAAGAAAGCATGTGATGACTCTCTTGAGATTAGTTGTCTTATGCTTGCATGCATGGAGCCCGACCTTCAAAAGCGGTTTGAGGATCGAAGCGTATGATATGATCATAGCACTTAAGGACATGTTCCATACGAGCCAGGGTGAACGGTTCAATGTCTCTAAGGCTTTTCTCGAATGCAAGTTAATGAAGGTGCACCCGTAGGCCCACATGTGATCAAAATGGTTGGTTCTGATCGGACTTTGGATAAACTTGGTTTTCCAATTGGCCAAGAGTTGGCAATCGATTTCATTTTAGCGTCTCTTCCACCTAGCTATGGGCATTTCATTTGAACTACCATATGCATGGGGCGGATAAGGGCCTTAATGAGCTTTGTGGGATGCTCAAAGCAAGAGAGAATGACATTAAGAAGTGTGCGTGGCCTAGCCATGTGATGGTGTGCAGAACAAGTCTAGCTTCAAGAAAAAGGTAAGAAGCCATGGCCAAAGAATAAGGGTAAGGTTAAAGATATGATCTCGAAAAGCCAACGCCTAAGCCTAATCTTTGGACACGAGCCGAGACAGATGCTTCTATTGTAAAGCGCCACCGGAAGAAAGCTGCAAGAAGTACATGGATTCGATGAATGCAAGAAGAAGGCCGAAGTAAGACTTCCACCCATGGTACACTTGTCATAAATGTTTTAGACATTTTCTCGCAGATTCTCCTATTAACTCTTGGGTATTTGATCTGGATCGGTTGCTCACATTTGCAACTCGATGCAGGGCTAATAAGAAGTAGAGGAGTCGCAAGAGGTGAAGTTGATTTTGCGTCGGGAATAAAGCAAGGGTTGCTGCGTTGACCGTCGGCACCATGCAACTTCAGCTTCCTTCAAGATTTATTATGGAATTGAATAATTGTTATTATGTTCCTAGTATGAGTCGAAACATTTTATCCCCTCATGTTTGATGAGAGATGGTTATTCATTTGCAAGTAAAGACAATGGTTGTTTGATCTCTAAAAATAGAATGTTTATGGCTTTAGCCCATTGTGAATGGGTTATTTATTTTAAATCTTGATGATGCGCCTATCTTTAACATAAATGCTAAAAGACTTCGACCTAATGATTTGAATCCCACCCACGTTTGGCATTGTCGTTTGGGTCACATAAGTGAAAAGCGCATGAAGAAGCTCCATGTTGATGGTCTTCTAACCGTTTGATTTTGAATCATACGAGACATGTGAAGCTTGTTTGCTTGGTAAGATGACCAAATCACCTTTCAAAGGTTCTTTTGAGAGGCGTCGGACTTGTTGGAAATCATACATACCGATGTATGTGGACCAATGAGCACGATCGCTAGAGGTGGATTTCATTACTTCATAACTTTCAGCGATGATTTTAGTAGATATGGCTATGTCTACTTAATGAAGCATAAGTCGAAACTTTTGAAAAGTTCAAAGAGTTCGAATGAGGTTGAAAATCAACGTGCCAAGAAAATTAAGGCTCTGCGATCCGATCGTGGTGGCGAGTATTTGAGTCATGAATTTAGCAATCATCGAAGAGTTGCGGAATTGTTCCACGACCTAACACCGCGGAACGCCTCAAAGAAACGGGTATCCGAGCCGCGTGTCGGACCTTGTTGGACATGGTTCGATCGATGATGAGCCGATCATTTACCATTATCCTTTTGGGGTTACGCTCTAGAAACGGCAGCTTTCACACTTAATAGGTACCGTCTAAATCCGTAGTTAAGACACCATATGAGATATGGACCGGGAAGAGTCACGCTTGTCTTTTCTAAAGATTTGGGGATGTGAGGCGTTTGTCAAGCGACTACAGTCGGACAAGCTCACACCCAAGTCGGATAAATGTATTTTCGTGGGATATCCGAAGGAAACCTTTGGATATTACTTCTACAACCGACTAGAGGGCAAAGTGTTTGTCGCTCGAAGTGGTGTTTTCCTAGAGAAAGAGTTTCTCAATAGGGAGACAAGTGGAAGAACGGTGCAGCTTGAAGAAGTTCAAGATGAACCAATCGGGGAAGACTCGACGAATGATGCCCATGTGGCAGAACAAGTTGAGGAACCCATGGCAAAGGAAGCACCACCACCACGAAGGTCGGAAGGCTCCGCATGCGCGAGATATATTATTGTTAGACAATGATGAGCCTACGACCTATGCGGAAGCAATGATGGACCGGACTCGAGAAATGGCATAGTGCCATGAGATCCGAGATAGCATCCATGGGAGACAATCAAGTTTGGAATTTGGTTGACCGCACTGATGGTGTTAAAACCATAGAGTGCAAATGGATCTATAAAGGAAGATTGATATGGATGGAAATGTTCATATCCATAAAGCTCGACTTGTCGCAAAAGTTTTCGGCAAGTTCAAGGAGTTGACTACGATGAGACTTTCTCACTGTAGCGATGCTTAAATCAATACGGATCATTCTAGCTATTGCTGCATATTTCGACTATGAGATATGGCGGATGGATGTCAAAACGCTTTCCTTAATGGAAATTTAACCGAGGACGTGTATATGATACGGCCGAGGGTTTTGTCGATCCAAACAATGCTAGAAAAGTATGCAAACTTCAAAAATCCATTTATGGATTGAAGCAAGCATCTCGGAGTTGGAACATTCGTTTTGATGAAGTGGTCAAAGGTTTGACTTCATCAAAACGAAGAAGAATCTTGTGTTTACAAGAAGACAAGTGGGAGCTCACTCGTATTTCTAATCTTATATGTAGATGACATATTCTCGATTGGAAATGATATTCCTATGCTCGAGTCCGTTAAGACCTCACCAAAAATAGTTTCTCAATGAAGGACTTAGGGAAGCGGCATATATTTTGGGTATTAAGATCTATAGAGATAGATCAAAAGGCTAATAGGATTAAGCCAGTACTTACATTGACAAAGTGTTGAAACAGTTCAACATGGAGGAGGCAAAGAAAGGGTTCTTGCCCATGTCTCATGGCATAAATCTTGGCAAGACTCGGTGTCCTTCGACAAGCGATGAGCGAGATCGCATGAGTAAGATTCCATATGCTTCGCCATTGGATCTATCATGTATGCTATGATGTGTACTGCGCGAGATGTTTCCTATGCACTAAGTGTTACTAGCAGATACTCAGTGATCCAGTGAGAGTCATGGGCGGTGATTAAAAACATCCTCAAGTATTTGAGAAGAACTAAGGATGTGTTCCTAGTCTACGGAGGTGAGGAAGAGCTCGTTGTAAATGGTTACACCGATGCAAGCTTCCAAACCGACAAAGATGATTACAAATCGCAATCGGGTTTTGTGTTCCTTTTGAGCGGTGGTGCGGTAAGTTGGAAGAGTTCCAAGCAGAGATCCTGTCGACTCTACAACGGAGGTCGAGTACATTGCGCTTCAAGCAAAGAAAGGAAGGTGTTTGGATAAGGAAGTTCATAATCGAACTAGGTGTGGTTCCTAGTGCGTGCAGTCCTGCGGATCTTTCTTGTGATAACAGTGGGGCCATTGCGCAAGCCAAGGAGCCGAGGAATCACCAAAAGAACAAACACATATCATGGCGGTTTCATCTCATTCGAGAGATCCTTAATCGAGGAGATTTAAAGATATGCAAAATACACACGGATTTGAATATTTGAGATCCTTTGTGAAGCCTCTCCCACACCTAAGCATGAGGCGCACACAAGAGCTATGGGTATTAGATATCTTCTAGATTGACTCTAGTGCAAGTGGGAGGCTGTTGGAGATATGCCTAGAGGCAATCATATTGATGATGATATTTCATTGTATCCATGATTTAATAAATGTTCCTTGAATATTGCCTTTGTGTTGATTAACAAGTATGTGACTTGTTTCAAACTCTTACTTGTATGGTTATTCTAAAGTTGTCCCTAGTCGGAGTTCATGTGAGGACACACGTGAATGATGGATTAGCACATGTATCGGTTGATGACCATGTTTCACGTGTCATAGACATGGAGATGTCAAACCAATAATGTGGACACATGTTTAGAACATGGGGTTGGACCACCCAACATGAGACATAGTAATTATTCTTATGGTTCTCTCTACACAATGTGTACGCCTTGTCCTTAGACACGAGATTGTCGTATGTACTTGAGATGTGAATCGACCTACTTAGGGGCTATCAAACGCTACTCAGAATCGGGTAGTTATAAAGGTAGCTTTGGGTTTGTCATGAAGCATCTTTGCGAGGCATGGTCATCGAGATGGATTTGCCCCTCTCACCAGAGAGATATCTCTGGGCCCTCGAGTGATCGGATCCGTAAATGCATGGCCATGCTACTTAAGGTTAAGAGTTAACCTAGTAAGGGATTCCGGATCACAGGATCGAGAAAGAGTGGTCGCTTGGAGCTCGATGAATATCGTGAGGCAAAGGGATTGGCATGTACATAATGTTGTGATGGTTCGTCCGATATGATCTTTACGTATGTTTAGGAGTTGTACGTCTTGCTAGAGGTCGCTACCAACTATTGACCAAGTATGTGTACTCGCGTCATGTCTAAACATATGTGAACCATAGGTCACACACTTATGGGGTGAAGCCTAATTGGATTGGATCTAAATTAGGCGGGCATTGAGTCCTAATGGGCCTCTATTCGTAGAAGCCCATTATAAGGGCGCCTATAAAAGGAGGGCAGGGGCGCTGGTTGAGGGTTGAGTTTTTCGTGACATCCTCAAACCCCGCCGCCACCCTCCCACGCCCTAGTCGCTCGCGCGGATCTAGTAGTCCGGCGCGGCGTCGCTTCCTCCGTGCGATGTGGATACCTTTGAGGCGCTGCATGCGTGGCGTTGGGACGAACCGCAAGAAAGGAGGCTGACGTGGGACGCCGCGACGAGGACGAGGAAGTAGTACGACTACTCGCCCGACGCATCGCATCAATCGAGTACGACTACACCGCCCGACGTCTTTGCATCAACTTCCGCACTGCGCTGCGTCTAGTGGTAAGACCGTGATCTATAACTGCAGTGATCTTGGTTTACGGGTAGAATTTTTTAATTTGCGCTAGTGTAGCCTACCTGTTTCCCAACAGGTACGCCCGATTTTGATCAGACGGCGGAGATAGATCAAGCGAATCGGTAAGTTGGGTTTGGGCATAGCCGTTGGATTTAGATCTAACGGTCACCGGTGGTTGGGATGTTGGAGTCGTCCAAATGTTTCATTGAGTTCTGGCTGTTGGATTTTAATCCAGCGGCTGAGATGCGTCGGTGCGGCGCAAGAGAGAGAGAGAAGGAAGAACTGAGAGGTGGGACCCAATGTCAGCGAGACGGAGGAGGCGGCGCGACGGAGCGGGCTGCGCGCGCGCGGGGATGGGTTGAACCGAGAGAGGTTTCGGCCCAAACACTGTTTGAGGATTTTCTTTTGATTTCTGATTTTATTAATTGCTAATAATTCATTTAGGCTTTAGAATATAGTAAATTAAGTCCAAAAATTCTGAGAAAATTCACAGAAATTCTCTGGAGCATTTAGGACTTAAATAAAATATTCCCAGCTATTATCTGTTAATAGATTTTGCACATAAATTTGTTTAGCTTTAATTTGGTTAAGGAAAAGCTTTTGAAAATTCCACAAAAATCCAATAAAATAATTAAACTTTATTTTTGTAGGGAAACGGGTAGGCTACACTAGCGCAAATTAAAAAATTCTACCCGTAAACCAAGATCACTGCAGTTATAGATCACGGTCTTACCACTAGACGCAGTGCGGAAGTTGATGCGGCGCGTCGGGCGGTGTAGTCGCACCAAGTTGATGCGAGACGTCGAGCAGTAGTCGTACTACTTCCTCGTCCTCGTCGTGGCGCCCCACGCACAACTCCTTTCTTGTGGTTCGTCCCAACGCCACGCAGATGCGGCGCCTTCAAAGGTATCCACACGTGCGGGAGGAAGCGACGCGCGCGGACTACTAGATCCGCGCGAGCGACTAGGGCGTGGAGGGTGGCGGCGGGGTTTGGGGATGTCACGAAAAACTCAACCCTTAACCGATGCGCGCCTGTCCTCCTTTTATAGGCGCCCTTATAATGGGCTTCTACGAATAGAGGCCCATTAGGACTCAATGCCGATCTAATTCGGATCCAATTGAATTAGGCTTCATTATAAGTGTGTGACCCTATAGGTTCACGTATGTTTAGACATGACGCAAGTACACATACTTGGTCAATAGTTGGTAGCGACCTCTAGCAAGACGTGCCAACTCCTAAACGCACGTAAAGATCATATCGGACGAATCATCACAACGTTATGTACATACCAATCCCTTTGCCTCACGATATTCTGGCCGAGCTCCAAGCTGACCACTCTTTCGATCTTGTGATCGGAATCCCTTACTAGGTTAACTCTTAACCTTAAGTAGCATGGCCATGCATTTTCGATCCGATCACTCGAGGCCCAGAGATATCTCTCGGTGAGAGGGCAAATCCCATCTCGATTGACCATGCCTCGCAAAGATGCTTCATGACAAACCCGAAAGCTACCTTTATAACTACCCGCCATTGAGTAGCGTTTGATAGCCCTAAGCAGGTCTATTCACATCTCAAGTACATGCGACAATCTCATGTCTAAGGACAAGGCGTACACATTGTGTAGAGAGAACCATAAGTATAAAAGCTATGTCTCATGGTTGGTCGGTCCAACCCCATGTTCTAAACATGTGTCCACATTATTGGTTTGACATCTCCATGTCTATGACCTGTGAAACATGGTCATCAACCGATACATGTGCTAATCCATCATTCACGTGTGTCCTCACATGAACTCCAACTAGGGACAACTTTAGAATAACCATACAAGTAAAGAGTTTCACAAACAAGTCACATACTTGTTAATCAACACAAAGGCAATATTCAAGGAACATTTATTAAATCATGGATACAACGAAATATCATCATCAAAATGATTGCCTCTAGGGCATATCTCCAACAAACTACTCATCTAACCACGTATTGCGAACAGTGGTGCAACCTGGTGAATCCCAGAGTAACAACCACGACCTCCACTCCTTATCATCCGTTAACAACACGCTTCACTAAAATACTCCATTATGAATATACAGGATCATCTCATGACATTCATAGTATTAGTTCATAGATATTGAATATCATAACAGATCATATATTACCAACAAAGATGATAGTACAGAAGCAATTCAACAATTGCTCAACAAAATGAAACATAATAACAGATATTGCGGAAGCAATGTAATTTTCCAACCCCACCCTCAGGTACAGTGTGTCAATTTAATAACTTAATTACCATGGACCTAAAGCCCGCTCGATACTAATCAGAACACTCGGCTATTCGGAAGCCAAGATGCCACCTAATTACTCTAACAATCTACACAATGCGGAAGAATATGAAACAAGTATATCAACTAAAGACAAGATTAAGATAAACGGGACACGGTGAAGGTATCCTTCCTTCACCTTGAAGTTATTTAATACTGTTCATCAATAAAGAAGGTTCACACGTAGTAATAAATCAACAACCATGTGGAGAAGGTATCCTTCCTTCACCAATTATAATTTAATTATTACAGTTCATCATTAACGAATGAAAGATAGAACTAAAATTTATTCTTGATCATGAATTTGATGATGTGAACAAGTAGTGCGTGTCTACTCCCTCCCAAGTGAGCCAACATCAGGGGTTACCTAAAATAAGCAAACAACGCAAGAGTGAGTCCACGACTCGTGCAAATCTGAGAAAAGGGACATAACACACATATGAACAAGTCAACATCATAAAAGAATATGAGCATACATCGAATGAAAACTTAGGAATGCATGGCATGAATGATTATATTCAAGGATGGATGCACACATGCTTATACCGGTATAGCGAGTGACACACCGTCGGTGTTCACTTAAGCCCGCACTTAATGTATGGGGATCCAAGTCCTATATGAAGAACGTTTCATATAGGTGTCCAAAGCTGCCCATCTTTGGAATTGATAGGTCTTACGTGCCCATACGGAATTGATGGGTCTTTCATCCACTCCGTGGGCGGACATGACAATGTCAAAATCGCCCACATTGGAATGGTGGGACTTACAATCCACTCCCGTGGACATAACATGAATAAAAGGATGCATGATATGAACATGAACAAGTGATAATACCATCTCTCGAAAGATATACTCCACATAATGAAAGAACATAACGATTCAAAGATCTTGGGTAACACAATATGTCACATTATATTCATGTAAACATTCACAATCACAAAGACTTAAAATCAACAAAGTACTTGCCTTCGGCTATGACGCGTTAGCGTGCAACGATGGCGCTCCCAAACCCAGAGCCTCGCGGCCTAAACATTTAAATAACGAAATAAGAACAACATAGAGCCCATCATGAATTAATATTCTACAATACTCTCTTGAACAACTAAGAAATAGCCGTAACCCCAAATCTGAAAAATAGATAGCACCACTGAATCGGATCTGGACAGCAGCACGGTATTGGCCATAACTATTTACCTGGGACTCGAAACGGGGTGAGCCCAGCTCCTACATAAACTTAACGATCATATCTATAACATTCAAGTTGATGAGATTTCCCAATTCGGCCAATAAACTTCTCTAAAAAAAGAAAACAAAACAACAGCGCAGAATCTGTCTGAACAAATAGGACAGCAATACTAAAACGTTCGTAACGTTTAAACTACAACTCCGAATTGAGTGTTCTTTAACAATCTGAAAAGGTTATGAAAATATCTACAATAACCTAGTTGGGATGAAACCCTGATTCGTCCATTAACATACACCTATTTTAAAAGACAACTCAAAAGGTAATTCTCGTCAGGATTCTGGACAGCAGATATTAAATCTATCATAACTTTTGACTCGTTCGTCGGATTTTAGTGTTCTTGGCGGATACCGAAAGCTAAGAACAAGACCTACAAAACTCCAGGAGATGAACATCTCAAATTCGGCCTCTAAAATACCGAAACAGACCACGCAACATACTGGACAGATTGCTATCTACAGCAGACCGACATTGATCCAAGCAATTCTATTCGCTTCTCTCCTACGACCAAACCACCAACCCCAACCGAGACACATTACCCTTGGGCGCCAGGAGCACGACGATCGAACCGTGGTGAAGATCCCGGCCTCCTTGATCTGAACCCTGCGAAACACCACCAAAACGACGCGAGGAGGCAACGAGGGCTCTACACCGAGGAAAACTCCGGGAAGGGGGCGCGACCGGGACCTTGGGGCAGCACCAATGGGGAGGAGGAAGGGCGGCACCTGCTGGAGGTGGCGCACAAGAAGGAGGGGAAGGTGTAAGTGGCGGCCGCACAAGGGGAGAGGTGGAAGGGGTGGGAGCTAGGTTTTCACCGCCCCTAAAGGCCCTATGGCCGGCCCTTGGTGGGCTTGGGCCCCACAGCTGCCCCCCCCTTGGGCTCCAAGTCAGCCCCCCTTGGCCCATAAGGCCTCCTTTTGGGCTTGTTGGCCAAAGGCCCAGGCCAAAAACCAGAAGAATCGACGAAACGTCGAAATTGTGAATTTTAAACTCGATTTCGAACCGAAAACTTCCTAAATGAAAACGAGGTATTACAGTAGGTTACACTAGTTGACAATTTTAAAAATTTTACCACGTAAATCAGAAAGCCATGCAAGCAAGAGATCATAAATTGTTATCACTAGACGTGCAATACAGTGGACGAAGAGTTGAAGTAGCTTGATCCAACGTCGAGCGATGTAGTGATCATAATCGATCGCCCAACGTCCCGGCAGCGATCGCTCTCCAAAGAATCTATGATGTTCCTTACGTAGGTTGTCGAACGTCCTCGATCAGCACAGCAACAACCGTAGCAGTGCCTCTACGGTATCCACATGTCTAGGGGTGGAACGTTGTACGCCAGTGTACTAGCACAAACGCACATGGTAGTACCTTTGGAAAAATAGCGGCTAGGGTTTTGGTAGAGCAACTCTCTCTTATGTCCCAAGAGCCCCATACATCTTTTATAAAGAGCCCATAATAGATCCTATCTGATCTTATTTTTTCCAACATGTTAAGTGTAACAGCCCTAACTTAGGGTTTGTATTTCAAATGTAAAATTTTGAGGAGAAATAAAAACTTTTGTTGTCTCATCAAATCATTTGGAAGTTTTCCAAATTTTCCCTAGCAATTTCCATTTTCTAGAATTAAATTCTTGTGAATGGAAATTGTTGTCAGCAAATTATTAGCTTTCAAACTTGTGATCATCCTCTGAAATTATTTTTCCTATCATCTTGATCATCCTATCTACCTCCCTGAATTATTTCACAATTTTTAGATTTTAGTTGCTATTTCAAATGCCCAAGTCAAACCAGTTTAGAAATCTGGTCAAACCCTTAGGCAGCAGCTTGTGAATTTTCTTGGGAGAAATCTAATGCATGAAAATTCCTGGAAAATTTATACAAGGATATCCTCTGTCCCAGGAAGCTACCATAAAAATTTAGAAATTTTTGGAGCTCTGGAACTACCTCTAAAAATTCCTCAAACCTTCTCTGTCTTTTAAAACAAATTCTGAAAACACTGTTCCTCTGCCCGAACCCAACTCGTGCTCGAGTCCGACCCGCACCACTTGACTCGGTCGCACCGCCTGGTTGCACCGTGCGAGCCCGATGGCTGTCTACCGTCCGATGAAGATCGAACGGTCCACGTTGCTTGTCTCGCCGACTGTCCAGAATGCATACATCGATCTCACCGTCCGCTTTAGATCCAACGGTCGGTGTGATACCGTCGAGTCAAACCATTCCAGCATCGGCCGCACTGCACCCGTCTCGAGCCGCTTTGCCACCGTCGCCGACGTGTGGGCCCTACTTGTCGTCGTCACCTACATCCCGAATGCGCAGGCGGCCGCTTCTATTGCACATAGATGCGCCCCTGGCCGCGCGAAATCCGACCGCCGCCGCGGAAGGGTCTGGTAAGATAGACGATCTTCCCGCACAATCAATCGCCCCAAGTGCCGGGACAACCAATCCATGCCAAGAATCACATCCGGACTTGCTGAACAGAGCGAATAAGATTTGCTAAAAATCCCACTCCCTTGACTATGATAGGAACATCCCGCATTGTAAATCGGCTCTCATTTCCGACCCGGAGCGGATGAGCAAAGGAACTTCTAAAGGAACACAATGAAGACCACTAGCAGCAGCAAATGATCTTGAAATAAAAGAATGCGATGCTCCGTAATCAAATAATACCGCAGCGGGCGAGAATTAACAAGAAGTGTACCCATCACAACATCCGCGCCTCCCGAGCCTCCTCGGTGAAAGGTGGTTCACTCGGCCGCCGCACTCGGGCTTCGGATCATCTTCAGTCGTGGGTGACCACTCGCCGCGCCCTCCATTAGGACGAGGGCTGCTGCAACACTCGAGGGCGTGCATTCGCATAATGGCCCTTGTTGTGGCGTAAAACAAGTGACCTCGCGCCGGATTGCGGAGGCCGCTCTTTGGATCGCAGCGCACGTGGCTGAAACACGCCCGTGGTGGGCGAGGCTGGTGCAGATGGCCTCGCGCCGGTGGAGCAAAAGAACGAGCCACGTGTGCCGCCCACCGAGGACGAACGAGGGTGGTGTGAGTAGACCGATGCGCCTCCCATTTGCGCTATGGGACTCGCCAGCCGCGCCGCCTTATGCTCAAGAACAATGGCCTTATCTACCAAGGCACGAAAGTCCGAGAAGTCCACAATAGATAGCTTGTCCTGCAGCTCCTCGGACAAGCCATCCATAAACTTCTCCCGCTAGCCTCATCGAGGCCACCTCCCGAGCATAACGAGCCGGATGATTGAACTCGCATGTACTCCGTCACGCATTTGCGCCTTGCTTGAGCACGAAACTCCTTCTTCTTCGACTTCATCGAGCCATCGTGATGTGGGCCCGACTAAAAGTCGATCTCGAACTCTTCCCACGCGACCACATGGCGCGGCCGCATGGCGAGATAGTTCTCCCACCATGAGTCTGCCGCGCTCAAGCGGTGGGACGCGAAGAGTGCCTTATCCTGCGCTCGGCATCGAGCTATGTTGAGCTTTCGCTCAACCATGCGCAGCCAATCATCCGTGACGAGGGTCCCTGAGCGGAGAAAGTCGGCGGCCGCGCACGGAGGAACTCGCAAGTCCCCGCGAGTCCGTGGCCGCCACCACCGGCAGGAGTGGAGGTATTCCTAGCAATAACCTCCAAGATGCGCGTCGTCCATGCGGTTTCGCTCGATCCGAGCGAGAACCTCACCATGGTCTGAGGAGGGGAAGCTCCTCATCATGACCGGTGGCCGATTCCGACCACTACGGTTCCGCCACCATCCTGCTCCACTAAAACAAGTTAGCAACAATTTAAAAGCAAGAAAGCCGAAATTTATCAAAGCACCAGAAACAAACACAACGCAGATAAAGTTCGACCAAAGAAAATCGACATATAACTACTCACTTTACATCTTACCCTATTACTCCCACGATTTTCCATAGTTCTCCCAAAACTAATTCCACCACTAAGTAACTACCTTTTGAAAAGGGAAGAGAGAAACCAAGTTCTCAAAACTCAAATTAGAGTAAGGTGAGTAGAAAGCTAAGATAGGTAAGGAATAAAACTGAGAATCGCCTAGGTTTTCATAAACCTTTTATAATTTGAAAATAAGACTTTCAAAATATCCTAAGGACGACTATGCTTGGGTTGTTACGGTCGTAATGGCTCGATACCAACTTTGTGAGGACCCAATTTATTTGGTTTGTAATGCTTAACCAACCACCGGTCCTAGCATCACAAATCAAATAAATCGATCTCGAGATATGTATACTTCCTGAAGGTGATACACACCTCACAACAAAAGTATGCATCAACTCCATTCCAAACATAGAGTCCAAACATCACACTACAAACGGAAGATAAACAAATAGTAACAATATTACGTATATAGGCCGACTGTGCCACAAGATACACAAATAGACAACAACGACAATGAAGCAAAAGTGCCATAAGATGGCTATAAACAAAGCCAATCGGTGTGCCTCCAACCCACAAGGCATCCGACCGACCGCCAAGACTAGTCGTCACCCACGGCGACAAAGACTCACGAAGTGAGGCCCCGAGGCTCACCTTCTTCCTCTCGCAACAAAAACATTAAGCAAAGCACCGAGTACAAAGATTGTCTTTGTACCCGCAAGACCGACGTGTGAACTAGCGGCACTGCTCATATGCTACATGCGAGCTTGTTTGGTGGAGGTCATATGGTTCATTTGCATAAAGCCAATTTTCATTTGCAATAATGTAATACGCTTTAAAGGCAAGTTTGCAATTCATTTTTAATGTTGAAATACAAGAAGGATAATAATAGCAAAAGAGTAAGTAAAAACATCCTAGAAGTGACTATCCCAATAGTCACCATTAACAATAGCACGAATCCCTGCATTCGTACTCACCCATCAAGTTTTAATTTAAATGTTGTAGTCTAACTCTTGGAAGACCTTGCCAAGCGTGTCCATAACCTAGACGAGGCTATTCGAATAGTTTGAACCCTCGCAGGTGTACCAATGTACCCACACTGCATCGCCTTTAAGCCAAAACACACTTCAAGGTATGTCACAGACTAAGTCCTACGAGACTGTTTCCAATATTGTGTATTAACTACGAGCCGCTCGTATGGATAGAAACCCATACGCTACATGGTAAAGCCGAAAGACAACTACCCACTCAGATAAAGCTTTGGACAACTACCATGCTCCCACCTCCATCCTCCCGCGACCTCCCGCGACCTGAGCCAATACACGCCAAAGTACTAGGTCAAGAGAGGTCCCATATACTCTAGTGTGGTTAGCACGCAAAATGCTTGGTTCTGTAACAAGATGTTCGGTCCTTGTTGACTCGGGCACCATTCCGCCACACCCAACAGATCACACCAATCATACCACAGCCCAAGTCTAAATCATTTTTGGTTTTCGATTTTAGTTTTTCAATTAAACATAGCAAAAATGTCAAACAATAAGTTATAGTAAATTTTGTGTGATCAAGGTTACCGACTAAAGTCGATAATCGCTCAGCTTCTACCGATAGCTAAGCATATCTAAGCAATTTGACCGGATCTACTAAGTGACAAGAGACCATCCAATGCCTCTAATCACAAAGAAATAACCTAGGCTCGTAGTAGAGATCAATATTTTGTCTACAGGATATGCAACACGGATTTAACTAATCAATTTAACACAAATTAAGCAATGCATAC
Organism: Ampelocalamus luodianensis; assembly: GCA_036346255.1. NCBI lineage: Eukaryota > Viridiplantae > Streptophyta > Magnoliopsida > Poales > Poaceae > Ampelocalamus > Ampelocalamus luodianensis. Next base: position 26,881,720 of record CM070623.1, read on the forward strand.
ATACAAATTAAACAAAATATTAGACTTTAAAATACCGATAGGAATGATCAAAGCGCTTGCCCGGGTGTGTTGCTCAATAAGGTGCGGAGGATCGTCCTCGTGGTTGCCGCAAATATCGAATCCTAACGATCGAACATAACAAAGAAATAAGAACGAATAACACCGCAAAACTCAAACATACAACAACACCAAAACAAGCCAAAACTCACACAAAGAGCCTAAGCATGAAATAACAAAATTTCGTAAACAGAGAACAATTCATTTTAAGTTATTAATAATTTTCTATGAATTTTCTAAGCTAAAACACAACAAGCACTAGTTAATTACTTAACAGATTTTCATGAATGTAAACATGTGCAAAACCTATTCTAATAGTTAGTATATCTGAAAATGAAATTTATGTAATTGGGTTCATTGAATTTGGACAATTATTGGAAGAGATATGCATTTTCTAATTTAGAAGATACCTAAGGCATCATTTTATTAATTAATGATTCTTGCTACAGAGACATGGATGAAACTAATTTTTGTAAATAATACATTTAAAAGAAAATTAACAAAGACTGGTTTCATGCAATTTGGATAAAATTGAATTAGCTATGCATTTTACAAGTCTAAATGAATTATCGAGCAACAAAAACATATTACGTAAATACTAAAGCATTAAATCCTTTTTCTACCGCCAACAAGAAGCCCTACCATCGACAATGGGCCCGCGACGATCACGACCAGACAAAGACACCCGCTAAAGTGACGCGTCAAGGCGATTCAAAGAATACGCTCGCTTAACAACGTAATCCTAACACATATGCCCAAAGAAAATACGCCTCATGAAAGAGAAAACGACAACAAAACTACACAATCCCTAACCGACATTCCGCCCACATAATGTAGACTCAGAGAATTAAAACGATTAGATTTGAATCCTAAAACAGCTTAACACGAGAGGGCCCACAAGTCGCTGACCTAATAGAACCAAAGTTTAGCGATAACTAAGCTTCGCCGCGCTCGTTCAAGCACGCGACGGGACGGTGGCGCACGCGCAGTGTTCTAGCAACCCGCTGAGTTTCAAGACGAGTGAGTGGTACCTTAAGGTTCGCAAAGACCTCACGAACCGGTGACGGTGACGCTGAGCCCAATGGTCGCCGGAGATGGGCTCACGACGGCCGAGGCGGAGAAGAAACTACGGCTCGCAGAGAAGACGCTGCACTTCGAAGCTCGAAGGTGCGCCACGGAATCGCCGACTCGTGGAGCAATAAGCACAAGATAACGTCGAAGAAGAAGGTCCGAGGCGCCGGAATTGCCACGCGCGAACACCGTGATTGGAGAAGAAAGGGTCGCGCAGCCTCAACGATGCACCAAAGACAAAATGAAGCCATCATTAGCTTCGGGCATCAATGCGATCCGGCGACCAAGTGTCGGCCGGAAACTCACCGAGCACCAGCAAGCTTGCAGAGCCGAGACCAACGGAGTTGGGGACGAAGAAGTGGCTCCGACGATTCACCGGATGCCACGAGCTCGGATGGGAAAATGGATGCGGACCGAGTGTGGTTCACGATGGTGAGGTTGCGGGCTCAAGGGCTTCTCCAACGCGGCGTGCTACTCGTTTTCTTCTCCTACCAAACAAGAAATCGGGCGGAGATAACACGAGAACGCAAAGGAGAAGAAGTGGATGAGCTCGTGGCTTTATGAAGTCACGCGATGCCTCCCACCGGACACGAGGGCATAAAGGTGGCAGCGACGCAGGCACGTGGCAAACATGCACGCACGCCGCGAGCCCGGTGAGGTGCGGAGAAGACGAGGTTGATGCCGACTGTGGGACCCACATGTCGGCGACAAACGAAGCGGTGCGAACCGGTGGTTTGATTTGATCAAGAACACACCGACCGCTGGATCTAAAACGGACGGCCGGGATTGGTGTATGCATTCGACAGTCGGTTGCATACGCGACGTGGATCGCTCGATCTTCATCGGACGGATTCACGATCGATTGGACTCACGCAGCGCAAATGGCAGGCGGTGCGACCGAGTCAAGTGGTGGGTCGGACTCGAGCCCGAGTTGGGTTCGGGCCGAGGAACAAGATTTTTAGAATTTGATTTAAAAGACAGAGAAGGTTTGGGGAATTTTTAGAGGTAGCTCCTGAGCTCCAAAAATTTCGAAATTTTTATGGTAGCTACTAGGGACAGAGGACAACCTTGTATAATTTTTCCAGAACTTTTTATGCACTGCATTGTTCTAGAGAAAATTCACAAGCTGCTGTACAGGGAGTTTGACCAGATTTCAAACAGAGTTGACTTGGCCATTTGAAATAGCAAACAAAATCTAAAAATTGTGAAACAACTCAGGGAGGTAGATAGGATGATCAAGATGATAGGAAAAATAATTTCAGAGGATGATCACAAGTTTGAAGGCTAAGGATTTGCTGACAACAATCTCCATTAACAAGAATTTAATTCTAGAAAGGAAATTGCTAGGGAAAATGTAGAAATTTTCAAATGATTTGAAGAGACAACAAAAGTTTTTTTTTTTTTTTTTTTTTATTTCTCCTCAAAATTTCACATTTGAAATACAAACCCTAAGTTAGGTCATTACAAATCTCCTCTTACAGAATCTCGCCCGAGATTCTCGATCACCGGGAGAAGAAGGACTGTAACTGCTGAGACGATCTTCCCGCTCCCATGTGGCTTCATCTCGGAGTGGTTCGACCACCGAACTTTGAGGAACTTAATCACACGGTTCGCTCGTTCTGCGCTCAGCTTCTTCGAGGATACGAACGGACGCCACGATAAGACAGATCTTCCGCACATCGATATTTTCCAATGGTGTTTCTCAATCGAACACGAAGGCATTTCTTCAATTGTGACATGGAAACATCATCGCACTCCTTCAAGTGTAGCCGGCAACTCCAACTTGTATGCAACAGCTCCACTTTCTTGATGATGCGATATGGCCCGACATATCGAGGAGCTAGCTTGCCCTTGACATCAAACGATTTGTCCTTCAAAGGCGAGACCTTGAGATACACAAAGTCATTGGGCCGAAACTCACCACGACGACGCCGACCGCATAGCTCTTTCGCTCGATCGAGCTACGTGCAAGTGCTCACGAATCAATCGCACTTGACTTTCGGCCTCATTGATCGAATCCGCCAAAGAACCGCTTTCACCGCCGACCGGTTCAACGGTGTTCGCAGTACGACCGCACAAAGCCTCAAACGGTGCCATACCGAGACTAGCTCGAAGCCGTTGTTGTAGGAGAACTCGCAAGCGGTAGGCACTTCTCCCAATTCTTCCCATAGGAAAGAACACAAGCACGAGCATATCTTCAAGCACCGATTGACGCGCTCCGTCGACCATCTGGCCCGAGGATGATAGGCCGTGGCCGAAAGTAAGACGAGTTCCCATGGCCTCCCGCAGACTATGCCAAAACCGAGAGGTAAACAACGCCTACTGGCCGACACAATCGCCTTGGGTACACCATGCAAACTCACAATCCTTGATACATAGAGCTCGGCCAGAGGTTCCACACGAGTCGACTCTTGACCGAAAGGAAATGCGCCACTTTAGTTAGCTCACAATGACAACCCAAATGGCGTCGTTTCCTTGGATGAACGGGCAAACCGTTGATGAAATCCATGCCTACGTAATCCCACTTCCACTCGTATAGGCAAGGGTCAAGAAGACCACTGACGCCGATGCTCGCCTTGACGCGACAACATACGCCACATCCGCAACGAACCCGCAATCTCGCGCTTCATGCGAGTCCACCGTAATCTCGACGCAGATCTTGATACATTTTGGTGGCCCCGGATGGATGGACAAAGGCGAATCATGGGCCTCCAAGAATCAAATCCCGCACTCGGGACCTTTGGGACCACAAGACGCGCCAAACCGCACAACACCGTGCTCATCTTCTCGTAAAGCATTTAGTGAACCATCCCCGATGTTCTCGCTTGATTTTGCCCATACCAACATCCGATTGCGTGGCCGACTTGATTTGATCCACCAAGGTTGGTTGCACAACCAGGCAGAAGGGAACCGTGCTCAACCAAACCCAAGTTGAGACGCTGAAATTCGCAAGAAGTGCAGTTGTCGCTCTTGGATCATCGTAGTATTGCAATACACCTTTCGCTAAGTGCATCAAGAACCACATTGGCCTTGCCAGATGATACCGAATACCCATATCATAATCTTTGATCAATTCTAGCCATCTCTCTGCTCGAGGTTCAGATCCGGCCGAGTGAATAAGTATTTCAAACTCTTGTGATCTAATACACCTCACACGGTTTCCGATCAAATAATGCCGCCAAATCTTGAGTGCATGAACCATCGCAGCAAGCTCTAAATCATGGGTGGGATAGTTGAGCTCATGAGGCCTCAATGCCTAGATGCATAGGCAACCGCCTTGCCTTCTTGCATAAGAACACACCCGAGTCCCCGACGAGAGGCATCGCAATAAATATCGAAGTTCTTGTGGATATCGTGAAGAGTAAGGACTGAGTCAAGTCAATCGCTGCTTGAGCTCCCAAAGCTCTCATCACAAGCAGAGGACCACACAAACTTCTTGTCCTTCTTGAGCAATTCACCATTGGCTTTGCGATCTTGGAGAAGTTCTCGATAAAGCGCAGTAGTAGCCCGCTAGACCAAGAAAACTCCGCACATCGCTGGATCGACTTGGTGGCCCCAAGATAGAACATCGCCGACTTTGTCGGGATCTACAACTATTCCTCCAATGAAAGAACATGGCCCAAAATGCCACTTCCTTCAACGAACTCACATTTGTTGAACTTTGCATACGGTGATGCTCCCAACTTGCCCAAAATAATCTTCGATGCTCAAGATGCTCGCTTCATCTTGGAATAGATAAGAATATCATCAATAAAGACCACCACAAATTTGTCCAAATACTCCATGAATATGAATTCATAAGGTTCATGAACAAAGCGGAGCATTGGTTAGACCGAAGACATGACGTGTACTCGTGATAGGCCATAACGAGTAGTGAAAGCCGTCTTCGAATATCCTCACCGATCCGGACTTGATGATAGCCCGATCTCGATCAATCTTGAGAACACCGGGCTCCGCATAACGGTCAAAAGATCATCAATGCGGGGCGAGGATATTTGTTCTTCACCGTCACTTCATTGAGAGGACGGTAATCAACACATGCGCAAAGTCTTGTCCTTCTTCTTCACAAAGATCACCGACAACCCCAAGGAGATGAACTCGACGGATGAAACCCTTTGCTTGGAGCTCACCAAGCCGCTTCTTCAATTCTTCTAGCTCATTGGGAGGCATTCGACACGGCGCTTCAAATCGGAGATGCACGGGCAGCAACTTGATGACAAACTCCGGATCTCGAACCGAGGCATCCTGTAAATCTTCGGAAAGACATCCCCAAAGTCGATACTATGGGAACATCCTGACCGCAAGGCGGCCGCTTCTATTGCACATAGATGCGCCCCGGCCGCGCGAAAATCCGACCCGCCGCTCAAGGGCTGGTAAGATAGACAGCCTTCTGGCACAATCAATCGCCCCAAGTGCTTTGGGACAACCAATCCATGCCAAGAATCACATCCGCATTTGTCGAACAGAGCGTAATAAGATTTGCTAAAAATCCCACTCCTTGACTATGATAGGAACATCCCGCATTGTAAATCGGCTCTCATTTCCAATTCCGAGAGCTGATGAGCAAAGGAACTTCTAAAGGAACACAATGAAGACCACTAGCAGCAGCAAATGATCTTGAAATAAAGAATGCGATGCTCGTAATCAAATAATACCGCAGCAGGACGAATTAACAAGAAGTGTACCCATCACAACATCCGCGCCCCGAGCCTCCTCACCAAAGGTGGTTCACTCGCCGCCGCACTCGGGCTTCGGATCATCTTCCGTCGTGGGTGACCACTCGCCGCGCCCTCCATTAGGACGAGGGGTGCTGCAACACTGAGGGGTGCATTCGCATAATGGCCCTTGTTGTGGCAAATAAAACAAGTGACCTCGCCGCCGGATTGCGGAGGCCGTCGCTGGCTTTGGATCGCAGCGACGTGGTGAAACACGCCCGTGGTGGGCGAGGCTGGTGCAGATGGCCTCGGCGCCGGTGGAGCAAAAGAACGAGCCACAGTGTGCCGCCCACCGAGGACGAACGAGGCCGGTGTGAGTAGACCGATGCGCTCCCATTTGCGCTATGACTCGCCAGCGCCTTCGCTTTATGCTCAAGAACAATGGCCTTATCTACCAAGGCTCGAAAGTCCGAGAAGTCCACAATAGATAGCTTGTCCTGCAGCTCCTCGCACAAGCCATCCATAAACTTCTCCTCGCTTAGCCTCATCGAGGCCACCTCTCCCGAGCATAACGAGCCGATGATTGAACTCGCATGGGTAATTCGTCACGCATTTGCGCTCTTGCTTGAGCACGAAACTCCTTCTTCTTCACCTTCATCAGCCATCGTGATGTGGGCCCGACGAAAAGTCGATCCGAACTCTTCCCACGCGACCACATGGCGCGGCCGCATGGCGAGATAGTTCTCCCACCATGAGAGTGCCGCGCTCTCGCCGGTGGGACGCGAAGAGTGCCTTATCTCGCGCTCGCATCGAGCTATGTTGAGCTTCGCCAACCATGCGCAGCCAATCATCCGCATCGAGAGGGTCCTCTGAGCGGAGAAAGTCGGCGGTCGCAGACGGAGGAACTCGCAAGTCCCCGCGAGTCCGGTGGCCGCCACCATCGGGCAGGGAGTGGAGGTATTCCTAGCAATAACCTCCAAGATGCGCTGCTCGTCCATGCGGTTTCGCTCGATCCGAGCGAGAACCTCACCATGGTCTGAGGAGGGGAAGCTCCTCATCATGACCACCGGGCCGATTCCGACCACTACGGGTTCCGCCACCATCCTGCTCCACTAAAACAAGTTAGCAACAATTTAAAAGCAAGAAAGCCCAAATTTATCAAAGCAAATTAAACAAACACAACGCAGATAAAGTTCGACCAAAGAAAATCGACATATAACTACTCACTTTACATCTTACCCTATTACTCCCACGATTTTCCATAGTTCTCCCAAAACTAATTCCACCAACTAAGTAACTACCTTTGAAAAGGGAAGAGAGAAACCAAGTTCTCAAAACTCAAATTAGAGTAAGGTGAGAGTAGAAAGCTAAGATAGGTAAGGAATAAAATCTGAGAATCGCCTAGGTTTTCATAAACCTTTTATAATTTGAAAATAAGACTTTCAAAATATCCTAAGGACGACTATGCTTGGTTGTTACGGTCGTAATGGCTCGATACTAACTTTGTGAGGACCCCAATTTATTTGGTTTGTAATGCTTAACCAACCACCGGTCCTAGCATCACAAATCAAATAAATCGATCCTCGAGATATGTATACTTCCCTGCAAGATACACACCTCACAACAAAAGTATGCATCAACTCCATTCCAAACATAGAGTCCAAACATCACACTACAAACGGAAGATAAACAAATAGTAACAATATTACGTATATAGGCCGGCTGTGCCACAAGATACACAAATAGACAACAACGACAAATGAAGCAAAGTGCCATAAGATGGCTATAAACAAAGCCAATCGGTGTGCCTCCAACCCACAAGGCATCCGACCGACCGCCAAGACTAGTCGCCACCCACTGCGGCGACAAAGACACCACGTAGTGAGGCCCCGAGGCTCACCTTCTTCCTCTCGCAACAAAAACATTAAGCAAAGCACCGAGTACAAAGATTGTCTTTGTACCCGCAAGACTCGACGTGTGAACTAGCGCACTGCTCATATGCTACATGCAGCTTGTTTGGTGGAGGTCATATGGTTCATTTGCATAAAGCCAATTTTCATTTGCAATAATGTAATACAGTTTAAAGGCAAGTTTGCAATTCATTTTTAATGTTGAAATACAAGAAGGATAATAATAGCAAAAGAGTAAGTAAAAACATCCTAGAAGTGACTATCCCAATAGTCACCATTAACAATAGCACTAATCCCTGCATTCGCATCACCCATCAAGTTTTAATTTAAATGTTGTAGTCTAACTCTTGGAAGACCTTGCCAAGCGTGTCCATAACCTAGACGAGGCTATTCGAATAGTTTGAACCCCGCAGGGTGTACCAATGTACCCACACTTGCATCGCCTTTAAGCCAAAACACACTCCAAGGTATGCGGCACAGACTAAGTCCTACGAGACTGCTTTCCAATATTGTGTATTAACTACGAGCCGCTCGTATGGATAGAAACCCATACGCTTACATGGTAAAGCCAAAAGACAACTACCCACTCAGATAAAGCTTTTGGACAACTACCATGCTCCCACCTCCATCCCTCCCGCGACCTCCCGCGACCTGAGCCAATACACGCCAAAGTACTAGGTCAAGAGAGGTCCCATATACTCTAGTGTGGTTAGCACGCAAAATGCTTGGTTCTGTAACAAGATGTTCTGGTCCTTGTTGACTCGGGCACCATTCCAGCCACACCCAAAGATCACACCAATCATACCACAGCCCAAGTCTAAATCATTTTGGTTTTCGCTTTAGTTTTTCAATTAAACATAGCAAAAATGCTGAAACAATAAGTTATAGTAAATTTTGTGTGATCAAGGTTACCGACTAAAGTCGATAACCGCTTGATTCTACCGATAGCTAAGCATATCTAAGCAATTTGACCCGATCTACTAAGTGACAAGAGACCATCCAATGCCTCTAATCACAAAGAAATAACCTAGGCTCGTAGTAGAGATCAATATTTTGTCTACAGGATATGCAACACGGATTTAACTAATCAATTTAACACAAATTAAGCAATGCATACATACATTGAAACAAAATATTAGACTTTAAAATACCGATAGGAATGATCAAACCGCTTGCTCGGTGTCGTTGCTCAATAAGGTGCGGAGGATCGTCCTCGTGGTTGCCGCAAATATCGAATCCTAACGATCGAACATAACAAAGAAATAAGAACGAATAACACCGCAAAACTCAAACATACAACAACACCAAAACAAGCCAAAACTCACACAAGAGCCTAAGCATGAAATAACAAAATTTCAAACAGAGAACAATTCATTTTAAGTTATTAATAATTTTCTATGAATTTTCTAAGCTAAAAACACAACAAGCACTAGTTAATTACTTAACAGATTTTCATGAACAGTAAACATGTGCAAAACCTATTCTAATAGTTAGTATACTCAAAATGAAATTTTACTGCACTGGGTTCATTGAATTTGGACAATTATTGGAAGAGATATGCATTTTCTAATTTAGAAGATACCTAAGGCATCATTTTATTAATTAATGATTCTTGCTACAGAGACATGGATGAAACTAATTTTTGTAAATAATACATTTAAAAAGAAAATTAATAAAGACTGGTTTCATGCAATTTGGATAAAATTGAATTAGCTATGCATTTTACAAGTCTAAATGAATTATCGAGCAATGAAAACATATTACGTAAATACTAAAGCATTAAATCCTTTTTCTACCGCCAACAAGAAGCCCAACCATCGACAATGGCCCGCACGATCACGACTGTGACAAAGACACCGCTTAAAGTGACGAAGGCGATTCAAAGAATACGCCTTCGCTTAACGTAACGTAATCCTAACACATATGCCCAAAGCAAAAATACGCTCATGAAAGAGAAAACGCATTAACAAAACTACACAATCCCTAACCGACATTCCGCCCACATAACGAGACTCAGAGAATTAAAACGATTAGATTTGAATCCTAAAACAAAGCTTAATACGAGAGGGCCCACAAGTCGCTGACCTAACAGAACCAAAGTTTAGCGATAACTAAGCCACGGCGCTCGCTTCAAGACACGACGGGACGGTGGCGCGCCACGCAGTGTTCTAGCAACCCTGAGTTTCAAGACGAGTGAGTGGTACCTTAAGGTTCGCAAAGACCTCACGAACCTGTGACGGTGACGCTGAGCCCAATGGTCGCCGGAGATGGGCTCACGACGGCCGAGGCGGAGAAGAAACTACGGCTCTCGCAGAAGACGCCATGCACTTCGAAGCCGGAAGGTGCGCCACGGAATCGCCTCGACTCCAGGAGCAATAAGCACAAGATAACGTCGAAGAAGAAGGTCCGAGGCGGCGGAATTGCCACGCGCGAACACCGTGATTGGAGAAGAAAGGGTCGCGCAGCCTCAACGATGCACCAAAGACAAAAATGAAGCCATCATTAGCTTCAGCGGCATCAATGCGATCCGGCGACCAAGTGTCGGTGGAAACTCACCGAGCACTAGCAAGCTTGCAGAGCCGAGACCAACGGAGTTGGGGACGAAGAAGTGGCTCCGACGATTCACCGGATGCCACGAGCTCGGGATGGGAAAATGGATGCGACCGAGTGTGGTTCACGATGGTGAGGTTGCGGGCTCAAGGGCTTCTCCAACGCGGCAGTGTTACCTTCGTTTCCTTCTCCTACCAAACAAGAAATCGGGCGGAGATAACACGAGAACGCAAAGGAGAAGAAGTGGATGAGCTCGTGGCTTTTATGAAGTCACGGCGATGCCTCCCACCGACACGAGGGCATAAAGGTGGCGGCGACGCAGGTACGTGGCAAACATGCACGCACGCCGCGAGCTCCGGTGAGGTGCGGAGAAGACGAGGTTGATGCCGATGTGGGACCCACATGTCACGACAAACGGCGGTGCGAACCGGTGGTTTGATTTGATCAAGAACACACCGACCGCTGGATCTAAAACGGACGGCCGGGATTGGTGTATGCATTCGACAGTCGGTTGCATACGCGACGTGGATCGCTCGATCTTCATCTGACGGTTACGATCGATTGACTGGCGCGGTGCAGCCAGGCGGTGCGACCGAGTCAAGTGGTGCGGGTCGGACTCGAGCCCGAGTTGGGTTCGGGCCCGAGGAACAAGATTTTAGAATTTGATTTAAAAGACAGAGAAGGTTTGGGGAATTTTTAGAGGTAGCTCCTGAGCTCCAAAAATTTCGAAATTTTTATGGTAGCTACTAGGGACAGAGGACAACCTTGTATAATTTTTCCAGAACTTTTTATGCACTGCATTGTTCTAGAGAAAATTCACAAGCTGTTGTACAGGGAGTTTGACCAGATTTCAAACAGAGTTGACTTGGCCATTTGAAATAGCAAACAAAATCTAAAAATTGTGAAACAACTCAGGGAGGTAGATAGGATGATCAAGATGATAGGAAAAATAATTTCAGAGGATGATCACAAGTTTGAAGGCTAAGGATTTGCTGACAACAATCTCCATTAACAAGAATTTAATTCTAGAAAAGGGAAATTGCTAGGGAAAAATGTAGAAATTTTCAAATGATTTGAAGAGACAACAAAAGTTTTTTTTTTTTTTTTTTTTTTTTTTTTTTTTATTTCTCCTCAAAATTTCACATTTGAAATACAAACCCTAAGTTAGGGCTGTTACATTATATTTCAGCATTTCTGCTATGTTTAATTGCAAAACTAAAAATGAAAACAAAAATGATTTAGACGCGCACAATGGTAAGATTGGTGTGATCTATTGGGTGTGATCGAAAGGTGCCCGGTCAATTAAGGACCGAACATCTTGTGAGTGGATTGTTATCCGAGCATTTTTGCGTGCTAACCACACTAGAGGGTATGGGACCCTCTTGACCTAGTACTTTGGCGTGTATTGGCTCCGGTCGCAGGAGGTCGCAGGAGGGATGGTGTTGGGAGCATGGTAGTTGTCCAAAAGCTTTATCCCGAGCGGTAGTTGTCTTTTCGGCTTTACTTCATGTAAGCGTATGGATTTCTATCCATACGAGCTGCTCGTAGTTAATACACAATATTGGAAAAAGTCTCGTAGGACTTAGTCAGGCCAAGATACCTTCTAGAGTGTGTTTCTGGCTTAAAGGCCCGAGGTGTGGGTACAGTGGTACACCCTCGCAGGTTAAAACTATTCGAATAGCCTCGTCCTAGGTTATGGACACGCTTGGGTAAGCTTTTCAAGAGTTAGTCTACCACCATTTAAAATTAAAACTTGCAGGGTGGTATGAATTTGGGGATTCATGCTATGTTGTGGTGACTATTGGGATAGTCACTTCTAGGTGGTTACTTGTATATTTTTATTTCGCAGTTATTTCATCAGTAAAAATGAATTGCAAACTTGCCTTTAAACTGTATTACATTATTGCAAACAAATCTAGCTTTGTGCAAATGAAACATATGGCCTCCACCAAATAAGCCTGCATGTAGCTTATGAATAGGTCCGCTAGTTCACGTCGCTCTTAAGGGTACAAAGACAATCTTTGTACTCAGTGCTTTGCTTAATGTTTTGTTGCAGAGGAAGAAGGTAAGCCCCAAGGGCCTCACTTCGTGAGTCAGTGTTGCCGTTTCGTGGACGACTAGACTTGGCGGTCCGGTCAGATGCCTTGTGGGTTGAAGGCACACTGATTGGCTTTGTTTATAGCCATCTTATGGCACTTTGCTTCACTGTCGTTCTTGTTTATTTTTGTATCTTGTGGCCCGTCGGCCTTTGTCCGTAATAACTCTACTATTTGTTTATCTTCCGCTTGGTAGTGTAGTGTTTGGACTCTATGTTTGGAATGGAGTTGATGTCTAATTTTGTACCGAGGTGTGTATCGTCAGGAAGTATACATATCTCGAGGATCGATTTATTTGATTTGTGATGCTAGGACTGTGGTTGGTTACATTACAAGCCAAATAAATTGGGGTCCTCACAAAGTTGGTATCGAGCCATTCGACCGTGAGCAACCCAAGCTTAGTCGTCTTTAGGATATTTTGAAAAGCTTAATTTCAAAGTATAAAAGGGTTCATGAAAACCTAGCAGATTCTCGATTTACTCCTTACCTATCTTCGACTTCTACTCTCATCTTACTCTAATTTGAGTTTAAAACTTGGTTTCTCTCTTTCCTTTCAAAAGATAGTTACTACTGGTAGAATCGGTCTTTGGGAGAACCATAGAGAATTAGTCTAATTAAAATTTGTGGGGCATAAGGGTAAGATATGTATGAGTTTGCTAAGTGTCGATTTTTGTCAATTGGTTTTGTAACTTAAAAGTCTTGTGTTTGTTTTGTCTGTGTTAGTAAGTTATTTGCGGTGGGTTGTCGACTTCGTGTTTTCCGCTATTGTTAACTTGTCTTAGTGAAACAGATGGCCGGAGAACGCGCGGCGGTCAGCAGCTGGTCATGATGAGGAGCTTCCTCCTCCGACCATGGTCGAGGTGCTCGCTCAGATCGAGCTAAACCGCATGGACGTGACGCGCATCTTGGAGGTTATTGCTAGGAATACCTCCACTCCCGCGCGGTGGTGGCCACCGACTCGCGGGACTTGCGAGTTCCTCCGCACGCACCACCGACTTTCGCCCGCCCGAGGACCCTCTCGATGCGGATGATTGGTCGCGCATGGTTGAGCGAAAGCTCAACATAGCTCGATGCCGTGCATAGGATAAGGCACTCTTCGCGCCCCACCGGCTTGAGGGCGCGGCACTCTCATGGTGGGAGAACTATCTCGCCATGCAGCCCGCGCCATGTGGTCGCGTGGGAGGAGTTCAGATCGCTTTCGTCGCCCACATCCCCGATGGCCCGATGAAGTCAAGAAGAAGGAGTTCCTCGCGCTCAAGCAAGGGCGCAAGTCCGTGACGGAGCACTGCACGAGTTCAATCATCCGCTCGTTATGCTCCAGGAGGTGGCCTCGATGAGGCTAAGCAGAGAAGTTTATGGATGGCTTGTCCGAGGAGCCGCAGGACAAGCTATCTATTGTAGACTTCTCTCGACTTTCGTGCCTTGGTTGATAAGGCCATTGTTGCCGAGCACAAGGCAAAGGCGCTGGTGAGTCCCCAAGCGCAAATGGGAGGCGATCGCCTACTCATACCGGCCTCGCTCGCCTCGGTGGGCGGCCATCAGGCCCGCTTTTGCTCCACAGCGCCGAGGCTATCCGCACCAGCTCCTCGCCCACCGTGAGGTCGTGTTTCAGCCACGTGCGCCGCGATCCAAGACAGAGCGGCCTCCGCAATCCGGCGGCCGAGGTTACTTGTTTTCACGCCACAACAAGGGCCACTACGCCAACGCTTGCCCTCGAGTGTTGCAGAGCCCTCGCCCTAATGGAGGACGCGGGGGAGTGGTCACCACCACCGTAAGATTATCGTAAGACCTGAGTGCGAGCAGCGGTCGAGTCAACCACCTTTCACCGAGGAGGCTCAGAGGCGCCGATGTCGTGATGGGTACACTTCTTGTTAACTCGCCCCGCTGCAGATATTTGATTCGAGCATCGCATTCTTTATTTCAAGATCATTTGCTGCTGCTAGTGGTCTTCTTGTGTTCCTTTGGGAGTTCCTTTGCTCATCCGCCTCCGGGTCGGAAATGAGGGCTGATTCATGATGTCGGGATGTTCCTATCATAGTCAAAGGAGGATTTTTGGCAAATCTTATTCGCCTCGATCTCGGCGAGTCCGGATGTGATTCTTGGCATGGATTGGTTGTCCCAACACTTGGGACAAATCGATTGTGCAGAAGATTGTCTATCTCACCGACCCTTCAAAGCGAGCGGTCGGATTTTCGCCGCTTCAGGGGCGCATCTATGTGCATTAGAAGCGAAGCCACCTTGCAAATTCGTGGATGTTCCTATAGTATCGACTTTGTGGATGTCTTTCCGAAGACTTGCCCGGATGCCTCCGGTTCGAGACCTTGAGTTTGTCATTGAGTTGCTGCCGCATCGCCCGATTTCAAGGCGCCGATCGGATGCCTCCCAATGAGCTAGAAGAATTGAAGAAGCGCTTGGCGAGCTCCAAGCGAAGGGTTTCATCCGTCCCAGCCATCTCCTTGGGGTTGTCGGTGATCTTTGTGAAGAAGAAGGACAAGACTTTGCGCATGTCGCGTTGATTACCGTCCTCTCAATGAGGTGACGGTGAAGAACAAATATCCTTTGCCCCGCATCGATGATCTTGTAACACCCACCAACATTGAGCACGGAATGCTACTAAAATTAAATTAAACTAAGCTACACTAAGACCAATTACAAAATCTCGACAAAACCTCCTTTGTATAGTCACCTATACCGAGGTTCCAACAATTGATCAAGGCATTTATCAATACAATCATAATCGAGTTCATTCAAGCGTGTAGAATAATATCATAAACATAACCAAAACTTTCTATTCTCATTATTACAGCTTAACTCAAACTCAAACTATCCATAGCTTCTAAATGTAGACATAACATTTAACAATAATTTCATAATCCAATTCACTCATGCATAAGAGATAATCATATGAATGTAAGCAAATTAACACTATTCTCACAACCATAATCGAATCATAAAACAACCATGGGTATTTTTCAGCGATCTATTTATTCTTATATGAAGCTAAATGACAATTGCTTTAATGTTGTGAGGTAGTGCGTGCATCCATCATCTATTCCCTCCCATTCATGTCGATCCCGCCATTGGTACCTAAAATACATTAAAGCAAGAGTGAGCCCAAAGACTCAGCAAGTATCAACAAGGCTATAAACAAGAACACAAACATAGCATTAATGATCCACAATAACACAACACTAAACATAGCCTTTTAACTTATGAAATGCAACCAATGCAATGCTCAAGGATCCTTTATCTTTAACTTTCGTGTGCATTACACCGTAATGCAGAGTAAGCAACCGTCGTAGCTTACCCATGCTCAGGCGGCGCACGCACAGGACCAATTGCCCATTACTCGCATAAGTAAAGGGGACCTCAAGCCCACACTCCTCGAGTGTGGGGATCTCGAGCCCGTCACATTCATGACGGGATCTCAAAGGAAACATGCTTGGTCACCGCGTGACCAAGCCTCAATATGCTCTCAATATGCACATGCTCATCATATAAACATCATCAAATTTACCACAAGACAGTAACAACATAATAATAATAGAGCATGGACATATATGAAGCATCCATCGATCTTAAATCAACATCAAGCCAACAATCTCACTATGCTACCACATATCGAGAAGCACACAATCATGACCAATCGAACACAACCACGAATCATACAAATGCACTTGCATTCACCAAGATAAATTGGAACTCATCACCATAACATCCATGCATAGCTATTATGAGCACGACACAAGCAGTCACGGCATACAAGCATAAATATACAATAGCCCGAATACTTGCCTTAACTGTGCGAGAGCGGTGGACGCGAAGAGGGTGCTGCCCTGGAACCGCGCTCCCACCTGAACATAAAGGTAACCCAATCTAAGACCAACACGCTGGACCAAGAGCATAAATATACAATTGATCTCACTAAACTCTCAAGCGTTAACAAAACCTCCAATTTCTAGCGATCGTTTTTGTGCTCACTGAAAACAGCCAAATTCTAAAATACATAACTTTCTGCTTAGGAGTCCAATTAAGATGATCTTAGACTCTCTGAAAAGGTAATTGAATTGCCTAAATAAACCTAGTTGGGAGCCCTTCTGATTTTGCCCTTAACTGCCCCTAACAAACCAATATTTCAGACCTCAGAATTCACGTCGGGTTCTCTGGACAGTACGCTAAAACCTCCATAACTTTTGCTACAAAGTCCAAATCTTGCGTTCTTTATCTCTATCAAAAGGTACAGAAATTTCCCACATTTTTCGTTATACTGAGGTCCCCTGATTCTCCCTTTAATTAACAGTTCTAACCGGTTTTCCCCAGACTGTCCAGATTCTGACAGAACAACAGGACAGCAACACTAGAAAAATCATAACTCCCAGACCGTTAATCGGATTTGGGTGATCTTGGCGGCCAACGAAAGCTAAGAACATAACCTACAACTCTCTAGGAGATCCAAACTCCTAATTCTGCCTCTAACCACAAGAAATCGACCACGCAAGCTACTAGACAAAACGCGATCTATTAAACCGACGCAAAACAATCTATCCAACGGCACCATCCGCAACTATAACACCTCCACCAATGAAGAACACGCGACGTTACCCTTGTATGATCGCAGGAAGATGACGGGTTACACCCACGAAGAAGATCTCCACTCTTCGCCTCCTTCTTCCACCTAGAACCGATCTCCACCGGGAACTCCTTCTCCTTCTCCCCTTGGACAGCAGCGAACGGGATGCCTTGGCCGGCCAGCAGGAGGGTGATGCCATGGAGGAGGGGCTGATGGAGGGAGGCGTGGGGAGTGGGGAGAGGAAGTGGTGCGGCCACAATGGGGAGGAGGAGGAGGTGGGGTGCGGCTAGGGTTGGGGAGGAAAAGTGGCGCCCCCTTGGCGGCCACCCCCTGCCCCCATGGGCGGGCCCAAAGCCCGAGTTGGGTTAGTTCTGAAAATCCCCTCACAAACTGTTGAATTTGAGCATTTACCAGCAGGTCCTTCCCGTATTTTCATTTACTTCTCTCCCGAATAAAATAATCTTTCCCGACTACTAGCTTATCACACTTTCGGGGTATTACATTCTACCCCTTAATGTGATTCGACCGAATCTAACGCCAACTACGCAGAAGTAACTGCAACTAGCACTTAACAACAGACCAACGCGATCAACTCTTGCTAAACTCGCTCACACGAGACTCCAACTCTCAAGTGGCCTCTCTCTCAAACCGTTGAGACCACAACACCGAACGAAAACGACGCTTGTGCCGACGCTCGACTCGACATTTCGAGAATATTCATCAAGAGAGACCCAAAGGTAAGATCCGCTCGAAGATCAATGACGTTAACAAAACTCAACCTCTATATCTCTCGGGTACTCACTTGGCACCAAACACGCCCGATGTTGCGTATACCGATGTATGGACCCAAAGCGGTCCTAACGATATGCCAACTTTCAAACTCCGTAGCTAACTAGAACAAAACAAGGTACCTTGGGCTATCTTTTCCTTAACCTTTGAACCACACAACAAACACCCGAACACGTAACTCGTTCCACCTCTCAATAGAACTCTTCAATGAATCAAGGATCACCTCCTTTGACCATAAAAACACAACCAAATCCTTTGAGCAAACTCTTGAACCAACAAAACCCATCCGAAATAAAGACTCACATCGCAACTATCGTTACCATTTCTGTAGTCAAAGAATCAAATCAGAATCGAAATCCATCAAAAAAACCTTTCCATCCTCAAATTAGAAAGTTTGCAAATAAATAACACGTCCGCCAAAGAGAAATCACTCAAATGATCAAACTAATCATTTGTTTTGTTCTTTCTAACACGATAAGAACCGCACAAGCCAACATAGAGCCAGGTTCAGTTTGAGAAAGACATCTGGCAAAAACTCATAGAGTGTTTCAGTACTCGAGGAAATAATTTTTTTTTTCTCAATTTCTCCTTTAGAAACAAAATTTCTCTCAACTTTTTGGAATCCCGATTCAACGCATAACACACTAACCCATCTCTCTTAACTTGGCATTCTTAACACTATGCTCAAACAGAAATACATCAACCACACCTCTGAGAGAGGCTCTATCAACTCCACGAAACAATACTCTAGTCAACTCCTCTACCGGCTAATTACTTTGATAGATAACTTCGACGCATCCTAAAAATGGATCTTCACACATAATCACATTACCTCAAGCCTTAAGAATGAATAACTCGGAATTCACTTCACATCGTCTCATGTATTTCATCAAAAGATTTCTATCAATGATCATCCCACTATTCGAAATCCACCCTTATACTACTTCTTCACATTATCATTGGGCGATCAAAGTTCTAGCATAATAATGCAAATCCCAAATTTAACCTCTAAGACTCTTGCAACGAAATTCTCATGTACAAGATAGGAAATCCTCAGATTAAATCCTAAAATCCCACAATTCCAACATACTCACTCATTAACATCATCATGAAAACATTTTCTTGACAGTTTACCTTTACAAAGATTATAACTCTCGAAGGTTACTCATTTAAAGCCAAATCACTCTCGGCGTTACTCAACGTTTTCCATTATCCCATTAATTGGCGTGGCGATTCGATTACTTTGTAATCCCACTCTCATTAAACCACATCATCAAGAATAACTTTCATAGCATCGCAATACTACCAAATTGCGATACTCTAATACATTGATCCGATTTCCATACTTGCTAATTCTAATGCTCGGTCAAAAGAACACCAAATCTTGGACTACATCTCGCTATAGGTCCTACTAGTTGCGACAACGAAATCTGTTAGCTCTAAAGACAAATATTTTTTTAACTCAAATCCTCTCCAAGGATTATTCTAATAAATCGATTTATTACTCAGGCCTCTCGACAACGACATCTAAGGGTTCACCAAACCATCTACTAGTCCACCACTGTCTAGATGCCAAAACACTACTTACGAGACTTTACAATACAGATCGCTTAACCTTTTCTTGGAAGAAGAGGCAAATAGAAATAAATCTGCACAAAGGAAAACGTTACCACTTACAGAGTTACAAGATCAAGAGAAACAATCGAGATAAAGTTGTTCTCGAAAACCAAAAGATATGATCTATAGTTGAGGGCGCACTTCCCACAATCAGAGAATAACAAACCTCAGACGAGAAATAAACACTGCTTTTAGAATTAGGGAAAACTCTTAAAACCCAAATCACAGGTACCACTAAGGAACCAAATAAATCTTTCAACATGTCACTTTGCTCGAAACAAACTCAATCACCACATAACTCATGTCGCAACTTCTTGCAGATAAACTTACTAACATCAAGAATAATATACTCTACACACGAATCTTTATCATCAACTATTCCATTAGAAAGCCCCAAAGTTTCACCAAAAGTTCCCATACTATCCTTTCATCCCATCTTCAAAGCGAGTGTATACCAAAACCATACAACATCAATACATCAACCTCTTAAACTTAGAAGGGTCTACTAAACAATTGAAAAGCTCCTACCATAACCCTTTCATCAAGGTCACATTATCAACCATTTAATTCACAATTAGATGAGCATAAGCCTCCTATTACATCATATCATTGCAACTTTTAGTAATGCTCAACACCAAACTTCACACACACAATAGTTGTACTCCAACCATTATTATCGACTAGTTTCATTATGAGATATAGTTGCTACCTATTTTCCTCTCCAAATCACATAAGTATTTACAAGCACATACTCAATTAATCAACATCCGCGAGCGATCCGGTCCTTTATACAAAACATTCAATATTATCATCATAATCCCTCATCGACAATCACATTAGTAATGTAATAATACACTCTTAGTGAGACTCATCATAGCCTCTTGTCCAATCATAAATTTCTCCAAAGAAACACAAGCCAAAAGGTTGAAACAAACCTATTTTAACTAGTTCATACTATCAAATGATACTTTATAAAGCACACTATCGAGAGGCCACTTACTCATTCATCCACTCAACCATTAGTGTTACTCACACCCGCTCCAATCTGTCATTAACATTTTTCAATTGTATGTATCATGTACACAAATAGGGTCCTACTACATTTGTAGTCACATAACCATCTATAAACACAAAGTCAACATTTAATAATCTTATCGCACAGCATGAGGTTTCACAACATGCTACCTCAACGTTCGTCTAATCTAATATACACGTTTCAATCTAGCAATTATGTATGATCATCAAGTAACTAGTTTACGAAAATTTCCAATCTGATATCCTCTAAAGCATCGTTCAAACACATTCTTAACATAACCATCACTAATGAGTAAGCTAATCCATAGAGATACATTACTCCATGCTATCCAATAAATCTACCTGATTCCACAATCCTAACGATCAGACCAATTCATCAAAATACCACACCTCTTAATAACTCTATTGATTCCAACTAATTATTGTCGTACTCATAGTCACGACTCATCAAGAACCACCAAAGGACAACCTCCACTTATTCAACTTTCTTTGATAAGGACCTTAGTTAAGATCGATCATGCACACTGCGGACTCAACTTGAAACTCATAACACAACCATTAATCTTCAACGCTCAAAATACCCAAGAGTGATACGTTGAGTCAAAGCCTTCATGAACTAAAGGACTTGCAAAAGGAAACTTTCATTAACTAAAAACATCAAGCGAATAAATAGGTCAAGCTTTCCAATAAGAAAAACAAAACCATCACTACAAAAGTCAATCTTGACAATTAGCAAAGTTCACCAATCGCGAGAATAACTCAGCGGTTGGGAAAAACAATAATTGATTTACGGGCAAATTAAGCCAAAGGAAACACTCCAAACATTTCAAAGAAACCCATCAATCGTAGGTTAAGAGTTGACCAAATTCAAATTCGGGAAGAGAGCAACTCTTCTAAAGATTCTCGCTATCGACACCTGTACTAAGATATTCGGGGTAGCACTTCTCTATACCCACTCCACGAACGGTGGTGTAACCTGGTAAAGCCCAGGGTCACAACCACGACCTTAACCTCTCAACAACGACTAATCCCACTCATAATAATCATAATAATTAATTAATAAGCAGCCAAACTCAATTCATATCAGCAATAATCAAAAGCGATATAACGAAGCGTAAATGCAAAGATTGACCCATCCCATCCTCATCGTGCTCGGTGTGTCAAACTTTTAAGTTGATTAACATTAGCAATTTTTTTTTATATCTAGTCACCACGGACCTACAGCCCGCTCTGATACCAACTGTAACACCCCAGCTCAACATTGAGCCTGGAATGCTACTAAAATTAAATTAAACTAAGCTACACTAAGACCAATTACAAAATCTCGACAAAACCTCCTTTGTATAGTCACCTATACCGAGGTTCCAACAATTGATCAAGGCATTTATCAATACAATCATAATCAGGTTCATTCAAGCGTGTAGAATAATATCATAAACATAACCAAAACTTTCTATTCTCATTATTACAGTTAACCTGAAACTCAAACTATCCATAGCTTCTAACAGGTAGACATAACATTTAACAATAATTTCATAATCCAATTCACTCATGCATAAGAGATAATCATATGAATGTAAGCAAATTAACACTATTCTCACAACCATAATCGAATCATAAAACAACCATGGGTATTTTTCAATGATCTATTTATTCTTATATGAAGCTAAATGACAATTGCTTTAATGTTGTGAGGTAGTGCGTGCATCCATCATCTATTCCCTCCCATTCATGTCGATCCCGCCATTGGTACCTAAAATACATTAAAGCAAGAGTGAGCCCAAAGACTCAAAGAAGTATCAACAAGGCTATAAACAAGAACACAAACATAGCATTAATGATCCACAATAACACAACACTAAACATAGCCTTTTAACTTATGAAATGCAACCAATGCAATGCTCAAGGATCCTTTATCTTTAACTTTCGTGTGCATTACACCGTGTCTGAGTAAGCAACCGCCGCCGCTTACCCATGCTGCATGCGCGCACGCCACAGGACCAATTGCCCATTACTCCAAGTAAAGGGGACCTCAAGCCCACACTCCTCGAGTGTGGGGATCTCGGGCCCGTCACATTCATGACGGGGATCTCAAAGGGAAACATGCTTGGTCACCGCGTGACCAAGCCTCAATATGCTCTCAATATGCACATGCTCATCATATAAACATCATCAAATTTACCACAAGACAGTAACAACATAATAATAATAGAGCATGGACATATATGAAGCATCCATCGATCTTAAATCAACATCAAGCCAACAATCTCACTATGCTACCACATATCGAGAAGCACACAATCATGACCAATCGAACACAACCACGAATCATACAAATGCACTTGCATTCACCAAGATAAATTGGAACTCATCACCATAACATCCATGCATAGCTATTATGAGCCACGACACAAACAGATCACGGCATACAAGCATAAATATACAATAGCCGAATACTTGCCTTAACCGTGCGAGGCGGTGGGCGCGAAGAGGTGCTGCCCACGGAACCGCTCTCCCACCTGAACATAAAGGTAACCCAATCTAAGACCAACACGCTGGACCAAGAGCATAAATATACAATTGATCTCACTAAACTCTCAAGCGTTAACAAAACCTCCAATTTCTAGCGATCGTTTTGTGCTCACTGAAAACAGCCAAATTCTAAAATACATAACTTTCTGCTTAGGAGTCCAATTAAGATGATCTTAGACTCTCTGAAAAGGTAATTGAATTGCCTAAATAAACCTAGTTGGGGAGCCCTTCTGATTTTGCCCTTAACTGCCCCTAACAAACCAATATTTCAGACCTCAGAATTCACGTCGGGTTCTCTGGACAGTACGCTAAAACCTCCATAACTTTTGCTACAAAAGTCCAAATCTTGCGTTCTTTATCTCTATCAAAAGGTACAGAAATTTCCCACATTTTTCGTTATACTGAGGTCCCCTGATTCTCCCTTTAATTAACAGTTCTAACCGGTTTTCCCAGACTGTCCAGATTCTGACAGAACAACAGGACAGCAACACTAGAAAAATCATAACTCCCAGACCGTTAATCGGATTTGGGTGATCTTGGCGGCCAACGAAAGCTAAGAACATAACCTACAACTCTCTAGGAGATCCAAACTCCTAATTCTGCCTCTAACCACAAGAAATCGACCACGCAAGCTACTAGACAAAACGCGTTCTATTAAACCGACGCAAAACAATCTATCCAACGGCACCATCCGCAACTATAACACCTCCACCAATGAAGAACACGCGACGTTACCCTTGTATGATCGCAGGAAGATGACGGGTTACACCCACGAAGAAGATCTCCACTCTTCGCCTCCTTCTTCCACCTAGAACCGATCTCCACCGGGGAACTCCTTCTCCTTCTCCCCCTTGGACAGCAGCGAGAACGGGGATGCCTTGGCCGGCCAGCAGGAGGGTGATGCCATGGAGGAGGGCTGATGGAGGAGGGGGTGGGGTGGGGGGGAGAGGAAGTGGTGCGGCCACAATGGGGGAGGAGGAGGAGGTGGGGTGCGGCTAGGGTTGGGAGGGGGGAAAAGTGGCGCCCCCCCTTGGCCGGCCACCCCCTTGCCCCCATGGGCCGGCCCAAAGCCAGGTTGGGTTAATTGCGAAAATCCCCTCACAAACTGTTGAATTTGAGCATTTACCACAGGTCCTTCCGTATTTTCATTTACTTCTCTCCGAATAAAATAATCTTTCCCGACTACTAGCTTATCACACTTTGTGATTTGAAAAGAGTGAAAGCAGAGACAGTTGCAAGTTTCGGAAAAGGAATATAGAACATGCAAAAGTTCATAAATGAAACTTAGCATGATCTTTTAGGGTAATTAATATCCCAAACCAACCTTAGTCTAACCTAACTAGTTAGATTACATCAACTAGAAGAAATTCATTTTGTCAGTTAAGCGAGCAAAAGAATCGAAACAGATCTCAACTAGAAGTCAAAATAGATGATGACAAGAATTGAAAGATCAACTTGTCATGCTGCTGGGGTTTAGTCAAAACCTAAATAAGATGGTAAGTTGACAAGAAGAACCTAGGTTTTGAAAATGACATAGAAAACCGAAAGGTATAATATCAACTTTTCGGTTTGAAGCAAGTTGAAGCTACGATGCTTAAAGAATGATTCACGAGGAGCTTCTTAAGTCCTTAAGATGCTCAAGATATCATAACTAGGGTTTTGGCTTACGATTATAGGAAAGATACCAAGATTACAAAACTCAAAGTTGATCGAATAGAGAGATAAATTACGATTTAACTTTGCAAAGATATCAAATCTTTAATGCAAGGTAAAACCGATTAACAAGGATGGATAAGCAAAGGATAGGAGCAAAATCCCCTTTGAATGACAGGAAGAAAGTGTAACACCCCAACGACAAAGGCACGGAATGCTACTAAACTAACACAATAACATTTTAACATCGAAATAATTCTCTAAAATCCACAGAACCTCCTTTGTTTAGTTACTAAACCGGAGGTCCCAACATTTAAATATAACATAGTTAACTAATCCGACCTCAACAAAAACAAGAGATAACCATAACTATGCTAACATCACTACATCATCCATAGCATGCTAAACAACTAAAACATAAGCAGAATGACATTCATAATCCTCTAATCAACTCTATTACAATTTATCCCAAGCATAGTGAGTAATCATAAGAGATTCTTTATGCAATTACTCAACTACTAAATTATCAATCTATTAGTCCAAATGTGAGTAGTTAGTGTGATTGTGCATCCACTACTATTCCCTCCCATGCATGCCGTTCTTGTATAGAGGTACCTAAAAACACAACAACAGACAAGTGAGTCAAAGACCCACAAGTACATCAAATGGAAACAATAACATAGACAAGTGTAACATTAACAACCATCTACCATCTCAATTATAAACATGTCATATGCTCATGCGATGCAAGATGCAAGATGCTCAAGTGCTCTTTCTCTTTCTCTTTAACTTTTGCATTTTACCGGTAATGCAAAGTATGCAACAAATCATTGCATACCCATGCACCTGCCCTCAGCACACAGGGACCAAACCTATACACCACATGTATAGGGACCTTTGCCCATCATCGAGAATGATGGGGACCTCTTTCTCATAGCCCACATTCCACGAATGTGGGGACCTCAACAGTCCATACATGACGGGGACCTCAAAGAAATGCATGCTTGGTCACCACGTGACCAAGCTAAACAAGATCTCAATATGCACATGCCACGTATCTATTCATCATCAATATACCAAATACAATAACATTGAACATAAATAGAGCATAACCATACTTGGGCATAACATCATGCCAGCCACTTTACTTTGCTATCATGTATCAAAAACATGCATACAGCACCGAGTCTCAAACATGTTTCAATTATGCATATGCTCTATGTCAACATCTTTCATACACAAGAGTTCAACGTGTACACCTCACCATGTATGGATTAGCAATGTACAAAGAAAGCTTTACCATAACTTGCATTCATCAAGATAAATGAGAACTCATCACAATAACATCCGTGCATAGTTCTGCAAGCATTCACAAACAATCTTATCATCCAAACATAATTATGCAACAACCGAATACTTGCCTTAACCGTGCGTGAGGCGGTGGGCGCGAAGAGGGTGCTGCCTTGGAACCAGCGCTCCCACCTGAACATAAAGGTACCCCAATCTAAGACCAACATGCTGAACTAAAGCATAAATAACAACACAACGGAACTTCGCTAACTCTCAAGTGTTAACAAAACCTCCAATTTCTAGCGATCGTTTGGTACGCTGTGGACAGTCAACTTCTAAAATACATAACTTTCTGCTCAAGAATCCAAATAAGATGATCTTAGGCTTTATGAAAAGGTAATTAAATTACCTAAATAAACTTAGTTAGGGAGCCCTTTTGATTCTGCCATTAACTTCCTATCAAACCAACCATCAGAAGACAGAATTCTCGTCGGGTTCTCTGGACAGTACGCTAAAACCACCATAACTTTTGCTACGAAGTCCAAATCTCGTGTTCTTTAACTCTATGAAAGGTATAGAAATTACCCACATTTTCGTTATACTGAGGTTCCCTGATTTGCCCTTTAACTAGCAGTAATAACCAGTTTTCTACAGACTGCCCAAAACTGACAGATTAAAGAGCAGCGATACTAAAACATTCATAACGTCCTGACCGTTAATCGGTTTGGGTGATCTTGGTGGCCACTGAAAGCTACGAACATAACCTACAACTCTCTAGGAGACCAAAACCCTAATTCGGTCTCTAAATACATGAAACTGGCCGCGCAACAAACTGGACAGACGCAATCTAATAGCAATCGCGACCGATCCACAAAGAATTCATAAACGCATCTAATACAAAAGATTCAGCGGGAAGGGTCTTCGTTACCCTTGGTGCAGCTGAGGATCGTAAGCTCGGTTGGTGATCCCTCTTCCTTCTCTTCTCTCCTCTCCCTTCCCTCTTTTCTTCCTTCTTTGGCGGCCACCCAAAGGAGGTCACCTTCTTCTTCCTTGGCCGGCTGCCATGGGGACTAGGGAGATGCTAGGGAGGCTCAAGGTGAGGTAGCCATGGCGGGGTGGTGCTAGGGAGGCGCAAGATGGAGGAGGGAGGTGGAGTGGCGGCCACAAGGTGGAGGAGGAGGAGGTGGGAAGTGGGGGTGCTAGGGTTAGTGCCCCCTTCCTTCACCGACCACCTATTGGGCACCTTGGGCCCCAAAGAGTTGGGTTGGAAGCAGCAAAATCCCCCTCTCTAACTGTTGTACTGCGCAATTTCGATTGATCCTTCCATAATTCGTTTAATTCTCTCCCGAACTTCTAATCTTTCGACTAATGTTTAACACACTTTGGTATTACATTCTACCCCCTTACGAGTTCGACCGAATCTAAACACGCAAGCGAAAGAACAACCCGGTGAGAACAAACAACGGTAACCACATGCCCGATGTGAACAACACGGTTAAAGCTCACATGCATAAGCTCCAACTTCCCAAGTAACCTCTCCCTCGGTGAAAATACCACAACACAACGACGTAACGGCGACGGCTGACCGGCAACTCAACCGGTACTTCGGGTATACTCATCGGACAAGACTGAAGGTAAGATCTCACTCAACACGGAACATACAAGGCGTTACGTACTCCACGCACGGACTCGAGACAATCTGGCGTCGCCAACTAGCGAAAACAACCCAATGTATCTTGGATTAAACCTCCCAAGATACCGAACCACCGACATGCACATAGAACACGAACTCGTGTTCCACCTCTCAATTAAACTCCTCACTAAAGCAAAGATCACCTCCTTTAACCGAAACACACAACAATACTGCCTTAAACACACTCTTTTACGGTATAGCCCAAGCGAAAATGAAGGACTCTCAGCGCAACCAAGCGTTACCAACTCGGTACTAAAAAGAGTCAAATTCAGAATCGAAGATTTATCACGAAAATCTTTTCACCTTCAATTAGAAAGTTTGCAAATAAACATCACGATGCGTAAAAGAAATCACTCGAATATCCAAATCCATCATTTCTTTTTATTCTTTCGAATAGATAAGAACCACGAGCCAACATAAAGTCAAGCTCAATTTGCGAAAGCGGCGTCAGTCATAAACTCATGGCTCAACTTACAAAAACAATGATCAACGACCACGAACTCAAGCGAGAATCGGAAAAGATTCACTTCTTGAAAGCATCAAATTAACAGTTTCTCTTTTAGGACCAAAATTTTCCTCAAGCTATGGAATCCCAATCATTGCACAAGACACTAACTTGTTACTCTTAACTTGGCGATCTCACGCCAAGCCCAAATCAAAACATTTTGTCTACACCTTTGAAGAGGACCACGATGATTTCACACAACATTCTCTAACCGATTTCCTTTACTATCGAGTTCATTTGACAAATGGCACTCAGAAAAGTATCCCCAAATTAGATCTCTCACACGATCATATCACCTCAACCCTTTTGAGAACAAACATCTCGATTTCACATCACACACTCTCATGTACTATATCGAGAAAGGTGTTATCAACGATCATCCCACTTGTTTGTAATCCACCCTTATTCTACTTCTTCTACACATAATCTTTGGGCGACTCAAAGTTCTAGCATAGCATTACAAAGTCCATATTTAACGTCCAAGACTCTTGCCTTCTTCTCATATAAAAGATAGGAAATCCTTAGATTCGTTTACTAAAATTCCACATGACCAATCAATAACCTCGGTTATTAATATCAACATTCCCCACAAATCGAGATCACGCCTAAAGCAATTTATTTCACCATCCTTAGACCTTCTCTCACCCATATCCATCAAATTGATTACCGACCACAATATACCCATTCACAATACTTTAACCGATTGATCAAGATTCAAACATACTCAATCACTAACATTAATAAATGATTATATTCTTGACGAGGCTATCTTTAGAGATAATCCAACTCCCATAGGGTTAATCACTGAGACCAAGTTATATGACAATTACATAACAATCCACCACTATCCCATCATTAACATGTCTAATAGATTTCTCTACCTGCTACTCTCTTTATCTTCACCATCAAAACTCTTCTACACAATACTACTAAGTATCCAATTGCGACACTCTAATAAAGCGATCCGATTTCCATACTTGCTATTTGTAATGTTCGGTCAAAAAGAACACCAAATCTTGGACTACATCTCGCTATAGGTCCTACTAGTTGCGACAACGAAATATGTTAGCTCCAAAGACAAATATTCTTTTTAACTCAAACCCTCTCGAGGATTATTCTAATAAATCGATTTATTACTCCAAGCCTCTCAAACAACTTGACACCTTAAGGTTCACCAAACCATCTACTAGACCACCATTATCTAGATGCCAAATCTGTGAAGAGACTTTGCAAAAGAGTTCGGTTAACCCTTTCTTTGAAGAAGAGTCAATTAGAAATAAATTTTCAGCACAAAGAAAGCGTTACCACTCACGGTAGTTACAAGATCAAGAGAAACAATCAGATAAAGCTGTTCTCGAAAACCAAAAATATGATCAAAGTTGAGCGCCGTCACAATCGAGAATATCACACCTCGAGCGAGAATAAAACACTGCTTTTAGAATTCGGAAAACTCTTATGGGCAAGAACAAAGTTTTAGACAATCTTCAATAATGCGCAAGTTATGAAACTTTACTTCAATCTCAAATACTTCTACTTCACTCGACTTTCGTTGGTTCTGACATCACCATGGCAATTCCGACAAAGAGTATTTGAAGTTCACAACACCTAATCCACTTAGGAACTAATAAAACCTCTCAACACATCACTTTGCTCTAAACAAATTCAACTATCACATCAACATGAGTGCGGGAAGATCCTGCGAACTAGAAACATATTCAATTAATCAATATCGTGGCAGCGATCTAGTCCTTTATACCACACATTCGATATTATCATCATAATCCCTTCTTGACAATCGCACTTGTAATGTAACAATACACTCTTAGCGAGACTCATCATAGCCTCTTATCCCATCATGAATTTCTCCAAAAGAAACACAAGCCACAAGGTTGAAACAAACCTATTTTATCTAGTTCATCCTATCAAATAATAATTTCGCAAAGCACACTATCAAGGCCACTTACTCATTCATCCACTCAACCATTAGTGTTACTCACACCGCTCAACTATCATTAACAATTGTCAAGTGTATGTATGTATCATGTGTACGAAAAGGGTCCTACTTCTATTTGTAGTCACATAACCATCTATAAACACAAAGTCAATATTTAATAATCTCATCTCTGTACAATGAGGTTTCACAACATGCTACCTCCACATTCGTTTAATGCAATATACATGTTTCAATCTAGCTATTATGTATGATCATCAAATAACCGGTTTATGAAAATTTTGAATTTGATATCCTCTAAGGCATCGTTCAAACACATTCTTAACATAACCATCACTAATGAGTAGGCTAATCTATTGAGATACATTCTTGTGTGTTATCCAATAAATCTACACGATTCCACAATCCTAGCGATTAGACCAAGTCATCAATATACCACACCTCTTAATAACTCTATTGATTCCAACTAAATATTGTCATACTCATAGTCACACCCATCAAGAACTACTAGAGGACAACCTCCACAATCAACTTTCCTTGTTAAGGATCTTAGTTAAGATCGATCATGCACACTGCTAACGGACTCAACTTGATAACTCATAACACAACCATTAATCTTCAACACTCAAAACACCCAAGAGAATCGTTGTGTCAAAGCCTTCACGATACTAAAGGACTTGCAAAAGCTTTCATTAACCAAAACATCACAAGAATAAGTGGGTCAAGTTTTTTCCAATAAGAAAGACAAACTCAACACGAGGTCAAAATTAACCAAGTTTACGGCCGCAAGAATAACCCATCGGTTGGGAAAGCAACGATTTCTTACAGGACAAATTAAGCCAATAGAAGAATAAATTCAAAGCAACCCTCAACGGGATGAACTAAAGCCCAGGAAAAACTCATCTATCACCACAAGATAAGAGTTGACCAAATCAAATTTCAAAGGAGAGAACAACTCTTCTAAAAAAAATACTACTCGCTATCGACACCTATACTAAGATATCAGGTAGCACTTCTCTAATCCCCTCCTGAGCGGTGGTGTAACACAGTAAAGCCGGTCACAACCACGACCTTAACCTCTCAACAACGACTATTCCCACTCATAATAATCATAATAATTAATTCATAAGCGACCAAACTCAATTCATATCGGCAATAATCAAAGCGATATAACGGAGCGTAAATGCAAAGATTGGCCCATCCCATCCTCATTGCACGGTGTGTCAAACTTTTAAGTTGATTAACATTAGCAATTTTTTTAAATAATCTAGTCACCACGGACCTACTGCCGCTCGATGCCAGCTGTAACACGGCTGACAAAGGCACAGGATGCTACTAAACTAACACAATAACATTTTAAAATTGAAATAATTCTCTAAAATCCAATGAACCTCCTTTGTTTAGTTACTAAACCGGAGGTCCCAACATTTAAATATAACATAGTTAACTAATCCGACCTCCAACAAAAACAAGAGATAACCATAACTATGCTAACATCACTACATCATCCATAGCATGCTAAACAACTAAAACATAAGCAGAATGACATTCATAATCCTCTAATCAACTCTATTACAATTTATCCCAAGCATAGTGAGTAATCACAAGAGATTCTTTATGCAATTACTCAACTACTAAATTATCAATCTATTAGTCCAAATGTGAGTAGTTAGATGCGATTGTGCATCCACTACTATTCCCTCCCATGCATGCGTTCTTGTATAGAGGTACCTAAAAACACAACAACACAAGAGTGAGTCAAAGACCCGGCAAGTACATCAAATGGCAACAATAACATAGACAAGCTGTAACATTAACAACCATCTACCATCTCAATTATAAACATGTCATATGCTCATGCGATGCAAGATGCAAGATGCTCAAGTGCTCTTTCTCTTTCTCTTTAACTTTTGCATTTCTAGGTAATGCAAAGTATGCAACCGTCATTGCATACCCATGCACATGCCCTCGGCACAGGGACCAAGCCTATACACCACATGTATAGGACCTTTGCCCATCATCGAA
The DNA here is from genome assembly GCA_036346255.1 of Ampelocalamus luodianensis. Classification (NCBI taxonomy): domain Eukaryota; kingdom Viridiplantae; phylum Streptophyta; class Magnoliopsida; order Poales; family Poaceae; genus Ampelocalamus; species Ampelocalamus luodianensis. The sequence continues at coordinate 26,913,719 of CM070623.1, forward strand.
TGATGGGGACCTCTTTCTCATAGCCCATTCCCACGAATGTAGGACCTCAAGCCCGTCCATACATGGCCGGGGACCTCAAGAAATGCATACTTGGTCACCACGTGATAAAGCTTCAAAAGATCTCAATATGCACATGCAGTATCTATTCATCATCAATATACCAAATACAATAACATTGAACATAAATAGAGCATAACCATACTTGGAGCATAACATCATGCCGACCACTTTACTTTGCTATCATGTATCAAAAACATGCATACGGCCAGAGTCTCAAACATGTTTCAATTATGCATATGCTCTATGTCAACATCTTTCATACACAAGAGTTCAACGTGTACACCTCACCATGTATGGATTAGCAATGTACAAAGAAAGCTTTACCATAACTTGCATTCATCAAGATAAATGAGAACTCATCACAATAACATCCGTGCATAGTTCATGCAAGCATTCACAAACAATCTTATCATCCAAACATAATTATGCAACAACCGAATACTTGCCTTAGTGCGGAGCGGTGGGCGCGAAGAGGTGCTGCCCACTGAACGCGCTCCCACGGAACATAAAGGTACCCCAATCTAAGACCAACATGCTGAACCAAAAGCATAAATAACAACACAACGGAACTACGCTAACTCTCAAGTGTTAACAAAACCTCCAATTTCTAGCGATCATTTGATATGCATTGTGGACGATCAACTTCTAAAATACATAACTTTCTGCTCAAGAATCCAAATAAGATGATCTTAGGCTTTATGAAAGGTAATTAAATTACCTAAATAAACTTAGTTGGGAGCCCTTTTGATTCTGCCATTAACTTCCCTATCAAACCAACCATGACGGCGTGAATTCTCGTCGGGTTCTGCACGGGCGATGCGCTAAAACCACCATAACTTTTGCTACGAAAGTCCAAATCTCGTGTTCTTTAATTGGTGGTCAACAATGGTTTGCAGCTCAAAGAAACTAGGGTTTATATATAGATGTTGAGCTACTGGGGCAAGAGGAAAGATCTAGAGTTGATGAGGTGTCCATTTAGGCTAATTATCCCAAAAATTAGTTGCAAAAACTTTGGGATAAATCCTCTCCTGTTTATAGAAATCTGCGCGCTAGAGGGAAGAAGATAAGAGTCGGTGACATGTGGGTCCATTTGGCGATCCACGGCCTTGTAGCGTCTCACAAAGGCTCAAGCGAATGTCGTGCGTCAGATTGGAAATGGCGTTTATGATAAATAGAGATTAAATGATTTGAATCGGTACGATTAATATGGACATACGATCTAGATCGGTTGATCGAGATCTAATCGAAATCCCGAAGAGTCTGCAGAACTCGCTTTCAAAGAGAGCGTTGGATTAAAATCCAGCGATCGGCTAAAAGAATACCGTCGTCCCCGTTTAGATGCGATGGCACAACCGTTGGATTTGATTTCTACGGTCGAGGATGGAAAATTGAGCCGGATGGTCCGATTGCATACACTAATGTGGACCTTACGATTGAAATCAACGATCCACGATTTTGGGCTTTAAAGGCCCACGGTCAAAAGAGGTGTAGGATTGAAATCAAAGCGCATAAGCAGCCTCGATTTCAAATTGGAATAAGCGGCGCGTTAGATCAATAATGAATGGCTGCGATCGTGAGGATCGGAGTCGTCGAATGCATACACCAATCTGGACCACGATGAAGATCCAACGGCCCGAGTGCGGGCTTTATAACGCACGGCAAAAGGAAAAGCGCGTAGGATTTGAATCTAACGGCTCGAGATAAGCGCCTTTAAGTTTAAAGCGAAAAAGGTGCGCTGTTGGATCGAGAATGAGCGGTGGAGATTGAAAAGGGATCGGAGTTGTCCGACATGCACCTGCTGATCTCGCTCGTTAGATCAAGATCCAGCGGCGGAGATTAAGATGCACCGTGGACAGCTCGCGGGGTGTTATAACCGCGGTTTCGATTGAAGATCAACGGCCCATATCAGCGTGTGAGTTTTGGGCTTGCGCGAGCGTGACGAGCGGACCAATTGCTTTGGGTTGGACCCAACCACATGAGACAGTCGCTACGGTCAAGGGTTTAGGTTTAGCCGGTTTAGTTGACCAAACCTTATTCAAATATTTAAAAGGTTTGGTAGGCTTTTAAAATAGCAAATAAATTTATAAAATCATGAAATTTTCTTAAAGCTACTGGGATAACATATTTCCCATATAAATTTTATAAACCACATTTTCACTTTGTAAAATACATAAATATTTATTTAGGTAGAAAATATTTATTTAAAGACAATAAATTTTCTTTAAGCCCAAATAATTTCTAAAATGCAACAAAAATATTTTTAGCCAAGATAATTTATCTAGGCTTTAATAAAAATACTTCCGATCATAATACAAGTTTTATCTTGTATTCCTTTAAGACTTCAAATGGTTCTTTAGGGTTTTGGCTAAAGGAAGGTTTTAATTTGTAACATCTTTGCCCAAAGTGTAGAAATGACAGTAATGTTATGAGCAGTACCTCATTCTGTTCATAAAACATTTTATTACTGTTTATAAACTTGAGGCTGATTCTGTGAGTAGGGTTTGAGTGGAGCAACTCACATCAACTCGTATGTCTCCCACGACCTCATGCATCCTCTTATCTGAGCCTATATGCGGATCCTATCCGAACACGTTTGTTCCATCCCGTTAAGTGCGTGCCTCTATAGGTTCATGCGTAATTGGTTGTGACTCAAAACCCTTTCCCATCACGAGTCGTTAGCGGTTCCTAGCGAGATATAACGATTCCTAAATACACACAAATAATATTGGACAAACCTTAATGCAATATGATCTCGACTAGGACCTTATCACTAACAAACAACTTGTATCTCTATACAACTAGTTCATATTTAGTCTTGACCGATTCGTTTCTGACGAGTTTTGAACACTTAGTGATTATGTTCGACGATTCTGACCACTCGTATCTCCATAAGACTAGTCCATATCGATCGAGTGAGCGACCTTCTCGGGTATTCTCCCTTTGCCTCACGATATTTGGTTGAATTCAAGGTGAGATATTATGTCATCCATGGACATTCAATACTTTCTCGATCAGTGTCGGATAACTTCATGTGGTCTTCGACCACTAGTGGCATGGTCATGCACTTTCTTTATCGACCACATCGAGGGCCCGAGATATCTATCTGTTATGTTAGGAGGACAAATCCATATCAGGCCATCATTCCTTCGCATGTTTTATAGCATACAAAGCTACCTTTATGACTACCCGATTCACGAGTAGCGTTTGGCAACTAAGTGTACTATTACACATGTGAAAACTATGCGATCTCAGTCTAAGGATTATACATCATCATTGCTTGAGACCAACTAATGACACATAGAATCTTAACAATCTCAATAGTGTCTCAAGTGGGTCAATCCAACACCATGTTCTCTAACATGTGTTCATATTATTGATTTGATATCCTATATCTATGGCCAATGGGTGAAGCGTGGTCATCAATCAATACTTGTCTTTGTCGTTGAGTTAATGATGTTCTCACGGTGACATCCGACTAGGATACATTTAGAAACGACATCATATAAGTTAAAGAGCTTCACCAACAAGTCACATACTCGTTGATCTATATAGCGATGATTAATTCAAGGAGCAGAATAACATTTATTCAATATCTCATAAACATAGGCGTGATTCAATCATCTCGTGATTGCCTCTCGACATATCACCAACACCCTTTGCCTTCTGTCTCACTGCGGTCGTGCGTCGGCACGCTAACCATCGCCACCGCCAACTCCTGTTTTGGTTCATTGTAGCTTCATTCCTCCCTCTCTCTTACATGTGGGTCCGCATGTAAGCCTCTCTCGTTTTCTCTTTCTTAAAGCCCGGTCTCACGGTCATTACTATTTCCTATTTTCTAGATTTTCTTTTAATACTAAAATTTCATTCTTGACATCATTGATGCAATAATTTAGAATTTCCTTTAGAAAAATCTGAAAATTTGAAATAGTGTTTTCTTTCTCTTTATTAGATTTAAATCAACCAGAGCCCAGTTTCTTCCTAATTGAATTCAGTTGAACCCATTAGAGTTTCTAAATCTATCTAAATTCAAGCTCTACCTTCCGAGATTTGTATTTAATTTTTGAGTTTATTTGTTACTATATTTTGTATTTATTTGGGTTTTAGCTTTAGTTTGCAGTACATTGATACTTGGAAGCTTTCGAGAAGAGGAGTTGACCAAGATCAAGACCAGATACCAAGACTTGTTCCAAGGCAAGTTGTACCTTTGACCATGTTGAACCAGTTTTTCAAAACTACTTTGATTCAAATTATTGCATTTGACTTCAAGTATTTATTTAAATATTTTGGTATTAGCTATACGATTGATTATATCTACTTTGCTTATTGTATTACTATGATCTTTGTCACCTAGCTTGGTTAATTATTAGTTTGTAATATCATAGAACCAACGTGGGTTGGTTAGACACCAATAGGCTGCTTAGTCATGCAGCGGGTTATTGATATCATTTTGAGTTGCAAAATCTAAATTTGACTAAGTGATTATGAAACAACTTTGTGTAAAACTATGTGTCATATGTTGTTACTCATTGGTGGCATCGATGCACTTAACCAACAGGGTGGAAAAGATTTAGATCGAGGGTGAGTGGAAAGGATTTGTGATATGGTGGAGCTTAGTGATTGGAAAATGGAAAAGTGGCTACTTAGTTAGGATTTGTGATGTTGCCTTGGTCAATTAAGGACTTAACTTTGTGCGCCATTGAATTGAGCTACAACAGTACAACCACATGCAGTATGGGATAGGCCTAACTTAGTAAGTTGTGGAGTTTTGATGTTGACTACTGAGGTAGTAGACTAAGTGCTCAGTGATTTGTGGAGGTGTGGACTATTACGTAGGTCACATTTATGGATGGTACACTTCTTCGAGGTCCAACGATGTATCGTCGAACCAACGAGTAAGGTTGTGGTCGACGTTATGCTGTCGAGAGAGTCAATTGTTGAGACAAAACTTTGAATGGTTTTGTTATGATTGGTGATAACTACACTGGTTATATCGTGTGGGTAAAGTGTAAAACCTCTCCAGAGTGTTAATCAATCTATTCGAATAGCCATGTCCGTGGTCATAGACATGCTCAGGGATTTCACACCAGGGGTAGATTTTCATAAAATAAATGGGATGGGGCAGCTATGTGATTTAAATTCATATGGTTGTGTGGAAGAAATTGATTAGGCTTCGTGTCTTTTGTGAAAATAACTGTTAAACTATTATTGTTTATTCATTTTAAATTATGCTTTCAATCTATTATTTGTATTCAAGTGCAAGTGTCGCTTTTTTTGCAAAATAACTATAGAAGCCATTTTTACTTTGGGATAAGCCATCATCTATAATTGCATTATGTAGTACAACTTGTTAAGTACTCTGAGTACTCATTATTACTACAATCATTCATCTGAAGTGGAGGAGTCTTCACTTTGCCTTGAGGAGGTTTTTCTGACGAGGTGATCGCTAGGTCTTGATCGATCATTGCATGTGGCAAGTCGATGGGTTTCCGCTGGAGTTGTTTCTGTTCTGCCCCCATCTCTTTATTTAGTGTCAGCCCTGCATGGCTTAATAATTATAAACTCGACCATAAGGTCACAACCATTATTTATTAATCAAATTAGTCATTTATTGATATATTCGTCTTTGTGTCGAATGATATTCATATATGTTGACACTGTGTGCACTAGCATGATCTTGGACTAGTGCATTATACTGAGAGGTCCAGATTTGCATATTTGGGTCCCGATAGGTTGTACGCTTATACTTAGGTTGGAAACACTAGTGTTTGGTCCTTAATTGCCCCGGGCGAGGATCTCCCCTTGTCTACACGTGAGATACACCTCTCACGTTCATCAGTTCATAATATAACTCGCGTCAAAGACTAAGTTTTCATTTCCATTTTTATACAAATTAACAGAGGTAACTCCTCTATACCAACATTTTAAATTCTCCCAAATTCATACTCAATTTCCATCAATCGTTCAAATTTAGCATAGCTAGAGCACAGCTAAGCATCTATTCGATATTCTTAGTCGAAATACCCAAATTGACATTAGCTTCTGTCTAAACCATATCCTAGTGGCTACAACGTAAGGACAACAAATTCACAAGGAGGATTCATGCATTCAATATGAATTTAACTCATTACAGTAAGTATAGTAATTTTAACCAAACATGCACGTATGCATAATGGATTCTACAAAATAAAATACAACAATAGAAATAATAGGATCAACATGGTCAAAGGAGGCACTTGCCTTGCTCTAGTACCTACGAGTGTGAGGCGATGAATCGTCAAGAGATTAGTTTGTGTTTCTAACATCTATTCGAAAAGAGCCAAAGAAATCACAAATAGTAAAATAAATTCAACAGAAAAAAACTCCATATATTTTGCTTATTCGGACATATCATTATTATAGATGAATTTTTAAAAATAATCATCAATTTGGACTTCATATGCAAAAGTTATTAACGTTTGAATTTGGTTTGGTTTGAAAAATCCCAAAAATAAGAAAATGGTGACGTTGAAAGCATATTTTTTTGAAATTTACACTTTTCTCTGAGAAAGTGTATTTCCTTTACACTAAAGCAGCTTTTCCATTTTTAAATCATTTTCTTACATGTTAGCCTACATGTTAGTCTCTCGAGTTTTGATTTTATTTACAAAAATAGTGATAGTCCCCATGTCATAGAGTCATTAGATATAAACTAAGTAAATAATCATATTAGTTTACATCAAGATTTTAGCGAGTGCATGAAGCTTTAGGTACCAAACTCAATTTCAGTCTGACCTATCACCCCCGACGGATGGCAGACAGGCGTGTCAATCAAATTCTTGAAGATATGCTTGCGAGCACATGTGCCATAGACTATGGGAAAAGTTGGGACAAGAATCTACCTATGCGGAATTCTCATATAACAATAGCTACCAAATCGGTTGCAAATGTCCCCATTTGAAGCTTTGTATGGCGAAAGTGTAGAATTCCACTCCTTTGGGATCAAGTAGAGAGCATCAATTCTTTGGGTCGATTTGATCAAAGAAGTGAAAGCAAGGTTAAGGCTATCTGAGGCGCTGAAGGTAGCTCAATCCCGACAAAGAGTTATCTTGATAATCGTTGAAGAGTTGACCTTTGAAATAGGAGATTTTGTCTACCTCGAGGTTACTCGCTCGGAGGAGTAAGAAGATTCGGACAAAGGAAAACTCGCACCTAGATTTGTAGGACCTTACAAGGTTCTAGCGAGAAGAGGTGAAGTTGCGTACCAACGAGCGCGATATCCCTATCAGCTGATACATGGCGTCTTCCACGTCTCACAATTGAAGAAGTGCCTCAGAGTGCCATGAAGAAACACGATTGAAAGCATCGATCTTGGGAAGACCTCACCTATGTGGAGCAACCAATCAAGATTCTTGATGTGGCGACGAATCACGAAGCAAGGTCATCCGTTCATGCAAGGTGCGGTGGAGCAATCATTGGAAGAAGAAGCCACTGAGAGGCGAGAAGAAGATTTGAAGGTGAGTACCCCTCTTTCCCTATGCCATGAATCTCGGGACGAGATTCCCTTAAGGGTAGGTTTTTAACGCCCAATTTTTAAATTTAGTAGAAATTAAAATTTATGTATTTTTGTGGAATTTTGGAATTTTAAAGCTTTTATAATTATTTGAGCCAAAACAAACTTATTTGCAAAATTAAAGGCAACATTAAGTTGGAAATAATTTTATTAAGTCCAAAATAAATAAGGAAATTTCTATGATTTTTTCCATAATTTTGGAATTATTTTGCTATTTTCTAAAACTTATTTGAATTATTAGAATTAAAACTAATAAAAATCAAAGAAAAACCAAAAACTAGCTTTGGGCGAAACCCAAGGCCTCGACTAAAACCCATTCCATGCGACCAACTAGCCCGCCCCACCCGTTTCTCCCCCTCGCATATGCAGTTGGATCAAAATCCAAGCGTCGCGCCGCCCTTCCTGTCCTCTCTCGCCTCACTCCTTCTCGGCCGTTGGATCAAAATCAACGGGCGCCTTCTCTTCCCCATCGCCCTTCATCTTGCGCGGCCAAGCCGTCGCCGCCATTGTTTGCGCACGCGAGCTCATAGCAGACGTGCCTCAACCGCCCTAACCTCCTGCGTTGTCCTCGACCCACCTTTGCCCCGCATGACCCCCTCCTCTTCCCCCTTCTCGCTACGATTACACACTATTTCCGCAACTTGCTGCACCCCCACCTCCTCCGACGCTCGAGCTCCTCGGCGCCTATAAAGCAGCCCGGGTAGCCATCTTCACACCAATCCCAATGTCGCCACCATTCTCCCTCTCTCATTGTGAGCTCGCCGCAATTTGAGTTTAAATCGCGGCGGCAGAAAAGCAAACGGTTGCACCACCACGAGCCGCTGGCCGCGACCACCACCGGCGGCTTTGCCGCATCATCGCCTACCGCGTCGCGTGCATCCGCCGCTAGAGGACCCGCCTTCTTCTTCCCGTCAATGATCTACTTCGCCGCCTCGCCTCGCCACCAACAAACCCTTCGGCGCCCTAACCACCACGAGGTGAGCCCACTCCCGCGATCTCCTCTACCTAGTGGTGTGCTCTGGCCGCCGCCGTGCGTGTAGCGCCGACAACCCTAGGGTAAGAGCGCGCCGCCTTCATGCTGCGTTGGCGCGCCGCAGTGGCGACCACCACTCACCCTCCGCGTGGCGCCACATCCGCGTGTCGTGACACAACCACACGTCGAAAATTATTTTATTTCCTTTAATTATGAAATCCTGTGGCTAACGTCATCCTGCGCAATAATTAGATTTTTCTTTAAATAAATCAAGAAAATCTAATAAATTCAATTTAGGTTTTAAATAGATTTAAACTTCAAAAATTCATATCTTTTGCATCTGAACTCCAAATTGGGTGATTCAACTTGCAAAATTTGTATAAAATTATAATCTAGCTAACTAAACCAAAATATTTCAATTTGGAGTTAATTTGATCTGTATGTTTGAATTTATTTGAATTTGAATTGAATTTGTCGTATTTTTAGCGTATAGACTTGACGACTACGGAGTTTGACCATCCAGGGACCTAGATTTTCAGGACGTCAACGAAGGCAAGTTATACCATTGATCATATTTCTCCCAGTATTTTAAAGTTTTTTTTAGTTTTTAAATTACTTAATGCATGCATATGTTTATACAATTATTTCAGTACCCTGTTTTTATACATAGTTATTCCAATATTCATTATATGGCCAATTTGAGTATTGAACATGAATGCCTTGTAACTATTGGACAAAATGCTACTAAAATTAGTCATATTCTTAGCCATGCTTAGATCATACTTATGAATTTGGGAAGGTTTAGCTAAATCTTTTATAAACTTGATTTAAATTTGACACTGTGGTATTGTTTTACCACAGAAGGTTTATAAAGAGGGTTTTACTCTAAATAAAATCAAAAATGGGTTTGGACTTGGGTGAATTGGTTGAACGGTGGGTGCAGGTTTATGCACGGGGTTAATCTGGTTAAGATTAAGGCCTAGGGTTGTTGGAAATACGCCCAAGTCAATTGAGGATCGGTCTTTGAGTCGCTTTTGCTATGCCTTACCGTACCACCACATGTCCTGTATGGGCAAGATTTGGCTAAGTAATTTGTAATATTTTAGTGTATTTGTGCCATGTTGATTGTGTGGGTGTCGGTTAGACATTTTATTCCCACCTAGCGCAAGAGGGGGCTCCCGGAGGATGGTTAGTCCAATGGAGGTGAAACCTTAGCGGGCATACGTACATTAGGACAGACCATTGTAAAGGCCTCATGATAACTGCTCAGTCGCATGCCTACAGAAGCGTGTATTGGCTGACATAATGAGCATGTCATCTCATGTGGGTAAAGCTGTATAGACTCTGCAGAGTAGAAAACTATTCGAATAGCCGTGTCCGCGGTCATGGACATGCTAGCAAGGCCACTTGAAGTTAGATTTGTTTTTGGTTTTCAAAATATTTTAACCAGTGGTTTAAGGATGGTTAATCCTTGTGTAAAATTTGGGCGGTCAGCTATGTGATAGGAGGATATCCTTCACCTGTTCATTGGAGGTTATCCATACTACAACATTGTCATTTTAAAATCTGATTTTAGATATAGTATGAAACCGGCCTTGAAAATTATTATGAGTATTTAACCTAAAAAATGTTGTTTATGCAAAATAATCCCCGCCTTATTCACTTGTTTACCTTATGCATGCATTTTCATTCCATATTGGGTGTAGCTTGCGAGCACGGTAGTAGTGCTCACTCTTGCTGAATAACTTTTATTCGGGAGAAGATTTCTTCCCCAACAGTGAGGACCGGGACGTTTAGGCCTTCGACTCAGACGATTGCTGTGGCGAATCGTGTGGCTCACTTATATTACTATGTTCGCAATGTTATTTGTTATTTGTTTATCGGACTCAGTTGTATTAAACATTTGATTACTTAATGTTATTTACGTTTTTCGTGATATGATTGTGATATGAATTTTGTGAGGCGTACTGCTGGAAATTCGGACGTGTATGAACACGAGAGAATGCGGGATCCTTCCGTTCGGGTTAGACAAAAGTGGTATCGAGCCATATTGGTAGAGTCGTGGCCTTAGGTAGAAATGGCAAAACCATTAAGGACTATTTTCCAAAATTTAAAAGTATTTACCTCTTCGAGACTTACTCATCCTTCTCTGTTAAAAGATTTCTAAACTCTTGTCTTTTCCAATTTTGTAGATGGTCGAGATACCCACCCGCGTCTCCCACAGAGTTTTTGCTAGAGAATGGGCTGACATATTGTGGAAAATGATGCAGCATTTGGACTTCAAAAAGACCACGTATCATGACTATAAGTATATAGTGGGACAACGAGGCATTTGGAGGATGGAGGTTATCCTCTACTCTAATCTGGCACACGATACGGTGTTCCACATCTTCGACGCCCCAATGCGTCGAAAGACCTTCTATGACGGCATTCAGGACACAGCAAGGGAGGCCGTTTGCAGACTCCGATATACCTATGACCATCGCCTCCGGGACACGGGTTCCACTACTACCGATGCACATCCCCACCGGCTGAGCGGTGCTTTTCGCTCGGTGATAATGAGGATTCCCAGAGATCACCCATCGGTGCAGAGCTAGCCAAAGCGATAGACTACGCCTATGACAACACCTGGGCGATCTGTACCTAGTTTAGGGAGATTGGAAGCATGAGAGGCGAAGGTAGCTAAAGCGAGAACTAGCTCTCTACAAGCGGGCCAAGCGGTACAGAACTCCCCATTACACCCTATCCACCCCATAGATCCTTTTTCCTTTAGTTTCATTTGTTAGCTAATTATGAGCTACTAACCCTTTGTGGTAGCCATAATCAAATGAATAAAATAAATAACTTTTTTGGAAAAGAAAATTTTGTTCTATGTCTTGTGTTTGTGTACTTTTTGGGCTAATATAAATTTGTCCCCCTTAGTGCTATCTTTTCTTCTCTTTTCTAAGTCTTTGGGAATTCAACAACTGGTGACCACCCTGCTTTGAAGTGGCGATGCAGAGACCGGGCGATGAGGAAGCGCCGACTATTGGGAGCAACCTACCCGGCACCCTCCCCGCGCCCGTGAGGTGCTGGCTGTGGCGCCAAATGATGGCCAACAGGACTCATCGATCGACTTTGGCCTGGTAAACGCTGCAGTTCCCGAGCATGCGAGCCCGCGGCGACGCCGTATCGCGTCATGCGACTCAAGCACCACGCAGCCTCCACGGAGGGTGATGATGTCGAATTCATCGCGCATCGTCCCCAACCTTTTCCAACAGCGTGAGCGATGGATCGCGACGGCCGCTCCGTGCAGGGGAAGAAGCTGGATATCGCTCAATGTACCAGGCGCAAGAGGGTCTGTTCGCCTCTCACCACCTTAATGAACGGCTTGAGTGGTGGGATAACCTCCGTATCTCCATACCCTGAAGAAGAAAAGTTCCATGTGCTTCGCCACGAGCGATCGCTCCGATGGCGAATATCTACATCGGTTCAACGGTGGCTCGCTATACTCCGGTCAGCGTAACCAAGATGAGGATTGATAGGAGGTTACGGAATATACGCATGTGTTCCATTCGTCACACGGTAGAGAATATACCTAGAATCGATTCAGTATATCAATTCATACCTTTACGATTAGCGGTGGCGGAGGCTAGACACATGACCTTGTCCGGCCGAGGTACCTATCGTAACCTCTGGAATCCCGACCAATGAGTCGTGAACCTTAGGGGTTCGACCATGAAGACGTATGGTCTTTTATTATGTATTAAAGATAATACATAGAGATTTTAAACCTCATCAACGGTAATACCCGGATCAAACGAACACAAAGTTAAGTTCTTAAGCCACCCAAGGAAGACAACCTCATCCCACCATGCATATAGCACCTCCCCTTTACTGCACGATCACTTCTCCGGGTGAGAAAATAATTTTGGGTTCAACCCGGCCAAAAGACCACCCTGGTCTTGGCACCACAAGTTTGAACAAAAGCGGCATCACACCACAATCGACACAACAGTGGCATCTCACCACGGTTCCTCAACAGCGGCATCTCACCACAGTTCTATAGTTCACCTAGTCAAGATTATTAAGAAAACATCATGATTCTCAAGTTCAGGGGTTCTAAAGCAAAGGTTAAGCATAACTATGAACCCATTCTAAGGTGTCCAAGGGGACATGTCAACATGTCAGTACAATTATCAAAGAGGCATAATGTCAAGTAGGGAAAAATAGCTCTTGCCCAAACCATTTCTTATTAAAAAAATAGCCATGCATGTAAAGGTAAAATAATATATCTTTGAAATGCTAGGTTCAACATGATCAAAAGCCCGCGACTTACCTTCGTTGAGCGGATGGTGAGCCCTCGGCAGTTGCGGGTCCAAGTACTCCTCTCGAACTGGGACTTACGTTCGCAAAGAACCAAATAAACAAGACAAACTTGGGTAAAAGAACTTAAAAGACTCAAAAGAACTTAGCGACTTCAACTCAAAAACGGAAAGCGGAGGTCCCGGCAGAGGAGGTCAACCCAAAGGAGGTGAAGCTCGAGGCACAAACGGAGAGAACTAGGCGAAAGCAAAGAAGTTAGAAAAGGAGGATAATGGTGACGAAGGGGCATGCTGGGCTACTTATAGCCGGAGATGGCGGTGAAACACTTAGGGCTTAGGGCAAGCGTGTCAGGGTTAGGTGAAAGACATGACAAATATAAGACAAGGCATGCCATCAAAGGAGAAGCGAAGTACCTCGGATGTGACGGCATTTAATGTGATACAACACCACTAAATGCGCACGGGCTTTTGGAGGAGGAGAAAAGAGGGCGGGAAGCGACAAGTGGGGCAGTCAAACTCAAGAGAGCAGCGAGTTAAAAGGGTGGTCTTAACCCGCAAAGGTGGTCTTTGCAAAAGACCAGAGGTCATAATACATAGGGTGGTTGTGAGACCAGTTTATTAAACTTGTAATACTTAGCCTTCCATTGGCCTAGCATCACAAACAAAATAACCGTGCCTCGATGGACATGTGCTTCCCGAGAATCACACATACATCTTTACAAGCATGCATCAATTGCATACATCATATTATAACAAGTCTAGCAACGACATACAAAATATAAAGTTATTACAAGGCAGTGACGTGGCCAAAGACAAAGTATGAAATAACGGTGGAAGCAAAGGTGCTATAAGATGGCTTTAACCAAAAGACGACCGCTTAGCCACATAACCACAGGGCAACCGACCGGGCCGCTAAGCTAGTCGTCCCACACACTGCCACAGCATAACTCACAAAAGTGAGGCCCTTAGGGCTCACCTTCTTGCTCTGCACACAACAAGCAATGCAGATGAGTACAATAATGTACTCGCAAGACTTACGAGTAACAAGCCTATACATAACTACATGAAAGTTGTATCAAAGGATGTTGGTTATATGGTTAATTGGACGCGTAAAGCAATTTTTAGTTGCCATAATGTAATAGATTAGAGGCAATTTAACAAATCAGTTTTTAATCATTGAAATAACAGCTGAGTAACAATAAATAATCAAGTAACCACCA